>CM054143.1:64949768-64964768 GCA_028751875.1 Rapana venosa
GTCACACATAGCAACAGTAGCTGCAGTTAGTGACGTCACGCCAGTTCTACCCGAGTTGGTAAAATAGTATTTAGCGACGCGGTACTTCATAACGTCGCAATGCCTACTGGAGTTGGAAAATAGAATTCAGCGATAGCAGCTGTAGTTAGAGAAGTCACACATACATGTCTTACCACGGGAGTTGCAGTGCAAGTGACGTGAAGTGGAGGTAAGTGGACTAAAGCATTGTACCGCTGCTGCACACTGTCGATGAGTGGTGTGGGTAGTGAAGGCCCGCTGTTTGGTGTAGTGGTGGGAACGGAGAGAACACAGCCAGTCCCTGGTTTGGTGGTTCCATTCTTCTGCTGGCTGACTACTGGCAGAGGCAATAAAGGAGAGAGACAGATAGACAGACACAGAGAGAGAGAGACAGAGACAGGCAGACGGACAGACTGACTCTGGGAATGTTTTTAGACTGTTGGCTAGAAGAGCAAATGCCCCCCCCCCCCCCCCCCCCCCCCCCCCCCCCCCCTCTCTCTCTCTCTCTCTCACACACACAATCATAATACTAATATCATAATCTATTGAGGTTTTTCAGTTCAAGGGTTTTACCAGCCAGCTTGAGCTAGCCAATCCTTGAACCAGCCAACCAATAGCCAACCCGTCAGCAAACAAACTAATCCAAACAAACTTTTAATAAAGAAAAAAAAAAGAACACACCATAAGCCCGAACAAAAAACCCCAGCCAACAGGGAAACGCAACAGCAAGGCCATCTATACCCAATCTATAATACCAATAGCAAAACCAAGCACAGAGCCTGAGAAAACAGGGAAACGCAACAACAAGGCCATCTATACCCAATCTATAATACCAATAGCAAAACCAAGCACGGAGCCTGAGAAAACAGGGAAACGCAACAGCAAGGCCATCTATACCCAATCTATAATACCAATAGCAAAACCAAGCACAGAGCCTGAGAAAACAGGGAAACGCAACAGCAAGGCCATTTATACCCAATCTATAATACCAATAGCAAAACCAAGCACAGAGCCTGAGAAAACAGGGAAACGCAACAGCAAGGCCATCTATACCCAATCTATAATACCAATAGCAAAACCAAGCACAGAGCCTGAGAAAACAGGGAAACGCAACAGCAAGGCCATCTATACCCAATCTATAATACCAATAGCAAAACCAAGCACAGAGCCTGAGAAAACAGGGAAACGCAACAGCAAGGCCATCTATACCCAATCTATAATACCAATAGCAAAACCAAGCACAGAGCCTGAGAAAACAGGGAAACGCAACAGCAAGGCCATCTATACCCAATCTATAATACCAATAGCAAAACCAAGCACAGAGCCTGAGAAAACAGGGAAACGCAACAGCAAGGCCATCTATACCCAATCTATAATACCAATAGCAAAACCAAGCACAGAGCCTGAGAAAACAGGGAAACGCAACAGCAAGGCCATCTATACCCAATCTATAATACCAATAGCAAAACCAAGCACAGAGCCTGAGAAAACAGGGAAACGCAACAGCAAGGCCATCTATACCCAATCTATAATACCAATAGCAAAACCAAGCACAGAGCCTGAGAAAACAGGGAAACGCAACAGCAAGGCCATCTATACCCAATCTATAATACCAATAGCAAAACCAAGCACAGAGCCTGAGAAAACAGGGAAACGCAACAGCAAGGCCATCTATACCCAATCTATAATACCAATAGCAAAACCAAGCACAGAGCCTGAGAAAACAGGGAAACGCAACAGCAAGGCCATCTTTACCCAATCTATAATACCAATAGCAAAACCAAGCACAGAGCCTGAGAAAACAGGGAAACGCAACAGCAAGGCCATCTATACCCAATCTATAATACCAATAGCAAAACCAAGCACGGAGCCTGAGAAAACAGGGAAACGCAACAGCAAGGCCATCTATACCCAATCTATAATACCAATAGCAAAACCAAGCACAGAGCCTGAGAAAACAGGGAAACGCAACAGCAAGGCCATCTATACCCAATCTATAATACCAATAGCAAAACCAAGCACAGAGCCTGAGAAAACAGGGAAACGCAACAGCAAGGCCATCTATACCCAATCTATAATACCAATAGCAAAACCAAGCACAGAGCCTGAGAAAACAGGGAAACGCAACAGCAAGGCCATCTATACCCAATCTATAATACCAATAGCAAAACCAAGCACAGAGCCTGAGAAAACAGGGAAACGCAACAGCAAGGCCATCTATACCCAATCTATAATACCAATAGCAAAACCAAGCACAGAGCCTGAGAAAACAGGGAAACGCAACAGCAAGGCCATCTATACCCAATCTATAATACCAATAGCAAAACCAAGCACAGAGCCTGAGAAAACAGGGAAACGCAACAGCAAGGCCATCTATACCCAATCTATAATACCAATAGCAAAACCAAGCACGGAGCCTGAGAAAACAGGGAAACGCAACAGCAAGGCCATCTATACCCAATCTATAATACCAATAGCAAAACCAAGCACGGAGCCTGAGAAAACAGGGAAACGCAACAGCAAGGCCATCTATACCCAATCTATAATACCAATAGCAAAACCAAGCACAGAGCCTGAGAAAACAGGGAAACGCAACAGCAAGGCCATCTATACCCAATCTATAATACCAATAGCAAAACCAAGCACGGAGCCTGAGAAAACAGGGAAACGCAACAGCAAGGCCATCTATACCCAATCTATAATACACAATAGCAAAACCAAGCACAGAGCCTGAGAAAACAGGGAAACGCAACAGCAAGGCCATCTATACCCAATCTATAATACCAATAGCAAAACCCAAGCACGGAGCCTGAGAAAACAGGGAAAACGCAACAGCAAGGCCATCTATACCCAATCTATAATACCAATAGCAAAACCAAGCACGGAGCCTGAGAAAACAGGGAAACGCAACAGCAAGGCTATCTATACCCAATCTATAATACCAATAGCAAAACCAAGCACGGAGCCTGAGAAAACAGGGAAACGCAACAGCAAGGCCATCTATACCCAATCTATAATACCAATAGCAAAACCAAGCACAGAGCCTGAGAAAACAGGGAAACGCAACAGCAAGGCCATCTATACCCAATCTATAATACCAATAGCAAAACCAAGCACGGAGCCTGAGAAAACAGGGAAACGCAACAGCAAGGCCATCTATACCCAATCTATAATACCAATAGCAAAACCAAGCACAGAGCCTGAGAAAACAGGGAAACGCAACAGCAAGGCCATCTATACCCCAAACTATAATACCAATAGCAAAACCAAGCACAGAGCCTGAGAAAACAGGGAAACGCAACAGCAAGGCCATCTATACCCAATCTATAATACCAATAGCAAAACCAAGCACAGAGCCTAGAGAAAACAGGGAAACGCAACAGCAAGGCCATCTATACCCAATCTATAATACCAATAGCAAAACCAAGCACAGAGCCTGAGAAAACAGGGAAACGCAACAGCAAGGCCATCTATACCCAATCTATAATACCAATAGCAAAACCAAGCACAGAGCCTGAGAAAACAGGGAAACGCAACAGCAAGGCCATCTATACCCAATCTATAATACCAATAGCAAAACCAAGCACAGAGCCTGAGAAAACAGGGAAACGCAACAGCAAGGCCATCTATACCCAATCTATAATACCAATAGCAAAACCAAGCACGGAGCCTGAGAAGTGGCGGCCTCAATAGCTGTGGAGGCAATACAAGAACGAACTAACTCTCTCTCTCTCCCTCCCCTCCCTCTCTCTCTCTCTCTCACACACTCTCTCTCTCTCTCTCTCTCTCTCTCACACATACACACAGAGTCTCTCTCTCACACACACTAACACACACACTCTCCCTCATCACTCTCTCTCTCTCTCTCTCTCTCTCTCTCTCTCTCTCTCTCTCTCTCTCTCTCTCTCTCTCTCTCTCTTTCACACACACACACACACACGTAAGAGCAGGCCATTGTGTGCCGGTGGGAACGGATGACAAAATTTACAAAAGTGCATACACACGAGGACTGAATGGAAAAAAAGCACATGAGTGCTTATTTCATTATTCTCGAAATAAAAGAATAAATAAAGAATTTTTTTTTAATTTAAAAAACAGAGTCTCTCTCTCACACACATACACTCTCTCTCTCTCTCTCTCTCTCTCTCTCTCTCTCTCTCTCTCACCACACACACACACACACACACACACACACACACACACACACACACACACACACACACACACACACACACACAACACGCTCTCTCTCTCTCTCTCGTTTTGTTTTATTCCTGGTTTTTTCCTCCCTCAATTCAGAGAAGGGGAGTTTGTCTGTCACTGCAGTAATGACACTTAACACGTGGAAGCAGCAGCTCTCAGAGTGACTAAGTGGTGTCAGGACCTGCTGTGCTGTGCTGTGCTGTGCTGTGCTGTGCTGTGCCCACTACACACAGTATATACCAGCACTATGTGCTGCACGGCACAATGCAGCAGTAGTACAGGGGCCGGGCTTAGTACTGAGTTTGGTGAAAACTGTATCAAACATCCCTTTTGGTATGAAGTACGCTGTCACCCGACCCCGCCCCCCAACTGTCTGTCTGTCGCCAGGATAAAGTGTGGCTGGCGACAATTTAGGAAGGCATCACTTCTGGGGACGGGACAGCTCAGTGGTCAGAGCACTCGCTTTCCCCAAGCTAGGCCTAAAGTTAAGCAGCATTGAGCGTAGTTACCAAGTGGATGGGTGACCGTTTGCGCGCCTTGGCTTCAGTACAGTCCTCCAGTTCACCCAGCTATAAATGGGTACCTGCCCTCTTTAAGGTCAGGGAAGGTAAAGCAGCGAGGGAGAGGAGATGGGCGCCGCCCTCAATATGCCGGCCCCTGGAGAAGTGAGGTCTCTGACGCCTCGCTCCCCCACGATGGCATAGGTTATGGGACACCTTTACCGTTCCCAGTTCTGGAATTGTCACTAGAGCTAGATTTGTCGCCCATTGACACACTTTGAATAATGCCACATACTGAGTGTAAACAACATGTTGTTTGATTAAAACACTATCCCGGCAACACATGAACTATGGGTTAGTGATACACAAGAACCATCGCTAACCTCGGGCACGCTGATGATATACACCACACATGGCCAATGATATCACAAGCATGAACAGAATTTACTGCAGAGTCCATGCAGAGGGAAACATTGCTGGCCTTAAGGTAAATGCCAAAAATAACACAGTGATGTACATTTATGATACAGTAACCCCTCAGAATATTAAAAAAAAAAAAATAAATGGAATGGTTCTGGAATAGGTTCCAAATTTCAAACATTTAGGGTCTGTTAAAAAGAGTAACGGTTCATATCTCTCTCTGTGTCTCTCCCTGATGATTTGGATGGTTTTGTGTGTGCATTTCTATGCACAAAATAGTTGGGGGGGTTTTCTGAAATAAAGACTTTTGACATTAACTCCGACATCTCTCTCTCTCTCTCTCTCTCTCTCTCTCTCTCTCTCTCTCTCTCTCTCTCTCTCTCTCTCTCTCTCTAGGCTGGAGTCTGGAAAGACTAACAGCACCAGAGGAGCTCTCTCCACTCAGGACACCACTCCACGCTTGGCAATAAACAGAAAGGGTTTTGTTTTTTTTCTATCAAAGCTATGTTCTCTTAAGTCTGAGTATGGCAGCCCATATGGCGAAGTACCTCAAAAACAGCCATACACGCGAACCTCTCATCCAGAGTGCTCACAGTGATCCCGGGGAGGGATAACACAGGACATATTCGGGGTGATAGACCCTCAGGGTGTTAAGCTGGGGAACGCCCTACAAACAAAGCAAACTCAGAAAATGAACGAGTTTTTCCCACAATGTACAACCCATTGCCCTGATGAGGCGCCACACTTATCACAGTGTGCACCACAGAAGACTGTATCATCAGTAGAGACACCATCCCTGAAATCAGAATACGGCTACCTTAACAGTGGGCAAAAACGGTCGCATACGCAAAACTCGCAGCTGGAGAATATCGGGGCTCTAGCTGCGGAAGAATAAAACGTATAGGGGCCTGAATGCTGCAGCAGTGCAGAGCATGGATAGAGGGGGTGGGGGGGGGGGGGGGGGGGGGAAGTGGCAGGGAGGGAGGGAGGAGTGTCTGTATCATCACTAGTGCTGTCATCTGGGGGGAAAGCCGCTCACACAACACTGGGGAGTGTCGCTGAGCTTTGTGCACAAGAACAAAATAAACAAAGAGAGAGGGAGGGAGGGAGAGAGAGAGAGAGAGAGAGAGAGAGAGAGAGAGAGAGAGAGAGAGAGAGAGAGAAGAGAGAGAGAGAGAGAGAGAGAGAGAGAGAGAGAGAAGAGAGAGAGAGAGAGAGAGAGAGAGAGAGAGAGAGAGAGAGAGAGAGAGAGAGAGAGAGAGAGAGAGAGAGAGAGAGAGAGAGAGATGAGAGAGAGGAGAGAGAGAGTTTTGTCTCTACTTCCTTCCTTCCTTCCCGATTCCACCCCAAGGGCCATCAGAACGAAACGGAAACAAGCAAACACTCACGCACAAGCGGGCGCAAACAAACACACACAATCACCATCATCATCTGTGGGAATTAACTCGCAGCTTTGTTCTCTATCTGTCTGTCTGTCTGTCACACACACACACACACACACACACACACACACACACACACAACACATGGAGAGAGAGAGAGAGAGAGAGAGAGAGAGAGAGAGAGAGAGAGAGAGAGAGAGAGAGGAGGAGAGAGAGGAGAGAGAGAGAGGAGAGAGAGAGAGAGAGAGAGAGAGAGGAGAGAGAGAGAGAGAGGACAGACAGACAGACAGACAGACAGAGAGAGTATAAAACCCTTCACACAGATCAGATCAGATCAGATCAGATCAGATCAAGAGAGAGAGAGAGAGAGAGAGAGAGAGAGAGAGAGAGAGAGAGAGAGAGAGAGAGAGAGAGAGAGAGAGAGAGTACAGAACCCCTCAACACCTTTACTGCACGTGAAAGGCTGGAAGATATAATAGCCCTACATGCAGAGCAGGCTGCTGCTGCACTTGGAGGTACTAGGTATAGTAGGCCTGAGGCAGGGAGGAAGGTGAGGTGGTAAGGGAACAGTCAGTGCAGGCAGGATCTAACAGCCGCATAGTACAGATGGACGGACGGACATTCTATTCCTACCTGCAGGTCTGGCATGGCAGAAGGCGAAAACTGACCCCTCCGTCATCAGCTGACCATTAGCGCCGCTGACTGGCCACATTAACTGGAACCGGGAGTGGGAACGTGGTGGTCAGGGGAGGGTGCGTGTTTGTGGAGGGGGGAGGGGGAAGAGAAGGGAGCTACCTGCTTTTCCATGAGAAGGTAAATGGTTTCTTTCTGTGCCCGTCTGTCTGTCTGTCTCTGTTTCCGCACCCCCCGCCCCCCTCCCTCTCTCACACACATACACGCACGCACACACATACACACCACACAGCATCCAAACTTTTGACCATCTGTATACAAGTACTGTGGCCAGTAGTTAAGGGTGTGTGTGAAAATAAACATGAAGACAAAGCCGGCCCCAAACTACCAGTCTGACTGTCTTTGCGCGCGCGCTGTGTGTGTGTGTGTGTGTGTGTGATGGCAGACGTGCATGTTGAAAGTCAAGGCCATAAACACTTGGTGCAGGTGTACCCAATCTTCAGAAGGAATGGTGCATGCTACATGTAAACTGCTTTTGCCATGCAAACATCAGTGCCGACTCCACTGCCCCGGCCCAAATGACCTTGGGATGTGACTGTAAACCCAAGTTCTGTCTGCAAACGCACGCAGAACATTTTGCGCACATGTTAAAACCTGTTCCACCTTGTGGAAGAGTAGGTCATTTGTGCCGGTAGTTACGGATGACAACATTTACAAGAAACATACGAGTGCTTATTCCACTATCCTCAAAATAAAAGAATAGATAATGTTGTTTTTTTCTTCGGTTCTATGAAGCAAAAACAAAACAAACAACAAAAACTGAAGGAAAAAAGCATTTGTAAGCTGAAAAACAGAAATGCTATAAAATGCATCAAATTGTATCTCAAACAGTGCTGGTTTAACAGTATATATATATATATATATATATATATATATATATATATATATATATATATATATATATATATATATATATAAGACTTGACGACCGTTTGTCAGCTGAAAAGTTTAAATACTGTAAAATGTACGAAATTATAACTAAAAGATTGTTGATTCAACAGCATTAAAAATACCAAACTTAACAAAATATCAAAGTGCAACCCCCCCCCCCCCCCCCCCCCCCCCCCCCCCCCCCCCCCCCTTCCAAAAGAAAAAGCTGTTGGCAGCGTGAACACGGACAGCAGATTTACGGCTGCACGTCACCCCACCTGCCCCCACACCAGGGGGAGAGAACTCACAGCTGTGACCCCGCAGACAGACTGGAGATTATCCCCCCATGACCAGCATTGGCGAAGTTTGCTCCCCTTGGAGAAGAGATGCTGATGCTGCAGATTTACGACGACACGGAGCCAAGGTCAAGGTCTTGGAAAACAGGAAGTGCTTTGTGTGCATTCAGCTAAATCTCTTTCTCCTTCCCAACTCACAGCAAGAACTATTTTTCACCTTTTTACCCCCCCCCCCCCCCCCCCCCCACCCCCACCCCACCCCTTTCCGAGTCCTCACATCCCCCACCCCAACCCTCACCCCCAAAACACACACACACCTCCTCCTTCGGATGAGGCTATAAACTGAGGTCACGTGTGCGAACGCAAGCAGAACATCTTGCGCATACACGAAAACCTGCTCCGCTTTTCGGAAGAGTAGGCCATTGTATGCCGGTGGGAATAGATGACAGAATTCACAGAAGTGCATGCACACGAGGAATGGATGTGGAAGAAAAAAAAAGAAAAAAAAAAGAGCACATGAAAGCTTATTCCATCATTCTCGAAATAAAAGAATTTTTTTTTAAAAAAGCTTCTCAAAAAACGTTGTCTTGCTTATGTTGGGCGTTCCTCAGCTTAACAGTCCGGGGGTCATGCAGAATACACTCTGTCTTACTCTTCACACGAAGGAATTACAACTGTGAGAGTGGAAGTACACACTGGATGAAAATTTGTGTCTATGGTTATTTTCAAATACCTCGCCATGCAGGCCGCCATACTCTGACTTCAGAGAACACAATCTTTGCTAGAGAGAGTGAGAGAGAGAGAGAGAGAGAGAGAGAGAGGAGAGAGGGGGGGGGGGGGGGTGGGGAGACAGAACAGACAAGAGATAGGCAGAGAGTCAGACCTACAGAGAAAAACGAAGACAAAACAAAGAACAAACCTTCAATAGAAGCAAAGACAGCTGGGTGGACACAGGGAACTTAAGCTGTGAGAACTAGCACTGTATCCTTCACACACACACACACACACACACACGACACTACACACACACACACACACACACACACACACACACACACACATACATACATACATACATGTCTTTTAGAACTATTAATTGCTATTGGTTGCATAACTGTGTAATGACGAGTTGAGTGCAAGCGCTTTGATTTGTCTGTGCAAGATACAGCGCTATGTAAATTCCATTTATTATTATAATATACAATATCATACATACATGACAGAGAGAGAGAGAGAGAGAGAGAGAGAGAGGAGAGAGAGAGAGAGAGAGAGAGAGAGAGAGAGAGAGAGAGAGAGAAAGACAGACAGAGACAGAGAGAAAGACAGACAGACAAAAAAATCCTCAGTAATAGACACAGTCCTCCTCCTCTTCCACCTCACACACACACACACACACACACACACACACACACACACACACACACACACACACACACACACACACCCTTCACCTACTTGTTGTGGACACCAAACAGACAGACAATGAACAGACACGCTGAAACAAATGATGGTGCCCACTGCCCATTAGCTCAGTTCTGACTGACCGCCCCTCCTCATGCACTCCGACTAGACAGACGTGTGATTAGCTCATTACGTCCACCTCTTTCCCATTGTCTGCACAGGCCAAGTCAGCAAACAAACAAGCAAGCAGACAGACAGAGAGATGCACACAGATAGATAGACAGACAGACAAAGATGCACACAGACAAACAAGCCGAGATGCACACAGATAGACAGACAGATATGCACGTAGAGATGCACACAAACAGAGATGCACACAGACGGACAAACAGAGGCACACAGACAGAGAGAGATGCACAAAGACAGACAGACAAATAAACAAACAGACAGACAAATAAACAAACAGGCAGACAGAGATGCACACACACACACAACACGCAGACAGACAGACATACAGACAGACACAGATGCACACAGACAAATGACATGTAAATCGGTGATCTAGCAGTAATGCCCCACGTACAGAAAGCGAGAGGTTTCAGAGTTGAATCCCGTCTGAGTCCACAATTTCTGCCCATTCACTGGACTGCCAGTATGGCCTGGGTCCGTGTCTCTCGGACGGAACGATAAATTGAGGCCCTATGTGCATATGTGCAACATAGACGTAACACATGGAAAAGAACCCACGGCAACATAAGTGTTGTGTCTGTAAAAAGATAAAAACAACCCAGCCTAAAACATGTCCTTGTAACAACAAAGTGCACTCTGCAAACAGGAAAGAAAAAGGATGGCGCTGCACTTGTGGCGATGCCTCTTCCTGGGGAGATTCTCCTGTATTTCGTTGAGAGACTTATTATGTTTGTCCGTCGTGTCCGACGATGAACTCCAAAACAGCAGAGGAGGCAGCTGCTGTTTTGGAAACTGGGCAGAAATTTGATTATAGTGGAGATGCCTTGCCCACAGTACATCCCCACTCTCTCGGCCAAGTGGGCATAAGGACAGTCAGCGTTGGAGATGTTCTCCAAAGGCCAACCAGCCCCCAGGGCTGCAGCACATAAGGACTGTGCGAGTCAAGCCTCCTAGTCAGAGAGTCATAGTCGATCACTAAAGACTAAGCTGTAAAGTGGAATTCCACGAGTTGGAAAGCCACTGGTCATACAGCCTCTCACTTTGCCCCCAGCGTCAATGGTTTAAACCAAGAACTTTCGTTGAGAGAAATCTGTGACTAAAAGTACAAGACAATACAACACAGTACACTACCATAAAATGCAACGCAATACCATGCCATAACATACAATAGCATGCCATACACTACAATATACAATACAAAACAAACTCGGATGGTGGTGGTGGTAATGGGGTGGGGGGTCAAAGGTTGGCCGTTGACCAAACGTTCTTGCACGTGGCTGAAGGACACAGCTGGTCATGCATTACCACATGCACTACCATCATCCCCACAGCAAGAAGGTGTACAGGTCAGAGAGATAGAGAGACAGAGAGAGAGAGAGCAGAGAGAGAGAGAGAGACAGAGAGAGAGACAGAGACAGACAGAGAGAGAGAGAGAGACAGAGAGAGAGACAATGACAATGACAATGACGATGACAAATTCTTTTATTTCGAGAATAATGAATAAGCACTCATGTGCTTTTTTACATCCAGTCCCCGCTCGTAGGGATACATCTTAATAATAACCCAATACTCATACTCTCACACAGTAGAAATAAAGGGAAAAAATCGAGAAGAGAGAGACAGACAGAGAGAGAGAGACATACAGAGACAGAGACAGTTTCAATTGCTGAAAGCAGTTCGGAGCCTAGCTCTTGTGGAAAGTTTAACTGGCCTTGGCATACAGTGAGCGCCGGTTAGCTTGAACTAAACGAATCAAATGGTGGCTAAATTACCTAAGAGAGAGAGAGAGAAGAGAAGAGAGAGAGGAGAGAGAGAGAGAGAGAGAGAGAGAGAGAGAGAGAGAGAGGAGAGAGAGAGAGAGAGAGAGAGAGAGAGAGAGAGAGAGACAGACAGACAGACAGACAGACAGACAGACAGACAGTTTTAGTTATTGAAAGCAGCGGAGAGCCTTTCTCTTCTCGAATGTTTAACTTTGGCATTTAGTAAGCTGCCAGTCAGCCAGAGTAAAGCGAGTTAACTGGTGGCTAAATGACCTAACACATTCATTCCCTGTGCCCCTCCTTCCCTCATCTTATATAAGGATGACCCCCCCCCCCCCCCCTTTTGGCCTTGAAGCCCCCCTACCCTCATCTTTCTGTGTGTGTGTGTGTGTGTATGTGTGTGTGTGTGCATGCGTGTGCGCGCGCGCGCGTACGATCACAGATGGACTTTCCACCTGTGCAGTCTCTGAGTCCTTGACCCCACTGACCGCAAAGGGCAGTACAGGGATAACATGGTGGTAGTCCCATTCCACCCCAATCCCTATCCACCCCCCCCCCCCCCCCCCCCACCACCCCCCCCCACTCATCGCCCCCTCCCCCTTTGGCAGTAGATGAAATATGACGTCAGCAAAACAAGACATCACACACACACACACACACACACACACACACACACACACACACACACCGTCTCTTCTTTCACAAAACAAGCGAATTTAATATGTTTGGATTGTTTTATTTCTTTGGATAAGAGTCATTTTTGGAATTTCAAAAATGTAAGGAGGAAAAAAGCTTTGCATATAAACTAACCAAACACTATCTGATTCACTATCAGTCAGTCAGTCAGTCAGTAGTGTGTGTGTGTGTGTGTGTGTGTGTGTGTGTGTGTGTGTGTGTGTGTGCGCGCGCGTGCGCGAGTGTGCGCGCATGCATGCGAGCGTGTTTGCATGCGTTCGTTCGTGCGTGTGTATGTGCAGGCACAACTGCCGAGTCGGCTGAACGTTCAACTTCTGATGTTTCTAATCCTGAGGTCAGGGGATCGAATCCCGGTGGCGCCGGCTGGATTAGATGAGTTTGGTTCCCCCCCGGTTTTCCAGATCAACTTACGTGCGCACCTGCCAGTGCCTTGATCCGTGTGTACACATGCACACGACCAGACATGCATCTTAAGGATCCTGTCGTTCATTCTAACATTTGGCGGATTTGGAAACAGGAAAACCCAAGTGTGTATCAAGCAGCCAGACAGACTCACACATAAAGTATGCAGCAAGCAAGAAGAAAGAGCAGGTTTGTTAGCACAAACACTTAATGTGGATCGTATAGCAGGATGAAAACATGACTTCATGCTTAAACCGACAATCTGGGAATGGAGACACACACGGATAAGTACACGGGCATAAACTGACAGATGTAGGCTTTTATATTCTTAGTAACAAATATTGTCTCTGGTCTCTGTCTGTCTGTCTGTCTGTCTGTCTGTCTGTCTGTCTCTCTCTCTCTCTCTCTCTCTCTCTCTCTCTCTCTCTCTCTCTCTCTCTCTCTCTCTCTCTCTCCCTCTCAAGGTAGCTCAATAAAGAAGCTGATGTGGCAAAGTATTGCCCGAGGTGATAAGATGTAAGGCAGTGAGGGATGATTTGTTTGTCATAATCATATCACTGCCTCCTATTTCCTGTTATATCATTTGCTTCTGACGTCAAAAAATCCATCCATGTTGCTTACTCATGCGCATGCACGTTCGCGCAAGGCGCACACGACGTACACACGCGCATAAACAAGCGAGCGAGCAAGCAAGCACACACACATACACACACGCATGCACGCACACAGTGGAGTTTATCAATGCCCCAAGTCCCTCGGATGAGACTATATCCAAGGTCCAGTATGCAAACGCACGCAGAACATCTTGCGTACACGTTAAAACCTATTCCACTTTTCGAAAGAGTAAGCCACTGTATGCCAGCAGTAACAGATGACAAACTCTACAAAACCGCATACAGACGTAGACTGGATGTAAAAAACAAAATACAAGGTAAGTGCTTATTCATTATTCTCAAAATAAAACAAGGATTCAAATGAATGTATCTACACACACACACACACACACACACACGCACGCACGCACGCACGCTCGCACGCACCGCGCGCGCGCGCGCGCAGATAAGGTCTCTGCAACTTTCCCAATGTTGTAAACATGCGCTGGTTCCGTGTTGCCAGGTTGTCGTCTGTCTATTCTTGACACCGGCTGAACAATGAGTTTCATGTCTGTATGAATCTTTTAGGATCACTTCAGAAAACTGACACTAAAATAGTACCGCAAATGTTTCCTCGAAAACTCTTCAGACCAGGCTGCACCTTTACTTTTAAAGACATTTCTTTGGAGGTTAGTAAGGGCAGTTTTTATATACAACCTACTCTCTCTCTCTCTCTCTCTCTCTCTCTCTCTCTCTCTCTCTCTCTCTCTCTCTCTCTCTCTCTCTCTTTCTCTAATGGAAGTGTTTTTGACGAAGTCATAGCAATGAACATCATCATTATTAGGCTATGGTTTATTCTTTATTGCTGTCAAATTTTTAATTTTTTTTTTATAATATTACAAAATTTGCGACTATCTTTGATTTCATCACTTCTTTCAGGAACTTTCCCAACAGCTCTCAAAACTGCAATAGTTACACTCCTACTCAAAAAGCACGACCTCGACCCTAACACTCTGAAGAATTATAGACCTGTATCTAACCTACCGTTCATTTCTAAAGTCCTTGAAAAAGTTGTTCTGAAACAACTCAACAACCATCTTCATTCCAATAATCTCCTCCCCGACTTTTCAATCTGCATATCGTGCTAACCGCAGTACCGAAACCACCCTAGTCCACACGTTAAACACGCTTCTGACTTAGGAAAAATCTCCCTCCTCACTCTTCTTGACTTATCTGCAGCCTTCGACACTACAGACCATTCAATTTTTCTATCCCGTCTTCAAAAAACGTTTGGTATTACAGGCACAGCCCTCACGTTTGCGTCACCTGGTTTAGTTCATATCTCACAGACCGATTCCAAACAGTTGCAGTAAACAAGATTCAATCATCACCTGTCAAACTGGAATGTGGTCCCACAGAGATCAGTTCTTGGCCCTGTTCTTTTCACTCTCTACACTGCTCCACTTTCACATATAATAAATCATCATCAGATCAGCCATCATTTTTATGTAGATGACTCTCAGATTCTTAGCAGTGATACTCCTGAAAATCTGCCTTCTCTCTTGATTGATATGTCC
>CM054143.1:64969768-64984768 GCA_028751875.1 Rapana venosa
CCCCTTCACACACACACACACACTTTCCCTCAACGCCCTTTCTCTTATTAATACTAGTCTGGGCCCTGTCTGGTGTGTGTGTGTGTGTGTGTGTTGTGTGTGTTGTGGTGTGTGTGTGTGGTGCGTGTGCTGTTCTGTGTGTAAGTATATGTGTGTGCGCGCACGTACATGCGTTTGCGCGTGTGCGTGTGTTTATATCCATGCTACAGATGTTTTTACCATGCATGAATGTTAGGAAGTTTTGGTTCTTTGTCAAAAGTACTACACCAAACACCAGACTGTCTGTCTGGTTGTCTGTCTATAGTCTGTCTGTGTCTTTCTCACAGCTGGTATTTAAAATAGCGCGTACGAGCGTGTGCGTGCGCTCGTGTGTGTGCATGCGCAGGCCTATGCACGAAAACTGTGCGTTTTCATGTGTGCTTACTTTTCTTCCCTTTCTGTATTTGAGGCACGAGTGATGGTGTGATGTGGTGCAGTGTGGGCCTAGTGTTGATGTGGTGTCAAGTCAAGTCAAATTTTCATTCCCAGATGGTACATTGAATAAGCAATACATTTACTTTTTTTCATCAAGACATCTATCTAAGAACAAAAAACTTTATCAATATTATCTTCCTACATTATTACCATAACCAATAATAATAAAACTAACTCCATAAGAAAAATAGAAACAGAAAAAAGAAAGAAAACACACACACACACACGCGCGCGCGCGCGCACACACTCACACGCGACCAAAAACGAAAAAACTCAACAACCCCCCCCCTACCCCACAAGAAAAAATACACTGCATAACTCGTACACACAACACGCGCGCCACCAAAACACACACGCACCGCAATATAACCCAAACCCAACACACACACACACACACACACACACACAACACACACACACACACACACACACACACACACACATATTCTTTCACATACTCAAGTACATACACGCGCACATTTGAACTCACTTAGATCTGGATTACAAGAAAATGAGAGAAAAAAGGAACATATCAAACAAAATATATCAGGTTACAATATTACCCGTTTCACTGACATACTTTATAATTAATGACAACCAACACACAAAAAGTCATGATCCCCCCCCCAAAAAAACAACCAACCAAAAAAACAACAAAAATCAACAAGAAAAAACAAACAACATCCCCCCCCCCCCCAAAAAAAAAAATGATGCTACAAGAATTCAGCGCTAAAATCCATACATATATTATAATTTTAAATTATTATATTATTATTATTATGTGTGTACTGTTATGTGGTAAATACCCCCCCCCCCCCCCCACCCCCTCTCTCCTTTATGATGTATCCCTAAGGGCGGGGACTGGATGTAAAAAAAAGCACATGGGTTCTAATTCATTATCCTCGAAATAAAAGAATTTGATTTGATTTGATTTGATTTGATTAGATTTGATTTGATCTCTCTCTCTCTGTCTCTCTCACACTCACTCACTCCTTTTTTTCCTCTCCTTTATCATGTACAGAGCAACCTCACACCAAACATCAAACAGTACATATATATAGCACATTCATTTAAACCAGCATTAAGAAAACTGCACTTTCGTTTTGCCAGAACTCTGTCACCCTCTCCGCTTTATCTCCACCGGCCAAATGTTTCCACTCAACGAAGTCAGGAGAACCCTAAACTCTTTGCGCTTGATAATCGGAAAAAGAATGTGCACCCCATGTCTTTTCGCTTGATAATCGAGGGGAAAAATGCGCACCCTGAGTCTGCCGGTGGAAAAGGCTGAAGGAATTTGAAAGGCAGCTGCAAAGGAACGCGATAAGCGCACACAGCAGCAGCAGCAGCAGCAGCAGCAGCAGCAGAGCGCCGCGTTCTGACCCGATGATAATTATTCATCGACAAAGTGTTCTGCAAACTCTACAGCTAGACCAGTAGCACGAGCTGTCAGCTAAGATCTATGTCAGTCTTCTTAACTAGTTTTGAACTAAGGAAATGGTGGTCTCAGGGGGTAGAACGGTTGATGCTTCATCTGAAAGTCATGGGTTCCATTCTCACTGACAGCATCCCGGTTGGCGGTTTAAAAAAAAAAAAAGCAATAAAAGCCTATACATTATCCGAAGTCAAATACGCTTATCTTAAATGATGGGGAAAAAACGGTTGCATAGCGAAAAATCTCACCATTGCTGAACCTCGGAGCTCTAGCCGAGGGGGGAAAAAAAGTTTAAAAAATTCATTATCCTCGAAATAAAAGAATTTAGATAGATTTAGATTTAAATAAAAGGGGTGTTCTCTTTGGAGCCAACAGTTATGAAAACTCCGATCCGTTCTTGTGAAAACTCACATCTGTGTTTTTGTGAAAGCTTTCAATCCTTTTCCTGAAAACTCAATCCCTTTTGGTGAAAACTCCAATTAATCTTTTGTGAAAACTTCAATTGATTTTTGGGGGTGAAAACTCCAATTAATTTTTGTGTGAAAACTCCATTCTCTTTCCAATTTCTATGCTGGGACTTTCATCGAGGCCCCGTGCGTGAACAAATAATTATGAATAAGGTTGTACACAAGTAAAATCCGATTTTCCCTTTTAAAGAAAAGGACTAAATGACTATGAATATATTATAGATAAATACACCAATAAATACATAAATGAATAGACAAATATTTTTTTAAATCACTTGCACACCGATGTCGCGAGTAGATGTTATCCCTGAAGTTGGAACGCGTCGACCTTAATGGTGGGAAATAGCCATCTACACACAAATCACACCCATGGCGAAGCTCAGAGTAATAGCCGAGAAACGTATCAGAAGAATCAAAGTCGACAAGGGTATAAGAAGAATTAAAGGATGAAAGGAATAAAGAAGAAGAAGGAGGAGGAAGAAGAAGAAGGAGGAGGAGAAGGAGGAGGAGGAGAGGGAAGGAGGAGGAGAAGGAGGAAGAGGAGGAAGAGAAGGAGGAGGAGAGGAGGAGGCAAAGGAGAAGGAGGAAGATGAGGAAGAACAAGAAGAAGAAAGAGAACTAAGAGTGAATTTCCCCATGTCCTGCTTGTTTCTGAAGGAACTTTAAAGTTGTCAGAAGTACAAGTTTATCTAGTCGCAAAACAAGATCCCTAACCCCCCCTTTTCCACAAAAACCCAACTCTCCCAGTCAACATATTGTTTTGGTTTCATTCCTTACTTCCAGACGACTGGAAGGACTGGTATTATGGGATGGATGGAGCAGACAGCTGGTGAGCATGACCACAGCATGCTCTGAGACCAGTTAGACTCTTCATTATCAGAACTGGCAATCACGTAACGTCTTGGCTTATTTTCTCTTCATGTTTTCTTCATGTTTTCTTTTCTCCCCCTCTCCTGGTTGTAGAATATGTAACAAGATATGTATGAAGCAGCGTCTGTTGATATGCTGTTATACTGAAAGAGAAAAGGAAAAAAAGAAAGTCTTGGCAGGAAGGCAGACCCGCCAGTGCCAATGGCAACAAAGTCTGGAGGAAAAGTGTTTGTTGTGCGTCTTGCGTCTGCTTATTACTCCACTTCCATGTTTGTGTGTGTGAGTGTGAGTGTGTGTGTGCGTATGTATCTGTCTGTCTGTGTCTGTGCGTGTGTCTGTATGCCATGCGTGTGTGTGTGTGTGTGTGTGTGTGTGTGTGTGTGTGTGTGTGTGTGTGTGTGTGTGTGTGTACCTGTGTCTGTGTGTTTGCAGGCGTATGTCAGTAACGTACTTCATATAGTTTCTGCACGCTGTACCCGCCCCACGCAATTCCTTATCGTAATCACTTCCCATTAGACTACAGACCGACATCCCAGGTGAGAAGGCACGCAGAACATCTTGCCCACACTTTATTAAAACCTGTTCCACCTTTGAGATGAGTAGGCCATTTGTGCCGGTGGTAAATGTACAAAACCGCATGACAATAGGGACTGGATATTGAAATAAACGAAAAGAAAAGAAGAGCACAAGAGTGCTAATTCTTCTTCTGCGTCGTCGAACGCTCAGACAGCAACTATTGCTGTCTGTTATGAGCGAAAATACGTCACGCTGCCTTTAAGCGCCTTAGAAGTCAGGCCCAGCGCATCCGACTTCGACAAAAGTCTTTCTGGATAAAGGGCAGGAAAATTGACCAAGAAGGCAGAAAATAGACAAAGAGGAGGTGACAGGAAGAGAAGGAACAAGGCAGAAACAAAGAGAGTGGTAGAAAAGAGGAAATTTCAAGCACTAAATTTGATAGAATGTGGGGATGCTATTTATATACTGATAGACCCCTCGGCACCCCCACGGGAGAAGTGCTGATTCCATTATCCTCGAAATACAAGTTGGACAAAAGAAAACAAGAAAAAAGGTTGAAGGGATTTAAAGAGTGCTGCCAGGAAAACTGACAGCAGGCAGACAAGTCCGGACTAAAAGCTGAGAGCAGAGCTACACTGCGGAATGTGCTGTTCGCTTTCCTGTCTGCAGGCCTAGCCTAGCCTAGCCTAGCCTAGCCTAGCCTAGCAGCTTCAGCGCCACCCGGGGCCCGACACTCCGTCAGATGGCTGCTGAGATAGGAAGGAGGTCAGGTCAGTTCTTTACCATAAACAAAGGGGGGGGGGGGGGGGGGGGGGGGGGGGGAGGGGGGGGGACTTTTGCTGCTTTGTTTTGACGAACACAGTTTAGCAAAAGCTGGTTCTGCATGAATATATGGAATATAATATCATCTTTGCTCTTTCTTTCCAGCTTTTCATTGTATATGTATGAATGTAATGATTATTTAGTTGTGTTTTTTTCTTTCCGAAACGTTTCGTTTACCTAAAGTTGTATTCTGACATATTTGGTGATATTTTTTTCCCCGGCTGAAATCAAGAGCTTAAACATCTGAACTTTGCCATGAATTCATTTTCTTTCATTTAAAAAAAAAAGGAAGTCAAAACAGCAATATAACCGTCTTGTACACCCCCCCCCCCCCCCTCTCTCTCTCTCCTGTGTCTACACACACACACACACACACACACACACACACACCACACACACACACAACACACACACATCCCCCTCTAACAAGCACACGCACGACCGTATGTAGACATACTGAGAAAGACAAGAGACAAAACCCAGATCAAATCATCTCTGAATTCAGTAAAAAGTTAATTGGTCAAAACCGAAGTCTTACTGGCTGTCATTATTGGACACAGCTCCACAGAGAGAGAGGGGGGTGGGTGAGGGAGGGAGAGGGAGGGAAAGAGAAAAGAGAGGGAGGGAGAGGAGGAGAGAGAGAAGAGAGAGGGAGGGAGGAGGGAAGGGAGAGAGAGGGAGAGAGAGAAAAGGAAGGAGGGAGGGAGGGAGGAGGAGAGAGAAGAGAGAGAGAGAGAGAGAGGAGAGAGAGAGAGAGAGAGAGAGAGAGAGAGAGAGAGAGAGAGAGAGAGAGAGAAAAGAAGAAAGAAGAAGAAGAAGAAGAAGAAGAGACACCCCCCCCCCCCCCCCTTTTCCAAAACGGTCAATAAAAGAAACACCCCCACCCCCGCAAAAAAAACCCCCAAACAACCCCCCCCCCAAAAAAACAAAAACAAAACCTAGGCCAATTCTAACTTGACTATTTCTGAACAGCCAGCCTTACTTCACTGGCGAGAAAAAGAAAACCCATTAGAAAACGGGCAACGGAGCCAGACTGAGACGAAACCATTGGAAATGACGACGAAGATGATAGAAGATGAGGGGAGGAATTGGGTAGGGGAAGGGGGGGGGGGGGGGGGTGCAGAGAAGTTAATGAAGGCAGGCACAGCTGACGGGGGATTCAAAGAGGATTGTAACCTGTCTAATTACACCACCCTCCGCCACCACCGAGATGCAACGGTTTCCCCCCAAATCCCCCCTCCCCTTTTCAAACCACTCATTAACACCCTTCTCCTTACCTCTCCCTCTCTTCACACACACACACACACACAGCCATCACTCATTATCTGTGACAGGTGCTGCGATAGTCACTCTCCTGGTGAGAAGGGGGTGGAAGTACCCGCCATGCGACCTCAACGGGTAGTAACCCAAAAAAAAACCCCAAAGAAAAAGCAGAAAAGAAAAATATAGTGAAAAACAGAACAGGAAGATGGGCGGTGGGTGGAAGAGAGTCGGTAAAGAGTAGGGAAGGTTAGGTCACACGCTGCATTCGGTGTGGTACTTTTCTAACACTACAAGCCACTGCAGACGTTGCTCCAAACAAGACTGATGGGAAGTGACCAAAGAAGGCGCAACCATTGTCTCCCGAGACAGAAGGAGCCTACTACTATTAATGCATATCATTTCGCGTTGTGTTGTGTCGGGTTCTGTTATGAAATGCTATCAATCGTTGACCCCTTCGCAGATCTGAATTCTAATATCACGCCGACCAAAAAACAACAAACACACACACACACAACAAACAAACAACACCCCCCCAAAAAAAAAGCCAACAAAAAACTAACCCTAAACAAACACAAAAAACTCCCCCCCAAAACAAAAAAAAAACCTTTTACTTCAGCTACAAGCTATGTTTAACATTACACAATATTCTCTATACCATTCCTTGTGTCTGTCTGTTTTTGTGTTTGTTATTTTGTAGCAGGAGCTGGTCAGGGCATAATCTCTGTTTTATGTAACTGGGCGAGTGAACTGAAACTTGAATTAAGAGGTATCCTTGGTTTTGATATGCAAATGTACTTTGAATTATGTATATATTTCGTGTGAGATATTTCACATATTCTCAAGACAGTTTCTGGAATAAAATGTGCCTTTGCAAGTCAGCATAGCTATTTTTTGTGTATCTTTTATGTGTTAATATCCATAGCTACAATATAAACTACTGCAACGAAAGAGTCGTCTGCAGTGGGCGTTCATAACTGAAAACAGATATACAACATATTATGATAATAAGAACTAGACTGTCAAGAAGAGAGAATTAAAAGAGCAACACATAACCAGCATATGGGGGACATACCCTATTTCTAAAGATAAAGGGAAATTCTCACCACTTCAAAGACGCTGGCTGAAGTCTTACCATCGTTAATATTCGACAGAGGGTGAGAACACAGACAAAGCTGTATGAGTTACAGGAACAGAAAGTGTACAGGTAGTCTTTGTGTATCTCTGTTCCTGTCTTCCCCTTTGTTTCTTTCATTCTTTGTTTGTTTGGCTTTCTGTGGCGACACTGTATGTCTTTGTTCCTCCTCTCCTCTCCGCACCTACATACTGGAAGAGCTTACTACTGGCGACACCACAGCTGCAACCGTGTGGGGGTTCTGTTGTTTTTGTTTTTCTCCCTCCGTCTCTCGTACACTTAGGCAGACGCACAGTCAGATACAGACAGACAGACAGACAGACACGCACACACACACACACACAAGCGCGCGTGTGCATATTATACACAGACAGACAGCCAGATACACACACACACACACACATACAGAAGAAGGGGGATTCCAAAGGGCGGCACTATGACTATGATGGGGAGACAGGGGGGGGGGGGGGGGGGGGGGGGGGGGGGGGGGGGGGGGGGGGGGGGGGGGGGGGGGGGGAGGAGTGAGAGTGTCGGTGGAGGGAGAGGAAGATGGTGGGGGGGGGGGGGGGGGGAAGTGAACAAACAGTGAAAAAAACAAAAACAAACCCAAACGGATAGAGAAAATGCCAGTGTCAATTTTCTCCCTATTACCTCTGCTCTCAGCGCTCAGTCTCGCCGGGCAACTGGTGAAAATCTTCACTGTCAATTAGGGGACTACCGCCACAGCCCACCACAGGCTCCGTTCATCCACCCACCAATGTACCAACGTTTTGCAGTGACCTGCATGCATACAATACGGGACTGTCTGTAAAACAAGTCTGGAAGAAAGTAACCATCAGGTGAAAAATGGACATAGCAGTCATTTGGTACTTGTCGGAAAAGTGTTTGTTTCAGCTGAGATCTAGTATTCGGGGAACCATATTGACTGATAAAAAATGATATGCCTGTCTTGATATCGCGTTCCATGATTTTCACCTTGTGGAGCACCTGGCACTACAGGTGGTCTTTCATCGGCGGCATAATCTCTCTCTCTCTCTCTCTCTCTCTCTCTCTTCTCTCTCTCTCTCTCTCTCTCTCTCTCTCTCTCTGAAGCCATATCTAATTTTACACCCCAACACAACAGCTTGAAGAGCTTCTTGTTCTAATGGAATGTGCATCAATAGATAATTACATCTGCGCCAACTCCCGGCTTTTCGTATACAAGTGTATTTGATGTGTGTGTGTGTGGTGTGTGTGTGTGTGTGTGTGTTGTGGTTGTGGTGTGTGTGTGTGTGTGTGTGTGTGTGTGTGTGTGTGTGTGTGAGTGCGTGCGGTGTGTGTGTGTTTCGGTACGTAGGTAGGAAAGTAGGTAGATAGGACGGTAGGTAGGTAGGAATGCATCCATGTATGTAGGTACGTATATATGCATGTAGGCGTGCGTGTGTGCTGGTATGTACATGTTGTCCACCTACCGTCAGAGCTGGCCTACTCTTCCACAGATGAAGTACAGGGTTTTAACGTGTGCGCAATATGTTCTTCATACGTTCGACACAGGACCTCAGTTTCTAGTTTCATCAGAAGCACTCTCAGGGGAGTGGAATTAGTACCGATATGAACTGCCCTCGACTGACCCTTTAAGTTTAACAGAGGCTCCATCTTGTGCTTTCAGCTAGCTTAGGTCCACCACACAAACACACACCACAATGCGCGCGCGCGCGGGCATTCTCTCTCTCTCTCTCTCTCTCTCTCTCCTCTCTCTCTCTCTCTCTCTCTCTTCTCTCCTCTAATGACGCACTCGAACTTACACATGCTCATTCATACAAACACTTCCTCCTCTTTTTATACATTTCTCATAATCCTTTTCCTATCCTCTAATATCACTTAAAGTGGAAGGACTTTAAAGCAAACAACAACAACAACAACAACACACACTGTAACTGATGAAGTTGTTGCTCTTAGATGGATGGCTTCATGAAAAACAAGAGCAACAGCGCTGCTAATTCAATGTTCCATCTGGAAATAAAAAAAACAGTGACTTTACTTGATACACGTTAAATGTGCTTAAGAAATCAGCTGTAGTTCAAATGGCGTAATTCATAATGCATCCAATCTTGACCCTGCGAGCGTGTCACTTAATTTACCCCCACTGTTCAGCTAACGCAGTTTCGTTGCAACAACTGCCAGCAGTAATAGTAAACGGTATGGAAAATGATGACAGCTGAACAAAGCTTCCACTCTTCACTGTCAATTATAGTACTTTCATGGATATCAAGACTAACGGCAATTTTTTGGTGTTTGTTTTTGTTGTTGTTGTTTATCTCATCCCCCCCCCCCCCCCACCCCCCCCCCCCTTGTCTGTCTGATTTCTTTCTCTCTCTCTCCCCCTCTCTCTCATTAAATGTGGTACTTTTGTAGACTTTTTTTTTTCTGTATGTCGTTGTTTCTTTGTCGCTTACCCATTTTTGCCCCTTCTTTTTCTTGTTCTTTTACTTACATGTAAAAACATCGGACTATTTCGTTCTTTTATTTTCTTCCTTTTTTCTTCTTCTTTTATTCTCACGCTGGTGTAGTTTCAGGCTATTCGTTTCTTTCCCTCTCATTGTCTATTTTAGCCTGCAATTTTTTTCTTTGTTTGTGTTTACTTTTTTCTGCCTCCTTTTCTATGTGTTAACTTTTGTTACTGTTACATGCTACTCCTCTTTTTTCCCACACTTTTGAAAAAAAAAATCTCTCCGCCTTCTTTCTGTTTCTTTCTGGCTCTGTCCGTGGTCTGGTTTGTATCGTAGTCAATCACCTTTTCCTACAGGTCGTCTGCTTTTGTTGCTGTTCTTTGTTTTCCAGTTTCTTTTATGTCTCAAACTGTGACATACAGACAAAATAAACGGACAAGGAGATTCGTCACACAGACACCTGACTACACACCGCAGCGCTTTTAGACGACTGCCACTGTTCCCAGTATTTCAACGAAGGTTTTATGTATCAAATAAAGAAAGAAAGGAAAAACAACAGAAAAAAGATTAGGGGGGGGGGGGGGGGGGGGATGGACAGAGCAAAAAGAAAAGAAAAAAACTTTTAGAAAGGGATGGGGGCTGTCGGCATGGGCGCGAGCGCCGGTGCACACACACACACACACACACACATACTCGTGAGTATTTATTCCAGTATCCTCGAAATAGAATATGATTAAATGAAATAAAATAGAATATAACTAAATCTAGACTGACTCACTCTGTGAGTGTGTGTGTGTGTGTGTGTGTGTGTGTCTGTGTGTGATGGGTTTTAAAGCGCTTATTCCCAATAAACTATTGCTATTGTCAGTGTCTCTCTCTCCAAGAAAGAAGAACACTTTTTACCTCAAAACGTTCTTAGGTCAACAATGTCTCTACCGCCTACTTGAGCTCATTACGCAAGGAAATGACGTAACAGTCAAACAAAACCCTCTTTCAGTAAGGGCACTGTATTGTATTGTATTGTATTGTATACCACTTTAAGTCACAGCAGATTTCTCTGTGTGAAATCCAGGCTGCTCTCCCCGGGGAAAGCGCGTCGCCACAAGAGCAGCACCGCCTATGTTTTTTCTTTTCCTGCATATGTATTTCATTTCCAATCAGAGTGGCTTTTTCTACAGAAGTTTGCCAGGGACAACTCTTCTTGCCGTGGGTTCTTTTACGTCCACTAAATGAATATTGCACACGGGACCTCGGTTTATCCGAAAGACCAGCACCCAGACCATCACTCATGGTCACAAACGGGGATCGAATCACTGCACACTAGAAACCCAGACTTTTGAAAAAACCTGTTAAAGTAGGCATAATTAAATCCGGTAAGTGTGCTATGTGCTTCTCTCGCTTTCAGTGAAACATACATAACAGCCACTCAACAAATGACTCAGTAAAACAACAAAAACAACAAAAGCATAACTGCCAAAACTGTGATGTATTCCAAACCCCCATCTTTCTCTCGCCCCCCCCCCCCCCCCCCCCCCCCCCCCTCCCCCCCCCCCCCCCCCCCCCCCCCCCCCCCCCCCCCCTCCCTCTCCCCCCCCCTTCACACATTATCTACTAGAGAACACACACAGCAGGCTTGCATCAAGGGATCGAGATATTCGAACTGACTCCCTTTCGTTGTCACATTCTTTACCAGCTCCGGGAATAAGGGGAGAGGGAGGGGGACTGACAGGGCAGGCAAGGGGTTAGGGAAGTGAAAGGGGAGGTAGGGGGGGGGGGGGGGGGACTACGGCCGTTGGGAGCAGGGGGAAGGAGGAAGGGAAGGGGGGGTGGGGTGGTCAGGGTTATCATCATCAACTTCTCTGCATCAGCGTTCCAAAGATACAGCAGTTGAAACATCGTCGTTTCCTTCCATTCCCGGGGTTATTTATGCCACTGTACTGCTCTCACCCTCCGTGACAAATGGCTCACACTGATACGGTAAACAAGCTTCTCTTTGTTGCCGCGGCGTGTTACGGCTGCCTACATGAACTGGTAGGGGGCTTCGGCTGAATGGGGGAGATAAATGGTGAAGTGGTGTGTGTGTGTGTGTGTGTGTGGGGGGGGGGGGGGGGGGGGGGGGTAGTGGTTGCTGCTGCTGCTGCTGACAACATACTTGGTGTGTGGAGGGAATATGGAGGGAGAGAAGGAAGACTTTTCACCAGCATTCAATTGTGTACGGGGATGAAGGAATCCGGCCACGAAAGTTTCTTTGTGTGACATGGTTTCTGCCAAGAGCAAAACATTTCTCCACAATAATATTCCAATATTATTTATCTCAACTTTCTTACCTAAATACCCTGAAACTGATATAATCATTTAGTTCGGTACTTTAAAACAAATACCCACCATTAGCACTCCCACCCACCCGCAAACAAAAACAAAAAATACAAATGAAAAAAGCAAAAACACACAAAAACCCATCAACAATATACCCAAAGCCGGTTCAAAGACTCCAGTTCACTTATTTCAAGATGGTCTCACCGTTTCCGGAACATCCCATAATAATTATTATACTCCAGACCACATCTGCAAGACAGTCCCTGGTCAGATGCCTGGTCGACTGTACAGATCTGATCTAACTGGATCTACACAACACGAGAGCCAGAAATGTGCTGGTGAAAATCACTGACGGTTCCCTGCTGAACAATCTGAACCGTCCAAAACTTAAACACATTAATCTGAACTAATAAATCTAGATACGTAACAAGCGTATTAATCTACTCATCAGTAATTCACAGATAGTTATGTAAATTAACGGATCTTTAAAAAATAGATCTGATCTTGTGAACAAGTGTTCCTGTATAATTACATCGAGTAAAACACAGTTAGGATCAGCGGACTAACAGGTCTGCATTTATTCTGACCTGGAATATACTATACGCTCAGGCAATCCACAACATGCTACCCAAAATTACACACTTATGACAACTTTCCTAAAATAAAATAAAATAAAATAAATAATAATAATAAAATGACTGTCACATAAAAGTCATTGATTTTATTATACTTTTCTACCTGACATTCACATTTATCAGAAAAAAACATACACTGTGATAACAAACAAAAAAAAAAACCAAAACCAAAAAAAGCCCAAACAAACATACAAATAACTCAACCAAACAACAACAACAACAAAACAACCCCAAACTATACTGCAAACTGTTGATACCAAAAGTACTTCGTACATTTTTCGCCAGTGTTTGCATGTAGCCTACAGGATGAAAGAATCTGTCGGGACTTTAGCTGCGCCTTGTGTGCTGGGTGTGAAGAAAGCGCGCATTGTGCTGGAAATAGATCTCTCTCTCTCTCTCTCTCTCTCTCTCTCTGGTCTGTTTGTTTGTGATTCTATCCCCGTTCTCACTAATGCTTCCTTCACTTATATTTCCACATTCCTTGGCATCTCTCTCTCTCTCTCTCTCTCTCTCTCTCTCTCTCTCTCTCTCACACACAAACAAACAAACACACACCACACACACAAAACACACACGTTACCGTAAAACACAAAGATTGCCACCATCGTCATTATCATCCTCATCATCCTACCACGACCACCATGGTCATAATCTGTCATAATCATCTCTCTCTCTCTCTCTCTCTCTCTCTCTGGAAGGAGGGTAGGTCTACCAGGTATGCCTCACTTGACTGTTACAATCAGCTCCACCACATACCACCCCAACAGCCAGGAATGCTTTACCAGTACAGTGTGTGCTGTGCAGTGAAAACCGAGACAGGCTGCTACGTACTGGGGATGGGAACTGACAGCCCCCCTCACCTCTCCGAATGGCAGAGCTAGACCACTTCCGTCAGCACAACACAACACAACACAACACGACCTGCAGTCAGCCGACACTCCCTGCCTGCACTCAGGAATCTGACACCTTCACTTCTCCCAACCAGACACAGAGTATTGTATCGTATTGTACAAATGTATTGTATACCACTGTCAGTCACGGTACATCGCATATGATTTATATCGTATCACGCACGGCAGACCTCACTGTGAAATTCAGACTGCTCTCTCTGGAGAAGAGTATATCGCCATTAAGAGCAGACTGCATACAATGTTATTGTTTCCTTACGAGAGTGGCTTTAATTCTACAGAAGTTTGCCAGGGGTAACTGTCATTGACGCGGGTTCACTTACGGGTACATAATGCGTGTTGCACACGGGACCTTGCTTTATCGCCCCCCCCCCCCCCCCCCCCCAAAAAAAAAGACTAGTACTCAGACCATCTTCAAGGTCAAGTGGATGGGGGAAAGTAAACCGGGAATCGAACCCACACTCCCTGAAATTTTTGGCAGGTGCGTTACCTCTAGACCACGGGTCCAATTCAGTGCTAGCTGTATAATAAAAATAAGCATAGGAGCGGAACTGATGCACACGTATAGTAGGGTACTGCCAACAAGAAAGTATGAAATGCAACACTTCACTTCTGGCTCATGCTAAACGCTTCATCACTTACTTGTGTCAGCAAGCGCCAGAGATTGAGAGATTGTTTTCATCAGCCACGACCTCAACTTCTGTCTTTTACACCTCATCATTCTCATGCTATCCACAGTGAGTGTTAAACAACAACAAGAACAACAGCACACACACACACACACACACACACAAACTGAAAAAGATAAACGTGGCTGATCTCAGTTTGCTAAAGAGTCAGTGACCCCCAGAGAAGTGGAACCCTCTCCCATAATGTTTATATTTCTCTAGTCAGCAGCACCACTGCATGGTTCTAAGGCGAGTACTACTCCGGCAGTCAGAAGCTGGCTGCAATACAAGGATCAGCTGCACTGAGTGAGGCCGCAATGTCAGGCACACTGCCAGCCTGCCACTGCCCATACACCCTTACAACAGCCTTTCTTTCACCTAATAATTATGACAGCATCTTAGAGTGCGATGAAGAATGTGCGCACTCGCGTGTGTGTGTGTGTGTGTGTGTGTGTGTGTGTGTGTGTGTGTGTGTGTGTGTGATGTGTGTGTGTGTGTGTGTGTGTGTGTGTGTGTGTGTGTGTGTGTGTATGTATGTGTGTGTCTTGTCTTGTCTTCAATTTAACGTCTGTTCACTCTAAGCGATAGGTATGTGTGTGTGTGACAATGACAATGACAAATTCTTTTATTTCGAGGATAATGAATAAGCACTCGTGTGCTTTTTTTTTTATATCCAGTCCCTGCCCGTATGGAAACATCTTAATAATAAACCCAATACTCATACTCTCATACAGTAGAAACAACGGAAAAAACTTTTTCAAAAACCAAACAAACAAATAAAAGAAAAACCCCCAAACCCCCCCCCCCCCCCAAAAAAAAAAAAACCCCAACAAACCAAACAAACAAACAAAAAAAAACAACAAAAACCACCACCACCACCAACAAAACCAACCAACCAACCAACCAAAAAACAAAAGAAAAACCCAATAAAAAAAAACCCACCAAAAAACAAAAAAACAAAACCAAAAAAAGAAAAACAAACAAAAGAGAGAAAAACCAAAAAAGCCAAACTTATAAAGTCATAAAAATGAACGTCTACACATGTTTTGGTTAGTACATTATCTAATT
>CM054143.1:64987268-64994768 GCA_028751875.1 Rapana venosa
ACACAAAGTACTGTTTAATTTCAAACACTAACATGATAAAACATGCAAGAGAAGAAGGGGGGGGGGGGGGGGGGGGGGGGGGGAGGGGAGCTGCTGTTATTGAAAAAAAGATAATGAGAGATTAGTGGGACTCAGAAGGATGGTTGCAGGGGGTCTGTCTACCTAACAGTACACTGAATTTATAACCGCAACACGGCAGTGAAATGGCATTTTTATGTAGGGCTATACAAGCAAGAGGCTTCATTCGCTCATGCTAAGTTCTTCAGTACACCAGCCGGGGAATTTTTCCAGCTGAGCTTAAGTGGATAGCCTTCGCTGGAGGGATCAGCTGATGTGTGGACCCTTTTATCTGCTTTATCTGCTTGGACGGCTCCTATAATACACCCCGGGTATGACTCACGCGCCCAACCTCGCACCCCCTTTTTGACTGACACCACAAAGTTGTAAAGCCAGACACCAACTTTACTCCAACCCGCCCTGTGTCAAAGGCTGTAAATCCCTTGAAATTACAAACCCGTTTAAGTGTGTGTGTGTGTGTGTGTGTGTGTGTGTGAGAGAGAGAGAGAGAGAGAGAGAGAGAGAGAGAGAGAGAGAGAGAGAGAGAGAGAGAGAGAGAGAGAGAGAGAGACTCGAACTGGAAAGATTTATTCACAAAAAGGCCATTGGCCCATACATGAAAGAGAGAGAGAGAGAGAGAGAGATGAGAGAGAGAGGAGAGAGAGAGAGAGAGAGAGAGAGAGAGAGAGAGAAGAGACAGACAGACAGACAGACAGACAGACAGACAGACAGACAGAGATGCAAAGCTTTCCCGCGCATACTGACACGTGCATGCACCCTGTACAAGTGTGTGTGTGTGTGTGTGTGTGTGTGTGTGTGTGTGTGTGTCTTTCTGTCTGTGTCTGTCTCTGTGTCTGTGAGTGTGTATGAAAGTTGTTGTTTTTTTAAAACGCACCACACAGACGACAGACAATAGATGCAGAACTTATGTAGCATGGTCACAGTGACAAAACATGTTAGTTTTCTGACACTGATCTAACAATAGTCCGCCTGATTTTGCCAATAACTGACGGGGAAAACCTTTCCTCCAGTCTGTAGCGAGCTGGAGAGGGATGGGCCCCGCCAGCTTCAACTTGCCCATGACACACTGCTTGCAAAATTCAGAGCAGTTCCTTAACGACTCCTTCACACAGTCTTAAGTGATAGATCCATCTTTCTTGCTGCTTATATAATTAAACGTCTCTTTCCATCTCAGTCAGAATATTCTGAACATCAAGGAATTCAAGTCAATGCAACTGCAAGATCTGCTTATAAATGAAAAAAAAAATCTTATTTAAACCAAGATCTGTTTCTGTGAACAAACTTTTAATTACATACTTGCAGGAAAGTGTCTTTTTCCTATGATTTGTGTGTTCAGAATTTAAACAATCAGTTGCAATTGTGCAGAATGTGGAAACAAATCAAAACTACTTACCTGAGATTCTTGTGTCATGGTGCAGAACCTCAGGTGTCAGTCGATCTGAAGAATTCTCCGTCACTTTGAACAAATCCAGTCACCTGTTCTCTTCAGCACATAAAGTCCCAACGCCTGACCAGTTCCAGATGACTCCTGCCTTTCAACTTCATGACTTTAGTAGGCAGTACCTGCAACTAACTCCAGCTGAAAGTAGTAGGCCTATGCTAGGCTAGATCCTCTTAGCTCAAACCGTGCACACGCAATCTTTGTCAGTTAGCTCACGTGCAGGCTAAAGATTCTCCACTTCAACAAAACTTGCTTGCAAAGTACCTGCACTTGTGCATGAATGCCAACACTTGAAGAAACCCACAACTTTGCACTTAAATGTTTATAAACTCCAGCAAAACATAACTATTATCTCAAACAAACAAATCAACTTTGCATGTGAGGCAAAACAGCAAAAGTGTACCAGATCTAAACACACAGATTTAGCACCGATGCAAAACAGACAACACTCAGCTGTTTAGCTGTCTTGCAATGTACTCTGGAGGAGTGTCAACATTTCAAAGTTTACGTCTGCTTGTAGCCTAGCAGCACTACGGCGGCATGGAGAACGTCTGCTCCCCCCTACGCTGCACACTGAGCTAGGCTAGGCTCACTCGCTGCTGGGGCAAGCGCCTTCCAATTTTAGACGTCGGAGCAGACGATAGGTGCGCCTCGTTCCCGCTGCGCCGTTGCCCGGATAAAAATATTCGCTTTCTCACAAAGAAAAAGTTGACAACTCAAAGAACAAAAGTACAAAGTCTAGATGTATACACTGTCAATGAACAATCCGTAGAAGTAGACCTATGCAACTACAGAGAGAGAGAGAGAGGAGAGAGAGAGGAGAGGAGAGAGAGAGAGAGAGAGAGAGAAGAGAGAGAGAGAGAGAGGTATTTTGGGAGGGCAATAGGTAATGGCCATTGGATTAGTGCTATTAAAAATAATGATTAAAATACAACCTTTAGTCGTGTAATTTAATCTTCTACTTTTTTTCCTTCTATTTTGCTTCTTTTATTATTGTGTGTGTGTGTGGTGAGAGAGTTTTATAGACTTTTTTTTTAAATAGTAAAATGGAAACAAAAAACTTTCATAAAAGCTACCTTCTTCAGTAAAGAAAACTCGTGCCATAATCATCAGTAAGCTTATTTATTTACTTATTTGTTTGTTTATTATTTATTTACTTTTTCTGTAAAGAAAACTCATGCCATAATCATCAGTAAGCTTATTTATCTATTTGATTTATTTGTTTACCTTTTCTGTAAAAAAAACCCCAACTCATGCCATAATGATCAGTAAGCTTATTTATTTATTTATTCATTTGCTTGTTTGTTTACCTTTTCTGTAAAGAAAACTCGTGCCATAATCATCAGTAAGCTTATTTATTCATTTGTTTATTCATTTGTTTGTTTGCCTTTTCTGTAAAGTAAACTCATGCCATAATCATCAGTAAGTTCATCTATTTATTTATTTCAATTAGCCTACTTATTCCTCTATTTATGTGTGTGACAGTCATATACCAGTATAAGGAAACAAACTGCTTCACTTCATGTTGCTGAAGTTTCTAGCCACCAGGGTCATCCATGTCCCTCCTGCTGTTTTCAGCCTTGAGAGACAAGCCTGTACTAGGCACAGTGGCCACAATCATCACTCAATGTGATTACATAAATCAGCTATTTCCCTTTCTCTGACTTCCCGTGGGGAAGCTGGGGGCCTGTCAGTTTAAATTCCTACTGTTGGATATTCTGCACTAGGAATTTTCCCTCTTTTCTCTCCCTCTCTTTGTTTCTGCCTTATTCCTTTTCTGCCTGTTACCCCCTTCCTGTCTATTTTCTGCCTTCTTGGTCCATTCTCCTGCCCTTTTTCCCCCAGAAAGACTCAAAAGAACAATTCTCTCCCAGTCTGAAGTCCCATGTGCTGGGCCTGACTTGCCAGGCGCTTAACGACAGCACAACGCATTTTCGCTCAAATGACAGACAATAGTTGCTGTCTGAGCGTTCAAGGAAGAAGATTGTACTGACATTTCATTATCAACTGCATACAACCCAGCATATCTTCTTCACAAAACTGGTTGTTTTCTATGAGTAATTGATGATTAAAATGCACAAAACAAACGGACGCGTCCTCAACCAAGGGAAACAACTTAAAGCAAACGTTAGGACACCAATAGTGTGCTCCCTTGTAGGCAGCAAGATGGAAGGCAGGATGTGGAGAAGGCAAGGCAGGATCTATTATATAACTGCGGTTTTCTTCACTTGTCCCGTGATTTTGTCCAGGATTTGGGCAGAAATGTCTGTGGTCTAATGACGGGGACTTGATGTAAGAAAAAAGCATATGAGAGCTTATTCCACTATTCTTGAAATAAAGGAATAGAAATAAAAATATAACACATACAAACACACACACAGGCCCACGGTGGATCAGTGGTCTAGTGGTAGTGTTCCTGTCAAGGAAATGACAAGTCACAGGTTCGATCCTCTTTTGAACCTGATCTTTGCCTTCATCTACAAGACTTTGGGTGCTAGAATCTAGGAAAGATGATAAAGTAAAGTTCCTTACCTAAGACACATTTAGCGCTTGTAAAAGAACCCATGGCAAGAAAAGCTTTTCCTGGCAACATTCTGTTAAAAGGAGCCACTCTACAGACAGGAGAAAACGGGTGGCGCTGCTCATGGGGCAACAAGCTATTGGACAAACTTTCCCACGGGAGAACAGTGAATGTCATTCTAAACATCTGCTGTGACTTACATGGCACACAACACAACACAACACAGCACAGCACAGCACAATACAAAAACAGAACTGCACAGCACAGCGTAGCACAGCACGCACGCACGCATGCACGCACACACACACACAAAATAAAAGTCAGTCACAATGCTGAAAGGCACGTCCTTTAATATAAAACAGTCTGTGTTAGTATGCCACAAATCCATAATAAATAGGCAATACACAGTCATGTGAAACGCACACACACACTTCATGTTTTGATTATATATATATATATATATATTATATATATATATAATTATATATATATATATATATTATTATTATATATATATTCCCATTGGATTTCATTTTACCTACTTGTCCTTGATCTCCTGTCCTATTAAGCTCTCTCTCTCTCACACACACACACGCACGCACGCACGAATGCACACACACACACTCAGAGGAACTCAAGTACCCATGAAAATGACATCTAAAAGCCATGCTAACATACTTTCGAAAGGCACATATACTTCAAAATGTAAAGGCATATAAACAACAACAAAAAATCCCATTCACTATGTGGATACACTTTCCTTCTTTGCATAGTGTCTTGTTGTAGGCCTAAGATAATTATTATTACTTTCTACACACACAGACAGCTGTGAATCAAGCTAATACTATAACAATTTGGCATGACATTACCCCACCCCAGTGACCCCACCCCAGTGACCTGACCTCACCCAGTGACCCCACCCCAGTGACCTGACCTCACCCCAGTGACCCCACCCCCACCCCAGTGACCTGACCCCACCCCAGTGACCCCACCCCACCCCAGTGACCTGACCCACCCCAGTGACCTGACCCCACCCCAGTGACCTGACCCCACCCCAGTGACCTGACCCCACCCCAGTGACCTGACCTCACCCCAGTGACCTGACCCCACCCCAGTGACCTGACCCCACCCCAGTGACCCCGCCCCCAGACACCTGGGAGGACCTGCAGTGTATGCTGCCTTCCTTCAACACTGAGACTGACTGGGCTTTCATTTGATGAACACACACACACGCACACGCGCGCACCCAACAGACTCTGGGTGGTGGCTGAACTCAGGTCATCAAATTGCAAGCTCTAACCGCTAGGCTACCCTGATCCACCACCTCTTCCTTGGAGATAACACACCCACTCCCCAACAAGTCCTTGATATAGGATTAGCCGATAAACCCAGGTGTCAAGTGCAAACACATGCGCTACGTCTTGTGCACATGTTAACAACTCATCCACCTTACAGTAATGCAGGGCTGGTAGTGGGGATACACCAAATACCCAGCACAGGCTGGTCTTGAGGGGCTCTGCCAGGTTTGGCTCACCAGGACTGGCATGCTGCAGGGAATCCCAGCTGGACCCCAATGACCCCCCGGGAAATCAATGACTCCTCGGGAAGTCAAACTAAGAAAGGGAGAACCCAAAGGGAAAAAGAACATCATGGTTGAAATCCAAAATATTTTTTTTTGCTCCGTTCAGTTTTTGGTTGGTTTATTTAATTTTTATTGTCAAAATTTTTTTTGAGATAAGCTCATTTTAATTTATCTCGTCTTTTTTTAAAGCTCCTCAATTCCAGTTCTAACATTTAACCCACCTATTTTAACTTGATGCAACACCTTACAGTAAACTGATACTATACATAATTATATCAAAAACAAATTATGCCGTGATGGTGAGCCAAAAAAAAAACCTGCCATATGCATTACAAGAAAAAAAAACAAAAACAACAAATGGGGAGGAAGAAACGAAAAGGAGCAAAAAAAAGAAAAAAGAAAAGAAGAAGAGGGGAGAGGGGGGAGGAAGAGAAGAGGGGGAGGGGGAGAAAAGAAGAAGGAGGAGGAGAAAAGAAAAAAGAAGAAGAAGAAGAAAAGAAAAGAAGAAAAGAAGAAAAGAAGAAAAGAAAAGAAAAAAGGGAGGAGAGGAGGAAGAGGAGGGGGAAAAAGAAAAAGGGGGAGAATGTTAGAAACATTATGAGGATACATAACATGAAAAATGTGCCTGCCACCTAACGAATAATAATTATGAGATCGAAGCATGCAATCAAAGTTAAATAAAGAAGACTTAGCACTTTTTCTCAAAAACGTTATGTCCCATTTTGAAAAGACCAAACTAAAAAAACACAGATCACAGAAAAATGAACTATGGGAGGCCCCAAAACAACACACACACACACAAAAAACCCCACACACAAAACACTCCTCTTTCTGTGCACATATAACATAAATACACACACCACACAAATACATAGACATGGTGTGCAAATGCGCAAAAGGGGAAAGAATTTCTGATTATTTTCTCTAGCACACACACACACACACACACACACACACACACACACAAAACACACACACACCCCACACACACACACACACAGTGCAAAATTTAAATAACCTCAATTACAATCAAAACTGTTTTCAAACTTTTTCAGTTCCATGCAGCTGCTGAGCCTGTTATCTATAACTTTGATGATTAGATAATAGATTATGATATAGTCATGAGCATGCACACACACAACATTCAAACCCACATGTTAGAAAGTATTACAAAACATATCAACAATCTCAACCAAAAGCTATAGAAGATACCTGTACATACAAAACTCATTAAGTAGATAATCCAGTTACATTATAAGACACTTTAATACTAGATGATGGCAACAAAACGGATTGAGAATGTAAGAGTGAACATAAATAAACAGAACAAAACTTAATGAAAGACATACACATGGAAACAAGAACAAAAAGGTAAAACACCAGGCGAGGACACTGAATAAAATCAGACAATAGAATGGGATGACTTTCATCCTATAATTATTGTAAAACCCAAAAGCGTTGTCAGTTATTACTGTAAGCAAAGTATACACCAATTATGGCCTCCATTCAAAATATTGGGTGGGGACTGTCTTCAATCTGATAAGCTCCTAGAGTCACAATCTTTATTGTCTAAAAATATATTTGTTTAAAATGCTCTGAAGTCAGAATGTGGCTGCCTATATAGCGAGGTATTGAGTCCCTTGAAGAATTGACAGAAAACAAAATCATGCCAGGAGACAGAAGATTAAAAACAGTGGGAAAGAAGACAGGAATAGAAAGTACACCCTCTTCCTCTCTCCCCACCCCCTCCCTCCCCAAACATACTCTTAATTCTTCACCTTCACCTATCCCATAGTCTAGCAGACCTTTGGGGCATCACTGAAGATTTTTAAACCAGCTTACTCACACAAGCCAAAGCAAAAGGCCCCAAAGCGGGGA
>CM054143.1:65007268-65061253 GCA_028751875.1 Rapana venosa
TGTGCGAGCGTGCGTGCACGTGTAAATGCGTGGATGTGTGAAGCTGGCAGGGAAAGTCATTCTGTACAGAGTGATATTTTCTGAGGGCACCTAGCTTTCCTCCCCCCCCCCCCCTCTATTCTGCCATGCCTCTCATTACCCACACTGCAATGTGCTCTACTACTAAACACTTGGAGAGTCCCCCCTCTCCCCTCCACACCCCCCCCCTCCTCCACCGCCTGTGAGCATGTCTGCCTGTCTGTGAGTTTGCCTGTGCGCCTGCCTTTCTGTCTGTACGCCCGTCTGTCTGTGCGCCTGTCTGTCTGTAAGCATGTCTGTCTGTAGGCATGTCTGTCTGTGAGCCTGTATGTGAGCATGTCTGTCTGTCTGTCTGTCTGTAAGCCTGCCTGTGATCCTGCCTGCCTGTCTGCGAGCCTGCCTGCCTGTGAGCCTACCCCGCTCCTGCCTGTGAGCCTGTCTGCCCGCCCATGAGCCTGCCTTCCTGCCTGTGTGCCTGCCTGTCTGTGACCTGCCCCTCTAATACCATCAACAAAACCATTTCTAAATTCTTTTTCTGTAGGCTTGAACTGCTTCATCATTCACACGCACACGTCAGTGTGAACATGTTTGTATTCATCCATTTAGGAAATAAATACTCTCTCTCTCTCTCTCTCTCTCTCTCTCTCTCTCTCTCTCTCTCTCTCTCCTCTCTCCTCTCTCTCTCTCTGTTATCTGTCCCTGTCTCTTTGTCAATGCCTGTTTCTTTCACACAGTGCCTTGTCTTTATAATAATAATAATAATAATAAATGGAATTTATGTAGCGCTATATCTTGCAAAAAGAAATCAAAGCCTTAAAGAAATCAAAGCCTGGCGTGTGGTGTGCTTATGTCTATCTGTCCGCCTGCCTGCCTGCCTGCCTGCCTGCCTGCCTGCCTATCTGCCTGTCTGTCTGTCTGTCTGTCCATGCATCTGCTGCTCAAGGTCTTTTAACCATTTCCATGTTTTCCTTCTCTTCCTTCATCTTTCTCTCCCCCTCCCCTTCCCTCAAAAGTCTCCCCTCCCACCACTGTCTCTCCTCCTCCTCCTTCTTCTTTTGTGATTTAGTACTTCCAGGGGTCTCTGGTTCAAATCCAATTGAATCTCAGACATTTCCCCCGTTTATTGAACAGTGAATGATGGCATGGATTCTAGTCTTTTGGATAAGTTGATTATCAGAGACACACTGGTCATGTGTACAATGCATTCAGAGCGCATCAAAGAACCCACAGCAATAGAAATCAACAGGTCACCTTGGCAACATTCTGAAGATTCCTGACAATGACAGAGTTGTCCCTGGCAACATTGACAAAGTTCTGAAGTGGGGGGAAAAAATGGTAATACACTATGTGGCAACGGTAAAAGTGTCCCATAACCTATGTGGACGTAGGGGAGCGAGGCGTCAGAGACCTCAACTTCTCCAGGGGCCAGCATATTGAGGGCGGCGCCCATCTCCTCTACCTCGCTGCTTTACCTTCCCTGACCCTAAAGAGGGCAGGTACCCATTGAAAATTGGGTGAACTTGGGAACTGTATTGAAGCCAAGGCGCATGAAACGGTCATCCATCCACTTGGCAACCACGCTTAATGCTTCTCAACCTTAGCTTGGGGAAAGCGAGTGCTCTGACCACTGAACTATCCCGTCCCCAACAATATGTGACATGCGTGAAAATACACTGACACATTTATCTATAAATTTATTCTTTTATTTCTAGGATAATGGAATAAGTACTCATGTGCTTTTTAAAAAAAAATCTAGTCAGCGTGTGCATGTAGTTTTGTAAATTTGTCATCTGTTCCCGCCAGTAGGCTACACGATGGCCTACTGTTACGAAAGGCGGAACAAGTTTTAACGTTTGCGCAAGATGTAGCCTAAAAATGTAGCTGACTAGTCATATAGCAGCGATGTGTTGTTGTAACAGCGAGATAACTGCATAACTGTGACACACACCCAGCGGTAAACTAATCACTCCTGTTGTCTTATGATGTTAAGAATGTTTGTCATACAGCGACTCGTGTGCAGCATCCTTGTGTGTGTGTGTGCGTGTGTGCATGTATGTGTATGTGTGTGTTGCCCCTCTCTATCTTTTTCTCTATGACTCTTGCCCCACCCAAACTCCCCCCACCTGGCCGTTGTTTTCCTGTCTCCTCTTTCATTCTGATCTCTCTCTGTCTGTCTCTGTCTGTCTCTCTCTGTCTCCCCCTCCCCCCTCAAATCGCTTTTCTTTATGTGTGCAGAATAAATATAGTATGTACATCTCAACAAATATTGTTTCTATGATTGATGGTTGATCAGCTAATTAACTGGCGGTGTGTTGTGGGCATCTTCCACTTTCAGTGGAACCAAACTGGCAAAATCATAAACATATCAAACCCTCCTCTGGCCCAGACTAAAATCTCCATCAGTAACTGAAGTCAGCTAGGTGCTTGTCAAGGCCTACAATAACATTAACATGTTGTTAGGCCTTAAAATAGGGCCACTCGCTTTTGCCAAGCTAAAGTTAAGCAGCATCAAGCGTGGTTACCAATTGGATGGGTGGCCGTTTGCGCGCCTTGACTTCAGTACAGTCCCCCAGTTCACCCAGTTGTAAATGGGTACCTGCTTCTGTAGGGTCAGGGAAGGTAAAGCAGTGAGGGAGAGGAGATGGGCGCCGCCCTCAATATGCTGGTCCCTAGAGAAGCTGAGGTCTCTGATGCCTGCTTCTCCTACACCACATGGGTTATGGGACACCCTCACCTTTTCCTGCCTTAAAATGCTGCCAGCTTCAGTCATGACAAGCCCCTAGTGTAACACTCTACTTCCCTTTAAAGGAGAAACAATCCTCTAAATGGGTTAAGTTGTTGTATTTACGTTCCATTGGAGATTTCCGATTTAGGGACTGTACCTCTGAAGTTGGAGTATGGCTGTCTATAATGGCCAGGCATTCTACAAGAGTCATACATACAAACATTTCATCCAGTGTATACTTAAATGGTCTCACTGTGATTTGCAAGTGTGAGGACTGGGTCAGAGTGCATTTTTATATTTGCTGGATCAGTCAGCATTGGTGGCAGACCGATCACAAACCTCCGCTTCGCAGATGACATTGATGGAATAGCAGGATCAGAAAAAGAGCTTGCCAGCCTAACAGAACACTTGAATAAGGCCTCCAAAACATACGGCATGGAAATCAGTGCAGAGAAGACCAAACTGATGACTAATAACACCAACGGCATTAGCACTGATATCAGGGTTAATGACCAGAAGCTGGAAACAGTTCAAAGCTTCAAGTACCTGGGAGCCATTGTATCAGACCAGGGATCCAAGCCAGAAGTAGTATGCAGGACTGCACAGACAATAACAGCACTGTCGAAACTAAACACCATCTGGAGAGATAAGAATATCTCACTTATCTCCAAGATCAGACTAATGCGCTCCCTTGTCATATCCATATTTCTGTATGCCTGTGAATCATGGACCCTGACTGCAGATTTGGAGAGAAGAGTACAGGTGGTGGAGATGAGATGCTTTCGGAGACTCCTTGGCATCTCCTACAAAGACCACATAAGCAACGAAAGCGTGCATAACAGAATCCAGCAAACCATTGGACCCTATGAGAACCTTCTAAGGATCGTGAAAAAGCGTAAACTTAAATGGTATGGGCATGTCACAAGATCCAAAGGACTTGCAAAGACAGTTTTACAAGGCACTGTCCAAGGAGGAAGAAGAAGAGGCAGACCAAGGAAGAGCTGGGAGGATAACGTCAGCGAATGGACAGGCCTAGAACTCAACAAAACCCTGAGAAAGGCAGAACAGAGAGAGGAATGGAGGGAACTGGTTATTGAGTCTTTGAGGGTGCCCCCACGGTCGTCAGACTACGGGACAGATAGATAGATAATTGCTGGTGACCCCCAGGGTGTTAAGCTGGGGAATGTCATCAACAACAACAACAACAACAACAACAACAACATCTATGTAGTCCCTTCTGCTATAGAGGCAAGAGGGGAAACCAAGGGTTGTGTGGCACTGTACTGGGGCTCCTTGTTCTCTTCACACTGGGAGACAGCAAGTAGCCTGGGATTTGAGGTTGATGTCATGCTGAAGTCTGTTCCTTTTTAACATTAGGAGAGTTGGGCGCTTGGAATGTAAAGCGCTTTGCCTTGTTGAGGTCCAAAAGAGCTACATACAATGGCATCAATAAGCGTTGTGAAATATTCAGTGATAACAGGACAGGAACAACATTAATAATGACAAGGAATGGTTAGCAAACAGAAACAGGAGGACAATGACAAGAACAATCAGTCAAAGTAACATTGACAATTTCATGCTCAGGCAATCAATGACACAGACACAGACACAGACACACACACACACACACACACACATACTCAGGCTCACAGCATGTGAGGCTCACAGTGTGTGTATGTGTGTGAGTGTGTCTGTGTGTGTGTGTGTGTGTAACATCAAGTGCTGTCAACTTTTATTATGTGTGTTATGTTTTATGTATATTGTTTAAAGCATGTTGTGTCATCATAAAATGCCACTCATCATTTCTCTATTGAGATAATAAAGTATTCCTGAGTCTTGGGTCTTGATTTACAGGAAGTAAGGCTCGCACATGCACGTGCACATGAACAGATAGACAGATAGAAAGACAGGCAGGAAAACTCACGCGGTGCACACACACACACACACACACACACACACACACACACACACACACACACACATGCCAGTTACGTGCTGTGCTGTACTGTAATTATATATGATAGGCTGTACTGGCCCTGTCCTATGCCTATGGTAATCAGGACTGTCCTGTGCTGTGCAGTGCGGCATCACACTACATCTCGTGGAGGGGGAGATTGCTTAGAGGTAAGAGCATTGTGTTTGAGATCTGACTTACAAAAAACCAACAACAAAAAACAACACAGGCACACAGGTGTCATTTTTCAGACACCATCTTCGAAGTCAGAATGTGGCTACCTAAGTGGTGGTTAAAAACGGTCGCATATGCAAAATCTCACCATTAGTGAACTTGAAGGTGTAGCCCTGAAACGGAAAAAGAGAATATCTGGCTATACTGCTGAGTACAGCGTTACACAATGTATGCAACACTGCACTCTACAACACAAGGTACCTAGGCCTACTGCCGAGCTGCCTTATGCTGTCAGTGCGCTACACAGTGCAATGCATTACACCAGGACACTGTTTCCACCTTATCCACACACACACACAAACACACACAACACAACACACACACACACACTACACTGCTGTTGACATTGCTCATTATACAACATCACCTCACTCCATCCCCCGCCCCACACCATACCACATCACCCTGAACTACACCAAACAACACCACACCCCTTACATACAGTACAATCCACCTTACTGTTACAGTATACTGCCAGATCTGTATTAAAAACACACACCCTTCACCGCTCAATCCTCCATCACCCAGTCTCCCAATACTCACATTCTCTGGAATACGCAGCCACCACACGAAAGCAAAAGCAGAAAAACAAGACCACGACTCCTAAATCCTGGAAGCAAGACGGAAAACACCCCATCTTTGCCATGGTTGCTGCTGCTGCTGCCGATACTGCTGCTGTTGCTGCTTCTGCTGCTGCTGTTGCTGCTGTTAGTCTCTCGAACTTTCAGATTCTGAGTCTACACACAGTTTTCCAGAAGCCAGACTGAAGGCAGGAACAACAAGGTGAAAGTAGCATCAACTTGCAACAATGTGTGACAGTAATTGTGTTACTGAGTACACATGGAAAGTGGGTGACTGACTGTAGAAAGCTGCTTCTAACTTGGAATATCCTCTCTCTGTTTCTTCCCTCTGCCAGGCCTAGGCCGACCGCTGCAGCCGGCACAATCTGTGTATGGAAGAGAGAGAGGAGGGGAGGGGGGGGGGGGGGGGGGGGGGGGGGGGGGGGGGGGGTGCAGGAATTCGTAGGGATGGGATGAGGGTGGGATGGGGGATCTGTACAGGCACTTGATGTGGGGCTGTTATTCTATGGTCGTGTAACATGTTGGGGGGAAAAGTAGAGGTGATGATAATGGTGGTGGTCGGGTGGTGGGTGTGAGATGATAAGATAGGCTTGTTTCCGAGGGTTACAATATGCATTCGAAGTACATTTTTTTCGCAAACAGTCCTTGTTCTGAGATGTTGGGGGGGGAATGGAGGGAGAAAAACTGGGTTTAAGAATGTTTGCGTGGGTGTTGTGACAGTAATAATATGGGATGATGTAGCTGATGTTGCTTTATCTATTTCGTTCAGTTTGTTATTTCTTGTTATTTGTGTGTACTGATTATTCGTTCGTTTGTTATTTTACTTTAATTATGTGTAATGATTATTCGTTTGTTTGTTATATCTTAATTATGTGTAGGCCTAATGATGTTCTTTTGTTCTTTTGATTTAATTAAAAGTGATATTAAACGAGTGTAATGATTAATCTTAAACACTGTTTCAATTTTTCCTCCTGAGTATTTAGAGTGTGTAATGCTGCCATTTTTTCTGTATATTGGGTTGTTGTTTTTTTTTGGTTTGGTTTTGTGTGCTTTTGGTGGAGAGTGTAGTTTTGGAGAAAATTTATTGGCAATGTTTGAAGTTGAACATGCACACACACACACGCACGCAAGCACCCAGCCACCTAGCCACCCACCCACCCACACGCACGCGCGCGCGCACATACACACACACACTATCCGAACAGCAGCACTTATCGTAAGATAAGCATCCACACATCAGGAGCACATCAACCAGTCATAAACTCATCCAAGTAAAATCACTAATACTCGTGTGCGCACCAGTAAACCCATGCATCCGCGCGCGCGCGCGCACACACCACACACACACACACACACACTCATGGGGAGGGGGGGGGGGTAGGGGGGGAAAGCAGTTGGTGGTGTCTTTTTTATTTTTTGTCATCTTTGTTTGGGCTTGGTTTTTCTTTGTTGTTGTTTGTTTGTATTATGGTGATATATTTTCAGGAGATTTTAAAAAATTTATTTGAATTGTATGGTTTAATATTATTCAGGGTTTTATTGTTTCGTTTTAAATTCCATGTATGCATATATTATTGTCTTCTCTTGTTTGATTTGTATGGTTTAGGCGAGCTGCAGAGTTTTGTAATCGTTGAAGGGAGTGGATAGATGTTGCTGGAAGACCAGCTAAAAGAGAATTGCAATAGTCCAGACGTGAGAGAATGAGAGACGCAACAAGTTTGGATGTTGCATCAGTGGACAGGTACTTTCGAATTGCACTGATACGCGTGATTGATAGTATCACGACTGGCAGGTCTGGGTGATGAATTTTTGCATAGAGAGTGTGTTGTCGATAACAACTCCTAGATACTTCACAGCAGTGGACAGAGGGACCGATGTATTACCGAGTTCTATTGAATTTGTTGTAACGGAAGAGAGTTTGTGTTTGGTCCCTACAAGCATGGCTTCGGTTTTATCTGCGTTTAACTGTAACTTGTTTTGTATCATCCAGTTTTGGATATCTTGAAAGCAGTAGGTCATATTTGTCAAGAGAGAAGGCAGATTTTCAGGTGTAACACTACTTTGAATCTGAGAGTAATCTGCGTAAAAATGAAAGTTGATATGATGACGGTTTATTATATGTGATAGTGGAGCAGTATAGAGAGTGAAAAGAACAGGGCCGAGAACTGATCCCTGCGGGACAGCACATTCCAGTTTGGCAGGTGTTGACTGTATCTTGTCCCAGTCCTCTACCAGTCCTTCAGGTGACACCATGACCTAAAGTCCGCTGTCAGAACACGTGGTAGGATTATCATCTTGCACACACCATCAGTTTTTTCTTTTCGTTCCTCGGCCAGAGCTCCGAGGTTCACCAATGGTGTGAGATTTTGTGTTTGCGACCGTTTTGTCCCAGCACGAAGGTAGCCGCATTCCGACTTGGAGGATGTCTGCTGGGTATGTTCGTGTTTCTGTAACCTGCCGAACGCTGACCTGAATTACGGGATGTTTAACAAACATAATTATTTGATTTTCTACTTGTGTGTATACACGAAGACAATTCAGGCACTGGCAGGTCTGTACGTGAAGATGACCTGGGAGATAGTAAAAATCCCCACCCTCAATTCACCAGATACTGCCGAGATTGGAACCCACGACTTCATGGACCCATGGGATTGAAGTCAGATGGTGGTAACCACTCGGCTGTGGCGCCTGTCGACAGTTTAATTCAAAAGCCTCTGCATCTCTTCTAGAGGAGCAGGCTGATGGTAGGAATGGCAAGAGAGTAGCCTACCCAGCATGCAGTCTGAAGGCTAGAGAGGGATGGGCTCCGCCAGTTTCAGAGTAGTACCCGAATGACTCCTCGAGGAGTTAAGAAGTCATGGTGTAAACCTGCCTCCCTACACACCCTTCCAACTCTACGGACACTACAGCCGAGTGGTTAAGACTGTTGACTTCAATCCCGTGGGTCCATGAAGTCGTGGGTTCCAATCTCAGTGGCAGCGTTTGGTGAATTAAGCAGAGGGATTTTTACGATCTCCCAGGCACAACTTCAAGTGCAGACCTGCCAGTGTCTTAAGTTCCCTCGTGTCAATACACCTGCAGAAGATCAAATATGCACGTTAAAGATCCTGTTATTCGTGTCTGCGTTCAGTGAGTTACAAAAACATAAACATACCCAGCACGTACTCTGTGCAAAACATGAGCTGCTCTGAAGTGGGAATGTGTCGGCTGAGGCCAGCGGGCAGACAGACCACTTGCAGAGTTAGAAGCACTGAGAAGACTAGGCACCAGGCATCCCGCCCACAAAGGAATGCAGAGAAGAGAGGTCCCCCTCCTGTTCAATGCTCAGTTAAGCAGTAAAGCAGGGGCCCTGGTTCCTTCCCTTTGCACCCCCCCCCCTACTTTGTGTGTGTGTGAACACGTGTATAGACAGAGACCATGTGTGTGAACACGTGCATAGACACAGACCATGTGTGTGAACACAAGCATAGACACAGACCATGCATGTGTGTGAACATGTGCATAGACAAAGACCATGTGCGTGAACACGTGCATAGACAAAGACCATGTGTGTGAGCACGTGCATAGACAGAGACCATGTGTGTGAACACGTGCATAGACACAGACCATGTGTGTGAACACGTGCATAGACATAGACCCTGTGTGTGATCACGTGCATAGACAGAGACCCTGTGTGATCACGTGCATAGACAAAGACCATGTGTGTGAACACGTGCATAGACAGAGACCGTGTGTGTGAACACGTGCATAGACACAGACCATGTGTGTGTGTGAACACGTGCATAGACAAAGACCCTGTGTGTGAACACGTGCATAGACAGAGACCATGCATGTGTGTGAACACGTGCACAGACACAGACCTTGTGTGTGAACACGTGCATAGACAGAGACCATGTGCGTGAACACGTGCATAGACAAAGACCATGTGTGTGAGCACGTGCATAGACAGAGACCATGTGTGTGAACACGTGCATAGACAGAGACCATGCATGTGTGTGAACACGTGCACAGACACAGACCTTGTGTGTGAACACGTGCATAGACAGAGACCATGTGCGTGAACACGTGCATAGACAAAGACCATGTGTGTGAGCACGTGCATAGACAGAGACCATGTGTGTGAACACGTGCATAGACACAGACCCTGTGTGTGAACACGTGCATAGACACAGACCATGTGTGTGAACACAAGCATAGACAGAGACCATGCATGTGTGTGAACATGTGCATAGACAAAGACCATGTGTGTGAACACGTGCATAGACACAGACCATGTGTGTGAACACAAGCATAGACAAGACCATGCATGTGTGTGAACATGTGCATAGACAAAGACCATGTGCGTGAACACGTGCATAGACAAAGACCATGTGTGTGAGCACGTGCATAGACAGAGACCATGTGTGTGAACACGTGCATAGACAGAGACCCTGTGTGTGAACACGTGCATAGACAGACGACCATGTGGTGTGAACACGTGCATAGCAAGACCCATGTGTGTGAACACGTGCATAGACAGAGACCTCTGTTGTGAACACGTGCAAGACACAGACCCTGTGTGTGAACACGTGCATAGACAGAGACCTGTGGTGAACACGCATAACAAAGACCATGTGTGTGACACGTGCATAGACAGAGACCCTGTGTGAACACGTGCATAGACAGAGACCATGTGTGTAAATACGTGCATAGGCAGAGACCATGTGTGTGAACACGTGCATAGACAGAGACCGTGTGTGTGAACACGTGCATAGACAGAGACCATGTGTGTGAACACGTGCATAGACACAGACCATGTGTGTGAACACAAGCATAGACACAGACCATGTGTGTAAATACGTACATAGAGACCATGCATGTGTGTGAACATGTGCATAGACAAAGACCATGTGTGTGAGCACGTGCATAGACAAAGACAATGTGTGTGAGCACGTGCATAGACAAAGACCATGTGTGTGAGCACGTGCATAGACAAAGACCATGTGTGTGAACACATGCATAGACAAAGACCATGTGTGTGAACACATGCATAGACAAACAGACCCTGTGTGTTCATACGTGCACAGACAGACATGTAAAAACCGACTGTTTTGTATTGTATCGTCTTTGTATTGGAACAGTCTTGTATTGTTTTTTTGTTGGCTTTTTTATCATACTGCATTGTATAGTATAGTATTTTATTATATTGTACTGCATTGTAGAGTACCGTACAGCAGCGCTGCATTGACTTATTTTGTATTGTTTGCCATTTTCAGTCACAGCAGACTTCTCTGCCTGAAATTCTGGCAACTCATGTGGGAGAGGGCCCCCTCACCACAAGTGCAGCGCCACCCATTATTCTATAATTATCTGTTTTCCTACCTGTATGTCTGTGCATCTGTTTCCATACCAGAGTGGATTTTTCTACTCATGATTTTGCCAGGGAAATCTCTCCTGTTGCCGTAGATATTCTTCCGTGTGCTGAATATGCGCTGCACACGGGACCTTTGTTTGTTGACAAGCATCCAGACCACTACTCAAGGTCTAGTGCTGTTGATGGTGAAAAGGCTCAGTTTTAGAACAGGGTTCAAAACCCCAACTACTCACCTTCCAGACAGGTGCACAACTTCTAAACCCCTGATTGTGTTTATACATCCTCTCTGAAGATGAACTGCGGCAACCTTAATAATGGTGGGAAAACAGTAACATAAACAAAACTCTGACGATGATTAAGCCCGGAGTTCTTGCCAAAGAAAACAAAAAGGGAGAAGGAAAACTGAAAGGCATGATGGCCTGTAAACAAGGCCGCTATCTTGGATGGGAGAAGCCTGCAGATTGAATCTAGTTTGACACTGTAGGGTCCCTCTGGCTGGTGGCCTTAAGGTGGCCAAACATTGATGAGTTCCCTGTGGACTTCTGACCCTGAGGAAGCAACGTGACGAATCTGCGTATGGGTTTGGGCACAGAGCTGGAGATGAGCGGCACGGGAGCAGCAGGATAAGAACACTACTGAAGATGAAGGAGCAGCACACACACAAACAAAAAGAAAAACAACAAGTCTGCTCTGACAGGGAACTTTCAGGCCCCATTGCAGGCCCTGAGGGGCGGGCAATCTGGGTGCTGCTCTTTTGGCTGAAAAATAAAGAGCGCCCCCTCCCCCCCCCCGCCACATATTATGCCATTAATAAAGATGATGTTTTCTTTCATACCTGCGGGAAGTGTACAGACAACAATAACAAAGATTTACGTGTTGACTGTCATGATGACATGATGTGTTTTATTCTTGACAGCAGGTATCACAAAATACCAAAACATGATGAATGCATAATGACTACCACATTTCATGACACACTTCCGGATATACTCCTCATGCCAGTTTCTTTTAAAACATGTTACAGCGTGTTGCATCATTCATTTTGAAATGTTCATTAAATTATTCGTGCAGTATACAGGAAAGAATCATAAACTGGCTTTACAGCATCAACAAAAATAATCAGAAATCATTTTCAAGCATAATCTGGAAGTCCATTACACCCACAATTGAACTTACTCCAGGGAACAACATAAAACAGAAAGCAAACAAAACGTCACAACACAAACATGCACACAGTCAAATGATAGCACAGTTAGTATCAAAAGCAATTGATAGGAACACCAAAGAAACATACTGCAGTCGATTAGAAAATCGGCGAACTGTTGCATGGTGTCCATGTGGTACGCGCCACCCATCTTCAGACCTCTTCCAGCTGGGCCGGCTGAACAGACAGACACCCAGGAACGCTGTGATGCTGCCCACCCGGGGTGGGGTGTGATCTCACGGGCAGAGCAGACCCCAAACTAATGCGCAGAGAAACCTGCCGCCATCGTAAGTGGCACACAATGAAACACGGTGCACTGCAACACACCACGATGCACTGCAACACACCAGAACACACCACGATGCACTGCAACACACCAGAACACACCACGATGCACTGCAACACACCAGAACACAACGCGGTCGTCAGCATCAGCAGTCCCTTAACCCAGATGAAGGCTGGGAGGCATGCCGGACACACTGGTTGACAACAGGCTGACCCGTCTGTCTTCAGCCTTTCACAGCAACAGCACGACAGCCATGTCCAGGCCGTGTGGTCCAGTCTGTGATGGTAGTTCTGCATCATCAACAGCAACAGCACGACAGCCATGTCCAGGCCGTGTGGTCCTGTCTGTGATGTCAGTTCTGCATCATCCAGGTCTTCCTCTGTCTGTCTGCCCCCGCTGCCTCTTCCTCCCTCAAGTGTTCCCTGAAGGACAGTCTTGGTAAGAGAGTGATGACACGTGACGTGACCAAACCACGCCAGCTTCCTCCTCTTTCTGACAACAGCTGCTGTGGCCCAGCTTTCACGATTATCACCTCTTGCCACACTGACTGGCTGGTCCTGGTCCTGCAGGAGATGTGTAGAGGCCTTCTGAATGATTACTTTCGAAGGCTGGGATTTTCAATTTGCTATACAATACAATACACTATCTACAACAGAGGAAGATCACAGGAAATGTTTACCCAAAGGAACGGTAAGCTGAATAAACATGCACGCTCCAACGAGACCACAGAAGTTTCCACAAAAATAATGCAAAGAAATGGAAGCATACTTTAACAATGATAACTGTCTTTGGTGTTCAAAAAACGAAAAAATACAAAATATGCCCCCCCCCCCCCCCGAAAAACCCACTACCACCAACAAAAAACAACTCAACAAAAAACAAAGAAGAACCCCCTAACAAGCACTCACAGAAATTCTATCCAATAACAGAGTAAAAAGCCAAGCAAGACGTGGGTATAATTATATTATGTGTGCAACCACCAGTCTCCTCTGACTTCACATGCTTTTGTCAGTGCTTTTCTCTTACTCCTCCTCTCACACAATACTTCTTTTGATGACTGCTTTTTTTTTTCTTTTTTTTTTTGGTAGAAATAAAAAATAATGCAACAAGAGTATACATTCAAAATGGCCTACCATCACAAAAAATAAATACCAAATAAAATGTCCTATTACCAAAGAATAAATATTTCATAACAAACAGTTTCTTACAAAAAAGGCTCTCATTAGAACATACCTAGCTTTTGCTTTTCCTACAGCCCTCAGACCTGACACAGGTTGGTTATCAAACTGTCTACAGATGACAGTTCAAGTCTCTCAGTTCTACACATCTGTGGACGGACATCATAGCTGAGTGGTTAAGACTGTCTGACTTCAACCCCATATGTCCATGGAGTAGTGGGTTTGAATCAAGGATGGGGATTTTTTACAATCTCCCAGGTCAACTCAAGTGCAAACCTGCCAGTGCCTCAATTCCTTTAGTGTGTATATACACATGATGCAGAAGATCAGATATGCACATTAAAGGTGCTGTCATTCATGTCAGCGTATGATGGGCTATGGAAACACGATCACATCAGCTACATCCCTGAAGTTGGAGCGCAGCTACCTTCATGGTAGGCAAAAACGGTTGCATACGCAAAATCTCACCATTGGTGAACCCTAGGGCTCTAGCCAAAGAACAGGGGGAAAAACAACAACAACAAAAAACAAAGACCCCCCCACGCATTAGTGTCATAATTATGCAAGGCCAGCCATGGCTGACAATGATGGAGCTCCTCTTCCTCGCTCGGCTCAAGGATGGGTTTCTGGAGGAGGTCCAACACCTCTCATGGAAAGGACAGGTTGTCTGCCTGGCCAAGACTCCCCCACTTGTCGTGGAGACTTGGAGTCCTGGGTCTGTCTTTACCCCGTAAGGAAGAGAAGATCTCTGGAGTTAGCGTAACTACAACATGGCGTCTTTAGAGGAAGAAAAACCCCAGGTAGTACAGGAATAAGAGACATAAAAATGAAGGAGTCTAAACTGGGATCTAGGACTTAGGAATTGCATAAAAACCTCCACACCTCATGATGTGATCGCATTCAACAAAGAAATACAATGAACAAACAATACCTTGCGAACAGTCAGTTAGTCAACATCCAAAGTGAAGCCATGAAAAACTGTAAATATCTATTCAACACATGAAAACACTGAATGGCCATTCCTTAAGAACTGTGATACACCACAGAAGAAATGAGATGATCATTTCAGCAATTAAAAACTGAAAAGGAAATCATTATCACTTTCCAGTAATCAACTTGGTTAGTTTGGGTTTACTGTCTCCACTAAAATAGGACATACCATTTAAAAACATTTCAGCGTATGAATAAAATCTAGTCAAACATTCACAGTGAATGAATAAAATCTAGTCAAACATTCACAGTGATATTCGTTGGAAAAAATCGGGATTTAAAAAATAATGACATTTCATCAGTGTCTCCAATATCACCAGACATACTTTAGACATATCTTTTTCACTGTGTGGGATACCCTATTTTTTCATCACGTATAGGCAAATAACGATTAAAAAATCAGACATGTCTTAACTTTCATTTGAATGACAATGCTAAGAGAAAACATATTCCCAAATACTCATTGGAGGCAGGGGTGGGGTGGGGGTGCAAGTTGAGGGACTAAGTTATCTTCAGTTACATAGAATTTAAGGAAATCTGCCTTCGCTGATGCTAAGAAGTTTAGCTATACTACAATCTATGGACAGCAGTTTTGCAAAGAAAATGTTTCAAGATGAATATAATTATACAAATAACCTCCCAGTTATGATTTCTCAAAATCTTGAAACAGTACTATACAGTTAACAACAAAGACCCCCCCCCCCAACAAAAAATCCATGGCACAATGAATAACAAATCTTATCGCAAAACATCGCTGCCTGCAACCTATTCCAAACTTAAATTAACTTAAACTTAAACTGACGCTGTGTTATTGTATTGTACACCGCTTTATGTTGTGGCAGATTTATCTCTGTGACATTCAGGTGATCTTCCCGGGGAGAGTGCATAGCCACAAGAGCAGCGACACCCTTCTTTTTTTTCTTTTCCTGTCTTCAACTGTATTTCCTCCCTCTCAGGATGGCTTTTTTCTACAGAATTTTGCCAGGGACAACTCTTGTTGCCATGGATTCTTGTATGTGAGCTAGGAGGGAGGGGCGGGGGTTCGGGCACAAAGAGGGATTGAACCCAGATCTAATCTGGACTTTTCGGTTTCTAGACCACAGCAACAATGATGACAATGCTGACAACAGAACGACGGGACTACCTGCCCTACCCCTATGAAGCAGAAGAAGCAGAAGAAGAAGAAGAAGGAGAAGAAGAAGGGGAAGAGAAAGAAGAAGAAGAAGAAAGAAGAAGAAGAAGAAGAAGAGAAGAAGAAGAATGAGAGAAGAAGAAGAATGAGAAGAAGAATGAGAAGAAGAAGGAGAAGCAGCAGCAGAAGCAGACGAAGAAGCAGACGAAGAAGCAGCAGAAGCAGAAGAAGAAGGAGAAGCAGAAGCAGAGCTGGAGAAAACCTAGCCATCCTTCTCACCACCTTTCAGTTCCAGTTCACAGCATGACGCTTCAGCCAGCCACAGTCAGGCAGTGAATCCCAGAGTCATTCAAAATGGGATCCATGATGATGATGATGATGGATGATATCAATAATAATGATGATGATGATTATCATGATGATGATATTAATGATAATGACAACAATGATAATAATAATGAAGAAGAATAAAAATAATAATGATGATGATGATTTATGTGATGGTGGTGATAGTAGTTATAGTAATAGCAGTAGTAGTAGCAGCAGCAGCACTTGCAGAAGTAGTAGTAGCAGTAGTTGTCGTAGTAGCAGTAGTTGTAGTAGTAGTAGTGGTCATCATCGTAGTAGCAGTAGTAATGGTAAGAGTTGTAGAGGTGGGGGTGGTAGTAGTAATAGTGGTAGTGGTGGTGGTGGTGGAAGTGATAGCAGTAGTGGTAGTAGTAACAGTAATGGTAGTAGCGATGGTGGTGATGGTAGTGCTCTTGGCGGTGATCTTCTAATGGCGGTGATTATTTTCTAATGGTGGTGATTATTTTCTAATGGCGGTGATTTTCTCTCTCCTTCACGGGAGAATTCAGTTGACTGAAAGAACAGACTGCAGCCTCCCTCACACATGAGGGGACATAACCCTGACAATGTGTCAAAACCATGACATGACATGACGTTTCCCTGGGGAAAAAGGGCAGCAGCAGGACATCCCCGAGTCGTGATGTGGCCTCTCCCCCCCCCCTACAGTGTCAGAAGTCATGATGTGGATGTGGCCTCCCCCTACAGTGTCAGAAGTCATGATGTGGCCTCCCCCTACAGTGTCAGAAGTCATGATGTGGCCTCCCCCTACAGTGTCAAAAGTCATGATGTGGCCTACAGTGTCAGAAGTCATGATGTGGCCTCTCCCTACAGTGTCAGAAGTCATGATGTGGCCTCCCCCTACAGTGACAGAAGTCATGATGTGGATGTGGCCTGCCCCCTACAGTGTCAGAAGTTGCAGGCTGAAGCAGTGGCTGGAAGGGGGCTCCTGCTCTGCAGTCTTCTGTTGCCCACACCTCGCTGGTGTTGCTGCTGCCTGTCGCCTGTCCTCCCACACAAGCCCACCCCTGACAATGCTCAGACCCCACCTAGAATGACTCTGTCCTGTCGATTCACTCCTGACGCTGCATGACTGAAGAGCCCTTGAGTTGGGAGTGAAAGCCTGTGAGAATGGCGTTGAGACAGGAAGACAGTCGCAAAGGTATGAGGGATCAACAGCCAAACCTTAACACAAGTAAGTACAGAACCACATGCACACAGGACCTCTCCCCCCCGCCCCCCCACAACCCCATGTCCCAGCACATTTAAGAACAAGAAAACACCCCCAACAAACAGTGTACAATGATTAAGTCAGTTAGGAAAAAGTGTTCTGTATTATTTTTTAAAATTCAATTACTTTGTTTAAAAATTTCATCTTCAATAACAAAAACTGTAAATATTTAAAAAGTAACAAAGAGAAATACTTTCACAAATTCTTTCTCAGAAGAAATGATATTCAGAAAGCAGAACAAAGGTATATTGCTCATTCACACGAGGAATGACAGATAGTGTAGTATGAGAAAGACACTTCTTCATGAGAAAATTACGACATTTAGAGATAGCAAGTCTAATGGACGGCATTGTACATCTCTCCATAAAAGACATAATGCCATGAACACGCTGTTATCTCCCTTCCTTCCACACCAATGCTAGATCTTTAAAAAAAATCTGAACCATCTGAACTAATCATGACCCCTCTCAATTCTTTCTTCTTCTTTTCCTTCTAAACTGAATTTGCACTATAATAGATAATAAGAAAATGAACTTTATTCTGTACTCTTTCTTCATAAGTTCTAGACAAAAACTAGAAGGCAGGAAATAAACGGACTTTTTAAAATCATCCACTGACTTCTGGTCAGTTTCTTGGTCTCACAAACTGGAGAAAGAGCTGATGATAACAGTGGCCACAAGAAATTCAGGTGGACTCCACATCACAAGCATCTCATCTACGTCATAGCAAATTACATTTAAGACGTTGATTCATGTCGGATTCTGACTAACTTTTATAAGATAAACAAAAAGAGCACAGGATTGATGCTAAATATAATAGGATTTACAAAGCCACCAGACTCATACCTACCAGTGAACAGATTCCTCTGCACTCCGGGACTTTTCCACAGAATATGACCCCCCCCCCCCCCCCCCCCCTTCCTTCCTTTCAGCATCTGTTCTCTCTGTTCTGTTCTTCTAGCTTTTTCTGCAGCATGGAAACTCCCTGGATACATGGACATTATGTTACAGTCAGAGGGGACGGGGGTGCCTAGTGGTCAGAGCGCTGCCCTCATGATGTGACAGCCCGGGACTGAGCCACCACAGAAGTGCCTGCCTGGTTTAGGGAATGCTGCCCTGCAGCTAGCATCACCACCTGCTCCACTCCCCATACAGCTCTTCAAATGATCAGACGTCTGCACTTCAGCAGAACATGGTTCACCAACTGTATAACCTGATGCGCTGGTAAACCCTTGGGTGCATACTGAGCCATTTCCTGCGTTTGCTGCTTAGTTTAGTCCGACAACACTGACTGCATCACTGATCTTCAATGTTGCCATGATCTGACTGCCTACCTACCCTAGGTCCTATACCAACACAGCAGTATAATCGTCATTATTATTAGTAGTACTATTGTTTATATTATTATTGTTATCTTTTATACAAAGATTAAATTCTTATAGTCTGCATGTGTAATTTACATGGAATTAAGGCACTGGCAGGCTTGCATAAGATATACTCTAGGAGATTTTGCTGTTGTTTTTAATGCCATCCTTAATCATAGCTTGTTGCACAGTGAACATCCAAACAAATAACGTAACAAACAAGAAAAAATAAATATGTTTTGAGGTAAACAAACATGTTTATACATACATACATACACAGGGTCTACTGACAGACAAACAGACAGACAGGCAGGCAGGCAGGCAGACAGGCAGGCAGGCAGGCAGACGTACAGACAGGCAAACAGACATATAGACAGACAGACTCACTCTCTCAGGTAAAAGCTAAGGGTTTCTCCCCTAACGGTTGGCGAGCTAGTGACTACATAATTATGAACACACACACACATACACACACACATACACACAGATACAAACACACATGTAGAATGACAAGGTTCACCCACATGACTGGCGAGACATACACTGCTTTTTTACTAAGGAAATCCAGGTGCTGAACAATGCACCGTTGTCCTCCTACTATCACAAAATGGTCTATGTAAACAGGAAATGTTTTAAAGAAACTGAATTTTTTTTAAAATGGTGACACTTTCGATATATTGAGCACACACAAAAACAAAAAAACCAGAAAATTCCTTCTCCCATTAAGTTTCATAGCAGAATAGGATTCTATGTCATTCCTCCTGTTTGGCTTTTATTTATTTATTTAAAATAATTATTATGCTTTCTTTTTCAGTCTCAGAAATTTTCTTCAAAATAAATTTGGGAGGGTGGAGAGAGAGGGGGAGGGGGAAAGGGGCATTCTCATTATTTTGGAGTTTTTGTGTGTGTGTGTGTGTGTGTGTGTGTGTAACTCCCCACTATCTTCATGTTACACAGAAAAGAGGATAGGATGTTGGCCATTTTGTTGTTGTAATTTTGGATTTTGGTGCATGCACGAATGTATGTATGAGGGGGCAGAGGGAAGGGGAGGGGGGCGGAAGCTGACAGGTACTGGCGAGTCAGGCTGCATTCCACGGCAAGCGCCGCCAGCGCCACTCAGGGGGCGTCACTCAGCTGGTCGGCCAGGTCGCCGTGCCCCAGGTCGGCCAGCGCCTGGGCCAGCGCGCTGAGGGTGGCCGGGTGGGACGTCTCCATCCACTTGCGCAGCATCTGGCGGTTCACTTCCTGCTGGCCCTCGGCGCGGAAGTCCAGGTAGACCTGGTCCAGGGAGGAGTCCACAAGGCCGAGTCGGCGCCCCAGGGAGCGCCAGTCCTTGGCCAGCCCCCTGCCCACCAGGGCCAGGTGCCGCTCCTCAGGCCTGGCCTGGCTTCCTGCCCACAGGCGGCACCCTGCGCTTGATCCCTCAGGCAGCGGAGCCAGGAGACCTGGTCCAGGGAGGGGGAGCAAGGGAGGAGCGGTGAACCCAGGACAGGGGGGAGCCTGAGGGACGCCGGTGATCACACAGGACCAGGGGGGAGCCATGAGGGACGCCTGGTCATACACACAGGACAGGGGGGAGCAATGGAGGCGCGTTGATACAACAGACAGACAGGGGGGGAGCACATGGAGGGACGCCGGTGATACACACAGGACAGACAGGGGGGGAGCACATGGAGGGACGCCGGTGATACACACAGGACAGGGGGGGGAGCAATGGAGGGACGCGGTGATACACACAGGACAGGGGGGGGAGCACATGGAGGGACGCCGGTGATACACACAGGACAGGGGGGGGAGCAATGGAGGGACGCTGGTGATACACACAGGACAGGGGGGGGAGCAATGGAGGGACGCAGGTGATACACACAGGACAGACAGGGGGGGGAGCACATGGAGGGACGCCGGTGATACACACAGGACGACAGGGGGGGAGCACATGGAGGGACGCCGGTGATACACACAGGACAGGGGGGGGAGCAATGGAGGGACGCTGGTGATACACACAGGACAGACAGGGGGGGGAGCACATGGAGGGACGCCGGTGATACACACAGGACAGAGGGGGGGGGGGGACAGCTTGGGGGATAGCCTGATGCGCTCCTGATCTGCTGACCCGGGGTTCCATTCCCGTTCAAGAGGATTTTTCTTCTAGAGTTAACATCAGTGCAGACTCCACTCTCCCAAAAAGTCTTTTAGATGAGACTATAAACCGAGGTCCCGTGTGCAGACGCACGCAGAACATCTTGCGCATACGTTAAAACCCGTTCTGCTTTTTGGAAGAGTAGGCCATTGTGTGCCAGTGGGAACGGATGACAAAATTTACAAAACTGCATACTCACAGAGACTGGATGAAAAAAAGCACACTAGTGCTTATTCCATTATCCTTGAAATAAAAGAATAAAATAATTAAAAAGATAAAGAAAGACAGGCCTAGCACCTATCTGTATGGCAGAGAGTGACAAAAGAGCTTGTGAAATAAACGGCACAAAACACAAATCCAGTCCCCAACCACCAAACCAATATGGATTTAAGCAATCATGCAGCAGATTTTTTTTTTTAATAAGGTGTCCTTGAAAAGATGCGTTTTGAGAAAATAATTTATTCAAATTAAAAGTCTTACAGACCAGTCACCTTGGTATAATGGTTAGTGCCTTGGGTTATGTACAGGAAGGTTGCAGGTTCAAATCCCACAAGAGGTATAGAGATTCTTTTTACTATGGCCAGTTCCTATCCAGAGTGAGTTTGCTATGGGCTTTTTGGGAAGACTGGGACCACACAGTCAAGCTTCATCCATTTTACAAATGTGATTTTGACAGCGTTGCTCAAATGACCTGACCAACACTGCACATGTATGTATCTCTCGGGCCCGGTTAACACTGGGATATGTTATGATAGGAAACATAGAGTACAGCGGTGATAGGAAACATAGAGTACAGTGGTATCACATAGTCACATGCACTTCCATACAGCATCACTGCATCCTCCTCCTCCTCACCACAGATCATTGCAATAAAAGAATGAAGAAAACTGTCTCTGATTCTGTGGCTGCTGTTTGGGGACCACACTGCCTGATGTAGAACAGACGTCTCTGCCTGGGTTATTCTCCTGCATTACCTGAACTTACACCTGCGTGTTGGATGTCTGCTGCTTTACTGGTACTTGAGAATCTTCATCACAGACAGTAGCAGCCTGCTAAAAGGTCAAGGTGTTCACCAAACCTATGTGGTTGTTGAGGAGCGAGGCGTCAGAGACCTCAGCTTCTCTGGAGCCAGCATATTGAGGGCGGCGCCCATCTCCTCTCCTTCGCCACTTTACCTTCCCTGACCCTAAACAGGAAGGTACCCATTTACAGCTGGGTGAACTGGGGGACTGTACTGAAGCCAAGATGCACAAATGGTCGCCCATCCACTTGGTAACCACGCTCAATGCTGATCTTAGCTTGGGGAAAGCGAGTGCTCTGACCACTGAGCTATCCCATCCTCTTATAGTGTTTAAACATTGTGTTTTTGGTGACTGTTGGGTATGGATGTAGTGTTTAAACATTGTGTTTTTGGTGACTGTTGGGTATGGATGAAGTGTTTAAACATTGTGTTTTTGGTGACTGTTGGGTATGGATGTAGTGTTTAAACATTGTGTTTTTGGTGACTGTTGGGTATGGATGAAGTGTTTAAACATTGTGTTTTTGGTGACTGTTGGGTATGGTATCCATACCTGCACCTTTGCTGAGAACACATACCTGTTGTTCTACATGTCTTTAGGTATTTGAATTACTTTTTGCTACTAACCCCCTGAAATTGCATTTGTGTTGCTCTCTGTTCAGTTCTGAACATTGAACATTGTATCATTCAAATCTGCATGACAAAACAAAATAACACACAACTGAAAATGTGACCGTTTTTCTCTCTGTTGATGTACCAGTGGCAGTGTAATGTATGTTGGAGAATTGCTCCTCTACACGTGTTCAGTTAAACACCATAAGGACCAAAGTGATGCACGTGAATGGTACAGCCACCCACCCCTCAGAATATCAAAATCAATGGACAGATCTGGAATATGTTTAAAATTTCAAATATCTAGGATCTGAAAAAGAGAATAATGGCTTCTGTCTACAAGACGTCGAGGCTAGAATCAGTATGGCCAAGCAAAAGATGATTCAGTTAAACCACATTTCAAAAGATAGAGGCATACCTGAAGATATCAAAAATAGAATTGTCAAGACAAACAATCTGGCCTGAGCGCTTTGATTTGTTGCTTTACAAGATTCAGCGCTATATAAATTCCATACATTATTATTATTATTGCTGTATGGGTCAGAATCCTGGACACTTGAAAAATTGGAAAGAGACAAAATAAACACAGATAAAATGTGGTTATACAGGCAACTTCTCAGAGTCAGTCAGACAGGAGAACCAATGAAACCATTCTTGATGAACTCACAGTGCAAAGACAACTGTTGGCTGAAACTGCTCAGCACAGACTGAGAAACACACAGACAAATCTGATGATGACGGTAGTTCTCCAAAGTAAGGTTGAGGGCAGAAGGAAAAGAGGCAGACCACCAACATCCTACATTGCCAACATCACTGAGGTCAGTGGTCTGGGAGGAGGGCTACAGGAGATGGTAGAACAGTAGAGACCGAGAGAGAAAGATGGCAAACCCTGGTGACATTGCCTAGAGTTGCTACCCATGACGGTGGATATGGAGAGAGTTGAGTTGAGATCTGCAATGTATCGCATGTCTGACAGCATGTGGAAAAGAATCTGTAAGTATTCACTATGTGTGCCTGTGCAATGGCAATGTATTTTGCAATCCATCTGACTTGAACTTTTCTTGATAATTATATATCGTAACATTTTATATGGTGTATCCTGAGGCTGAGTATGCAGAAAAGAAGCAAGAGAGAGAGAGAGAGGTAAGGGAAAAGGCAGAAACAATGGGAGGGATAGAAAAGAGGAAATTTCTGGGACAGGATGCCCAGAAAGTGAGGATATACTGAAGAAGCCCCTGGCATCCGCACAGGGAGAAAAATGAAAGTTAAAAATGTATTGCTTCGTTCTGGCACAAACTGAACACCCCTCCCCACTTACTGGTGATAGCGTGGCGATTTGGAACGAAGGGCCGGTGAGCAGCAGGGAAAGAGGCCCCGCCGCTGCCCTGGTAAACCGTCATGGTGTTGGTGTGGCCGATCTGCAGCTGCACTCCGGCCTTGGCGTGCTGCGCCAGTCCTGTGGCCACGATAGTGCCGCGACCCTCGCCACCTGCACCACACAGTCACAACAATACAACCAACCATACTACTCCCCACCCCCCACCCCCTCCCTTCACCTGTAACACACAGTTACAACAATCCAAAGAAACACTTCATTATTATTTCAAAATCAGACACTTTATAGGTAAAAACTTTATACAAACACTTTATCACCTCATTTCATACTGACACTTTATTATCTCAAAACAACCACTTTTTAAAAAAAATCTCAAAACATATAAAATTCATGTGGGTCACAAGCAGAGCTGAAAAACAATCATATATACATATATATATATATATACACACACACACACATATACATACACACATATCTATATATATATATACACACACAGACATACATACAGATATATATATATATACACACACACATATATAGTTTTAGGCAAAATGTTTCCCGAACAGTTTATCATAAACACTGCTGACACACAGTGGATCAGTGGTCTAGAGGTAATGCACCTGTCTATAAAGCAGGAAGTCTCGGGTTCGATCCCTGCTTTAAACCCAAGCTTTCCCTCATCCAAACACAGCGTGGTCTGGATGCTAGTCTATTGGATGACAAGATAACCCCAAAGTCGCATGTACAACACACATTGAACACACGCAAACGAAAGAACCCATGAAACAGAGTTGTCCCCAGCAAACTCTGCCCAAGAAAAAACCCCACCCAGTCTCATAGGGAAATAGATGCAGATGCAGACACAAGGTTGTTTCTTCTGAATTTAAAGAAGGAACAAGAAGTGGCTCTGCTTTAGCAGCAACACGCATTCCCCTGGGAGAGCAGCCTGAAGTTCCTGCACAGACATTGGCCAGGCCGGGATGGGGTATTCAACACAATACAGTACAATACAATATGGTACAATACAATACAGAATAGTACAGTGCAACACGACACAGTACAGTATAATACAATACAGTGCAATAAATACAATTAAATGCAATACAATACAAAACAACATGAGAAAGTACACCACAATACAACACAGTACAGAAACATACATTACCACACAGTACAATGCAATACAGTACAATACAATACAATAAGTACAATACAATACAGCACAGTACAATACAACATAGTACAATACCATACAGTAGTAAAATAAAGTAAATATAATATAGTACAATACAACACAATACAACACAGTACAACAATACTAAACAATACAACACAGTACAACACAATACATGGGGCCGGGATAGCTCAGTGGTCGGAGCACTCGCTTTCTCTAGTTAAGGTTAAGCAGCATCAAGCATGGTTACCACTTGGATGGGTGACCATTTGCACGCCTTGGCTTCAGTACAGTCTCGCAGTTCACCCAGCTGTAAATGGGTACCTGCCTCTTTAGGGTCAGGGAAGGTAAAGCTGCAAGGGAGAGGAGATGGGAGCCGCCCTCAATATGCTGGCCCCTTGAGAAGTGAGGTCTCTAATGCCTCAATCCCCTACAACCACATAAGTTATGGGACACCTTACCTTACAATACAATACAAAACAGTACAATATAATAGAGTATAACACAATACAATGAAATGCAACACACATCCCATGAAATTTCCAGTGAAGTATTCAGTAATCAGCTGTTTGGATTGATTTAAAAACAAACAAACATATAGATGACAATATCTTTTGCTATGTTTGCATCCAGAATCACATTCTAAGCATCTTGCAGTTGATTTCTTGATGGGTTGCTCATTTATCGTTGTTGTTATTATTCTATTATACATCAACTGGAAACTGGGAGGAGGCATTTTACCATCAGCTAATCAGTCCTTTGGTTTTTGTTGTTACAACTGTTCATATTGTTAAACATTCCTCTGCTTAACATTATGGGGGTCAGTTGTTCTTTCCTTATTGGTCTTATTATCATACTATACATCACTTGGAATCACAGGTCAGGTTTGTTGTAATTGTTGTTGCTTTAACAAACTGTTCTTTTATGTTAGTATTGTTACTGCTTTGCTTACACTGTGTGGTATGTCAGGTACCTTGCAATTATTTCCTCATCAATTTTTCTGTCACCACTGTCTTGCTATTACAGCATATTTACGATAATTATCACTTGGAATCAAATGGCCTGCATCATATCATTGTTGATCTATTTACCCTTAGTGATTATTTATATCATTTTAAATTATTTCATTTTACTTAAGTTTGACATGTCATCACACATCACTTTACAAAAAAATCTTTCATAATTGTTCTTACTAATATTCTTCTTCTCATGTGTCTAAGGTCTGTTCACTATGAGATGATTCAGACACTTATTTTCAAACTAATGTATGTCGATAATTTTTAAAAAACCCAAGAAAGATGATGATAATGATGGCAGGGTGTAAAGGGTGTGTGTGTACGTGTGTGTGTGTGTGTGTGTGTATATATATATATATATATATAGAATATCTAACCAAAAATATATATGTATATTAATAAACACATCACCTGGAATCACAATTTTGTCAGGTATACTGTCACCCCCAGTATAAATTACACTCCCTGCACCCTGATTCAACTGCGGCGCTGCTGCTGCCGCTGCTGGAGGTGGTGGTGGTCGTCGTGGTTGGGAAGGCTCAAACCGCACAGCATCTGTGGCCAAGCTGTCCTGAGCCGTGTTTCGATTCTGCAGATCTTCCACAGACACCTCCTGCCCAGTCATGTCAGCGTCACCAAGGTCCTCGGTGCACTGGACAGGGCTCCGCGCCTGCACACCACAGCCATCTGTCCTACTCTGCACTGCCGGCCTCTGCTGCCCAGCCCTGGCACCTCTTCTTCCTTCCCCTTGTGAAGGAGGTGCTGGGCAATGACACTCAACGACTTCTCTTCAGGAACAAACGTCTTATCCCACAGTCTCTGTGCACACTGAGTTCTGAAGCCCAGGCAAGTGTGTTGGGGGGGAAGGGGGGTAGTCGAACCTGATGGGGGAGCCCATTCCACCCCAGGCAGCAGGGTGCATGCTAGGTATGTATTTCTTATCATCCATACCAACAGCCATAGCCACACAAAAGGTGGACGGGTGTTCAACGAGTGCCCACTACACTTTGCATGGGTTTACATACACAAGGGATTCCAGCTTACAGTCTCATCTGTAGGACATTCAGAGGAGTGCAGTGAGTGAGTGCCAGTGTTCACTTCAGGAATAAAAAAACAAAAAAACAACAACCCTTCCCTTGAACAGTCAGCGGCCGAACAGAGGCTCGAACCTTTGACCCCAGCTCACAAACACTGGGGTCCGTCAGTCCCTACCCACTGAGCCATCACAGAAACACCGCCCAGACACTAGTTCCAAGACAGGAAGGAGTGAGGTCAGCTTGAGCGCTGACATCTGACGCTCTGACAGTGGAAGAACACTTCCTCCAGACCTGCTGGCCAACACACCTCAACCTGAGGGCCGATATCTAGCCTACTGACCTGCCGATGAGGGACAAACTCTCCAGACCCCTGGAGGGAGGGCCTTCAGCGCACTGCAGCATTTGTCAGGGCCTCAGGAGTTGCTGTCTGAGCATTCGAAGAAGAAGAAGAAGAAGAAGAAGAAGAAGAATATAAATCTGTCTGCCGCAGAGAGGGGGAGGGGTGGGCACTGCCTGGGTCAACAGACATACTGCCTGAAACATTCTGTGCAGTGCTCTGGTCACTCCTCCAGGAGTTATGGGAGAAGTCAGTCAGTCAGTCAGTCAGTCAGTCAGTCAGTCAGTCAGTCAGTCAGTCAACCAGTCAGTCAGTCAGTCAGTCAACCAGTCAGCCAGTCAGTCAGCCAGCCAGTCAGTCAGCCATCCAGTGAGCCGGTGAGCCAGCCAGTCAGTCAGCCATTCAGTGAGCCGGTGAGCCAGCCAGTCAGTCATATGTGATTTCTAAGATACATTTCACCGTGTGTTGAAGAGATGGCCCTCAATGGCAGAGCTCTACTTGTGGACTGGTGGTATGGGGCGGGGTGGCCTGCACCCTACACCAGATGACAGCAACAAGCCTCAGCTTTGCACCCACCTGACGCTTGTCTTTTCCCTGTCTACTTGGCCATGAATGATAGTCTGGGTTCTAGTCTTTCAGATCAGTCCTGAAGTCAACATGGGAACAGATGACAAAATTTACAAAACCGCATACACACGGGGACTGGAGGTATAATAAAAAAAAAGCACATGAGTGCTTATTCCATTAACCTCGATATTAGAAAAAAAAGAAGTTATCTGAGCACTTTGATTTGTTGCTTTACAAGATTCAGTGCTATATAAATTCCATACATTATTGTTATTATTATTATTATTATTATTAACATGCACAAAGCACATGTAAAAGAATCATAGCAATGAAAGGTTTTCCTTAATAAAATTGTGATGGGGGAAAAAAAGGCATGAAACTGTACACTCAGAGGAAAAAGAAAGGAAGGTAACATAAAGTAAGTAAAAAAATAGGATTATACAATGACTATGGCAATGTGCTCTCTCTGGAGGGAGCAACCTTCTCTCTTTACAAAGTGAGAAACTGGCTGTGATCACACAAATGTGTGCACGCGCGGGCACACACACATACATACACACACACTCACTCACACACACACACACTCTCACTCACTTACACATACATACACACACACACACAAAATTAAAGACACACACGCTTACACACAAAATCAATTTTGTTTTGTCTTCTTTGTTTGTTTTGGTTTGGTTTTTCTTTGTTGCTTGTTTGTTTGTATTATGATGGATATATTTTCAAGATTTTTGAATTATTTGAATTGTATGGTTTAATATTTTTCAGGGATTTTTGTTTTGTTTTTAATTCCATGTATGCATATGTTATTGTCTTTTCTTGTTTGATTTGTATGGTTTACTGTTGATTAGGTTTTTTATTCTATGTCTGCATATAATCTTTTTTTCTCACTTTTTTTTCTTTAGATAGATGGCTTGATGAAAAAACGCAAATGCACTTCTTATTCAATGTACCATCTGAAAATAAAAGTTTGACTTTGACTTTGAAAAGACACACACACACATACATATGTGCACACGTACACGTACACACCACATCTCTGTCTAAAATCACTTTTTGGTGGACAGACATCAAAACACACACACACACAACGGCAGAAACAACTGACAGACAGTACTGCACTGATATTACATTAATTACCATTGCTGTGTCAGTGAGTGAGTGTGATGGTTTATTTAGAACTTCCTACACTCTCCAGCATCAGTTCTGTCCAATCCTCTTTCCCCTGGTCTTGCTCTCATGCAAACATGTGTGTGCCCCTGGAAAAAGAACAAATCAACAATTACTGAATAAATAATCTTGATATGATTATAGAATCTAATGCATTTCATAAAAACAATTGTTAAATCACTTTTAGCTTTATTACAAAACATCTTAGTGTAACTTTTTTTGCATTTGATGCCTTTTCCCTTCTTCTCAGTTTATATTTAAAGATATTTTATCTTTTTTTTTTCTTTTTATAAGGAAGGTGTGGAATAATGGGGTTGTGGGTGGGTGGGGCAAAGCTCTCAGTTCCCCCCACTTTCAGCTCCTCTCAGCTGCTATCCATTCCATCCCAGCTGGTGCTGATTATAGCAGAAACTGACCACACATGGACTTGGTAAAAGGTAGGGCCTAATTTTAGTGCTGGTCCCTGGCCCCTTGACTGAGTTATTCTGGATTTATGCACTCAAACCTTAAAAGTCTGCCTTGTGCTGTTGTAACAGGGAGAGATTAGGTTTGGAATGTCTCATCTTCTGGACCACTTACCTTTAGTTCCAGTGTGTTTGGTGTGTGTGTGTGTGTGTGTGTGTGGGGTGTGTGTGTGTGTGTGTGTGTTTTGGGTGGGGTGTGTGTGTATGTGTGTGTGTGTGTGTGTGTGTGTGTGTGTGTTGTGTTGTTTTGTGTGTGTGTGTGTGGGTGTGTGTGTGTGTGTTGTATGTGTGGTGTGTGTGTGTGTTGTGTGTGTATGTGTGTGTGTGTGTTGTTCTTCGTTTCAAGGACTTTCCACTTTAAGTGATATTAGATGACAGGGAAAAAAGGGTTATAAAAAACCCAGGGGTTTGGGGGGAGGGGAGACAGAATGTGTGTGAATGAATGGCATGGTAAGTTGGATGCCTACAGAGGAACAGAGAGGGGTGGGGGTGGGGGTGGGCAGAGAAAGAGAGAGAGGAGCTAAGTGGCACACGCGCGCGCGAGAGAGAGAAAGAGAGAGAGAGAGTGTTGTGTGTTTTGAAGAAGAAATAGTATAAAGAACTATTTAAAAACAAAAACAGAGGGCAAAAACTAATGCACCTAATTGGAATAACATAACTTCTACAACATAACTAGTTTAACATAACCAAAATAACAATTAACATAGCCGAATCTTCACATGGCAGCTTAACGTCAGTCAAAGGTAGATACCAACCAACCGGACTGCTAATAAAATAAACAGAAAACTCATGAAGGAGGGAAAAGTTATTTAAAATGTGCTCTGGAGGACTGTTGGGAGGATGACAGTAACCAAGCTTTTGTGAAACTGACAGTCGTGTTAATGAGCAGTGCACAAGCAAATGATTCATTGTGATTTGTTTGCCCCACAAGCATTGAATATTTTTGCAAAATTTCGTACGGAGAGCATTTAAGCGGAAACAATACATTAAACTGATGTGTCTGGGACATAGAGAGAAATCGCGGAACAAGAGAGTGTTGTTATTATTTGTACGAGCTCTTTTCACAGTTATAATAGAAATGAGAATCTGAATTCTTGAGAATGTCATTAAAGCAAATGGAAGATATCTTCTCTACCCCTTGATGAACTTAGAAAAGCCTCTGCTGCCAAATTTATATTGAAAAGTGTTGTCTATGAGACTTTCTCCAATCGTGAAGTTCACCTTAGATCTGATAAGGATTTCGGTAAAAGGGATGAAAAGATCCAATCCTTAAAATCTCTCAATTCATTTGCCTCTGACATTTTCAGTCTTTCTAAAATAGACACAACAAACGTTGCAGTTAAAATCCTCATTTGTGCAAATTCCAAGATGGGAATTAAATAAACATATATTGGACATAACTACTATAAGTATCACAAAAACAGATTCACCTCATATGTTAAAGTCAATAAAGAGCTTGGTATACCATCACATAGATAATCATTATAAACATTATTTACATATTTATACAAACAGTTCTGTACTTGAAGACGGTAGGGCAGGAGCTGCTTTTGTAATCCCTGCATTAAAATGTGTGAGACAATATCATTTAGGCAGTTATTGATCTATTCTTACTGTTGAACTTGTACCCATGCTTATCATCTTATGGCTTTAAATCATACTTCCACTTTACCCATTAATCATTGAATGCCTGTCACATCTTAATTAGTGTAGATTCTAAATCGGTGTTGCATACACTTAGATCTACTAACCAAAAAAAAAAAAGAAATGTGTGTGTATGTATGTATGTATATGTGTGTGTGGTGTGTGGTGTGTGTGTGTGTGTGTGTGTGTGTGTGTTGTGTGTTATGTGTGTGTGTGTATGTGTGTGTGTGTGTGTCACAGGATGAAGGGAAGGGGGGCATCTAACTTCTGTGTAAAGATGTCTGGAACTACATAGTTCAAGATCTGCATATTATTATTTATTACATTATCATATAGTAGAAGGATTGTCCAGAAGGCAAGTTTGAGCTTTTAGATTTATACTATTATAGTTTGATTGAATTATGAATTATATAAGCCATTTATGACATATAAACATTCATGTCCTTAGCACAGCCTATGATAGAGAGAACAAATGAATGAATTCAAATGATCTTTTTTATGGGTTACAGATGAACACTCACAGACTATTTTTCATCCAGCCCTTGCCCTGATTTGAGACCAGAAAAAAATCAACCTATTACTTAGAGAAAGAAAGATTATGGATAGCTCAGTGGTCAGAGCACACACTTTCCCCAAGCTAAGAATCTTAGACTAAACAGCAATGCTGCAAGGTTACCAGGTGGATGGGTGACCTTAGGGATATATCATGATACTAAAGTCCAATACCCATACACTCACAGAGAGAGAGAGTGAGAGAGAGAGAGAGAGAGAGAGAGAGAGAGAGAGAGTGTTTGTGAGTGTGAGTGTGTGTGGTATGTGAAATGTGTGTGTATGTGTGTGTATCATGTGTATGTAAATCATGGATGCATATGTATACATGTGTAAAATATTGGAAGGGGGGGGGGAGTTCTCTTGGAGCATGTTTACTACCACACTTCCTTCTGCAATGGATTATTGTAGTCAAACAGTACACCAAGTAACACATGCTGGCTGTCATTGGATGAAACATGTACTTCACTTCCCGGTCTCCATGGCTCTGTTCTCAGACCGAGGTCCCATACTACATAGCTCAACTGTCACATGTTACTCAGTGTTGTTTACATTACCTGTAATGAATGAAAGGGAATACATCGTTACATGTATAACATTTACTGAGAATTTACTGAGTTGAAGAGTAAAATATCAAGTGTGAAACTATTTTTCTTACCAATGTAGGGAATATCAAATTATGGTTATGTGATTCCACTTCAGTTCCAATGATACTGATAATGGCATCATGATAGTTTTAAGTTTGTCAATGCAATGCACAGCCGTGAGGTTGCTATCCAGATCGATGTCACCACGCGTTTCCTTCAGGAAATAGGCCGAATTTTATCAATATTTCGCAGGCATGACAAACTATTTCCTTTGAATTGGATTGCACACCTTCGTATTTAGGCCATAATTATTTCCAGTCTGCTGTCATTATGTCATGTTATGCTTTGATCACCATAGCAGGAAGGGAACAGAAACCAAAAAGATAATAGACAATAATCATGTCGAATCCAAATCAATCATAAGCCCTTCACTTTCGGTTTTCCAAGGCCGACAAGCTGACAGATCACACAAAAAGAATTAGTATTATGTGTTCTTCATTTAAATAAAAAGAAGAATGAAATCATCATCATAAAGATGTTTGATTATAAATTGTACCTGGAATGATTGACACCATTCGGATACCCTCGGTTTAAAGTTCCAGGAAATATTTAGCTTTTGTCTTTTTACCAAAACTTTGAACAACTGTACGGGATGTCGCAAAATTGAGTACATTGTAACAACTCAATCCAACCCAGTGAGAGAGAGAGAGAGAGAGAGAGAGAGAGAGAGAGAGAGAGAGAGAGAGAGAGAATATAAATGAATGAATGAATGAATCTCTATGAATGAATGAATCTTTATCTTTCAAGGGTAACAGAATAAGCATAGGCATACTTATTTTTTTTTTTTTAGGACTATCAACGAAACAAGTGGAAGAAAAAACACCCACTACTTCAACAATGACAACATGATTTAAAAAGAGATAAGTGTAAATTTAATAATACATAATCCCCAACTGACCTGAACATCAATGTCAAAAGATACCTATATTATACTTTTAATTTTCTTTTTTAAAAGAAAAGAGATATACGTTCAATAAACACATAATTCTCAAATGAATCGAACATTAACATGAAAGCTGATCCACTGATTATAATTAATTAATATGGATAAAGTAAAATAGAGGGGAGCTGCAAGAAGCGAGAGAGATGAGAGAGAGAGAGAGAGAGAGAGAAAAGAGAGAGAGAGAGAGAGAAATGACAAATGACAAATTCTTTTATTTCGAGGATAATGAATAAGCACACATGTGCTTTTTTACATCCAGTCCCCGCCTGTTAGGGATACATCTTAATAATAATAACCCAATACTTATACAGTCTCGCAATAAAAACAAGGGAAATAACCCTTTTCAAACAGCTCCCCCCCCCCCCCCCCAACAACCCTCCCCCCCAAAGCAAGCAATTAAAAGAAAATCCTAAGAATACCCCACCCCTACCCCCCCCCCCCCAAAAAAAAACCCTAACCAAAACAAACAAACAAACAAAGAGAAGAAAAAACCAAACCAACAAAAGATGAGAGAAGAGAGAGAGAGAGAGAGAGAGAGAGAGAGAGAGAGAGAGAGAGAGAGAGAGAGAAATGACAAGAAAACCCTAAAATAACCCCCCCCCACCCCCAAAAAAACCCTAACCAAAACAACAAACAAACAAACAAACAATCAAAAGAGAAAGAAAAACCAAACCAACCGAAGAAGATAAAAAAGAGAAAAAACAGACAAACAACAACAACAAGAACAACAACAGAGCCAAGAAAATAACACAACCAAACTTAATAATCATAAAGATAAACATCTACACAATGTCAAATGGTACATATACTTGTTACACATAACTATAAGATATTGAAATAGGGCAGAGAGAGAGAGAGAGAGAGAGAGAGAGAAGAGAGAGAGAGAGAGAGAGAGAGAGAGAGAGAAGAGAGAGAAGAGAGAGAGAAGAGAGAGAGAGAGAGAGAGAGAAGTGTGTGTGTGAGTGTGTTCTTTAATTTAAAGTTTTTCACATTAATGATAACATTATTAGACAAACTAGAGGGACATCTGCATGCATGTTGTCTACGTGTAAGTGAGTGTATCATATATACATCTAGAATGTGTGTGTGTGTGTGTTGTGTGTGTGTGGTGTGTGTGTGTGTGTGTGTGTGTGTGTGTTGTGTGTTGTGTGTGTGTGTGTGTGTGTGCGTGCGTGAGTGCGTGCGTGTGTGTGTGTGTGTGTGTGTGTGTAAGTATTGTTTACACCACTACTAGGAATATTTACACTACTACTAGGAATAATAATATGATGTTAAAAAATGTTCTCGCATGTCAAAAAGTTCAAACAAACGCGACCTTTACTTTAACAGGAACAAAAAATGATTAATAAAAACGACCTACCGGACTCTTAATCAAGCCTTTTGCTTTTTCTAGCATTTTAAGATTATCAAACAAAATGTCTGTGATAGATAAAGAAGCAAGATCATCGTCAGACAACCAAACGGGCAAATAGGCTGCTGTTTCAACTGATCACAGAAAAAACAACAACCAGGTCTTGGTGTAATCTCATCACCACAAATACATGACATAATTATTTCAAATGAATTTAGTTTTGAGGGCATCACGTCTTAATCTGTATATCAAACTTGTCAACAGTCCGTCCGTATCGCGCAAGAATGTCAATAATGGTACCCCCTCTCTCCCTTCCACATAACACTCAATGTTAAAGATTTAATTCCTTAAACCCCTAATGGTGAATGGAGGATATACTGGTATTTAACAGGAGAACAAGCCTAACAGCACTGGCTTTCCACTGTTATCAGCGCCAACAGAAGCTGACAAACGAGTGTTCACCATGGAAGGAGCGACTGTACTGAAATAAGGAACAAAGCAAAGAAGAAAATCCACAAGGCATTTAAAAACCCCGCCACTTGTATGTACACTTTAAAAAAAAAAAGCAATTTCAGTGGAGGCCCAAGGGGAAATGAAGTCAGTTATGAAGGAAAACAAATGACATTTTGGTGACAATTTTGACAAAGATAGAGGACCTTGTCGAGATTTGCATTTCATCAGCTTACAAAACTTATAACTTGACGTAGGCTGAAGAAAATGTTGAAGAATAAAATTTTGTTGTTAATGATTGAAGTAGGGACATTCCAGAATGGACACATGGTTCTATGTTTGCCTTTGATTTATAAAAAAAAAAAAAAGCAGTTACATATGTGTGTGTGTGTGTGCTTGCGTGCGTGCGCGAGTGTGTGTGTGTGCATTCAAGGACATTATTGGCTTAATTTTAATTGAGTCCAGGTAATCAATCTGTCAGTACTGTTTTGAAGATTTAGAGATAACCTACAGGGGTCGGAATTATTGCACACACACAAAAGAAAATGATAGAGATAATTATGTCGTCAGCAGACATTCCAGGCTACATTTCTACAAAACAGGTTAAGTCTTTTTACATAGACTGAAATAAGAGTGGACCCAATACTGACCCTTGTGTTACTCCTTGTTCAATGGATACTAGTTCTAATGTTTGATCATTAACAGTTCCCAGATGCTGCCTATCTGACCAACACATTTCTGGTGATTGAATAATTTCAGGTGTTCGCGTGTAAACGTTGATTTTGGACAATAACAAAGAGTGATTATAACATCAAAGGCTTTTTGAAAGTCAACAAAAAAGAAGACTTGTAAAATCGTTGTCATATATACCGTGGAAGAGACTGTCAGTAAATTAAGTAAGAGCAATATGACAAAAATAGTTTATGCAAAATTCTGATTCATCTTCGTTCATTAGACTGCCCCAACAGCCAGAGAGTGGCTTCTGACGATTAATTTCTGTATATATTTGTGTCACATTAAGAGCTCTCTCTCCTCTCTCTCTCTCTTCTCATCTCTCTCATTCTCTCCTCTCTCTCTCTCCTCAGTGAATAGTGGCAAACCTATTTTTCCTTCTCTCTGGTGTCTAACCTATCTATTCTGTTTCTTATTAATATTGTCTTTGCCATAGGTTTCTGTTACGAAAATTGTCCCCAAATTAAAACTTAAAAGACATTTTTTTTAAATGTTTTTTTAAAAAAATTTATTTTATTATTTTTTTAAAATTTTTTCGGGTTTTTAAGGTTCCCCTTTTGTTTAAATTTAAAATTTTGAGGGGAACTGGTGCAGTAAAAAAGTGGGGGAAATCCTCAGGGAACTTTGGGGGGACTGTAGAACAAGAGATACTACCCAAAAGGGTTTGGGTTTTTGGTGTGCCTGTAGGGTTTTTTTTTTTTTTTTTAAAAAAAAAATGGGTTTTTTAAAACCCTAGACAGATCACAATTTTATTAGATAGTGCCCAAACAGTAAGTGTGCAACACGGGTGCAGTGAGGGCCCTTTTGGGTTTTGAGGGGACTTGTTGGGTGACTGCGAGGGGCAAAAAAAATTTTTTTTTTCAGTGCTTACGATTGACATGTTCAGTAAACGTTTGAGTGAAAATTTTTTCCCATGAGGAATGAGCTGTGTAGAAAATTTCCGGCGGACAAATTCCCTAAAGGGGCCCTTTTTTTTTTTTTTTCCAGTGATAAACAAACTGTGCGGTGCCGCAAAGTTCCCCACCACCCCCCCCCCTACTTTTTGCTGATTGTTTTTTTTTTCCAGTGACAAGATAAGGGGCTGAAAAAATCTTTTGGGGAAAACCCCATGCTAAACCGGGCTGCTTCAAAGAAGTGTCATTGGTTTTGGGTGGGGACCCAAATTTTTTTCCTAGGGGCCCTTTTTGGGAGATTTCCTTTTTAAACTGGCAGAGACTAACGTGACCGGGCCCTGAAATTTTGAAGCGGGGAAAAAACCCCCTTTTTTGAAAAATTCCCGGGGTTTTGTTTAGCAAAATTTACCTGAGTTAGGGTTTTTTGCTTTAAAGATGCTAAAACATTGGGGATTTCAGATTTCAGTACCTTATTTCAGTTTGAGTGGTTATTTTTTTTTTTAAACCTCACTAAATTTTTTTTCCTTATTTTGTTGTACTTATTTTCCTCCTCCACCCCCCCAAATTTTTTTTTCATTTTCCCCCCTTCAGGTGTTAAGTTTTTCCAACAAACAAAATCTATTTTTTTTTTTCCTTTACGGCCATTTTGCTCCTTTCTTGTTGTTTTCCCTTTTCCCAAACATATCCCTCCCTTCAAAAAACCCAAAAAGACAGTTTCATACCAACCACAATAAGGGGCCCCAAAAAAAAGGAAAGGCCTCCCCGTATTTGCCACCTAAATATAAACCCCAGGGGCATTTAAAAAAAACCCCGAAGAAATAAATCAAACCCAAACAATCCTTTTCACAACTAGGGCTATCTGAGTCGGGGGATTTTCCCCCCCCAACAAAAACCCACGGGATTTTTTATATTCCAGGAAATAAAATCCTGCGAAAAGGGTTTAAAAACAAAACCCCCAAAAAACGGGAAAACCTAATCTATATTAGTGAGTCCATAACCTTAAGCGTTCCTTCTCCATTTAGAACATTTTTTGGCGTAAAAACCAAATTTTGGTTTTTAGGTTTCTAAAAAAGGGGCCCAAAAACCTATTTTTTTTAATTTTGGATCTCCCTATAGGAACCAACAGAAAGAAAAAACGGGGACTGACAAATTTGACCCCTTTATGAAAACAGCCCCCTATTAAAATCAATTTGAAGAAATTTCTTATTAGGAACTTAAATATCGTCTAAAAAAAAGAAAATTTAATCAATGGGGGACCCAAATAAAAAAATTTCATAAAACCCCCCCCCCAACTATTTTAATTCACCCAGGAGAGTCCCCCCCAAAACCAAGCACAATAATTGACCATACAATTATCAAACCCAAAAAACAACATTTTGAAACGGGGTATCCCAGTCTAAAAACTGCAGCGATCACTTAACCCATCGAAATCTTTGGTAAAAAAAAACGAAAAAAAACCCCAAAAAAACCCCCTGGCCACAAAACTAAAAACAAAAAAAATTTTTTTTGGGCAAAATTTTTAAAGAGAATTTTTTCCCTTTATTAAAATTTAAAAGTAACTCAATTCTTGGGAAACATTCACTTTTAACTGATCCAGACTTAGCCATATAATTTTTGGAAAAAAATTTTTAACGCTATTTACAACAAACATCCCCCACAAAAAAATTCCATTAGGACAAATACACCCCCAAAAACCAAACCTTTTGGCTCACAAAGGAACTAGAAAACATGCAAATCTTAAAACCCTTTTTTTAAAAGAAAAACATAAAAAACACGAAGGGTCAAAAAAAAAAAAAGAAATCCCAAAAACCTCAAAAAAAAACGGCGAGAAAAAAAGAAAAAATTTTCCAAACTTACTATCAAACCAAACAAAACTCAAAGCCCTTTTAGGGCCCGTCCCAAAAATTTAAATAACTAAAAAACCCAAAGCACTTCCAAAAAAAAATGTAACAAAGAGGGTTTACTGCCGAAAATTTAAACCCAGTTTTTTCCTTTTAAATGCTCTACTAAAATTTGGGAAAAGGATACTTTCCAAAATCCAAAAACTAAAAGAACAAAAAACAATATTTAAAGGGAAAACACCTCCTTCAAAAATTTTCACTTTCCATTTATGCCTTTTCCCGGGAGGTCAAATTGGTTATCTAACTCCACCTTCAAAAAAAACAAGAACGCTGGTCGGGATGGAATAGACGCAGAATATTGAAGCACAGCGCCATTTAATCACAGACACTTTTCCATATATTTTTAAAACCCTTTGTCTCAAAAAAAAAAAACCTTTTCCCCCCCCCCAATCCCTTTCCCAAAACAGTTTAAAGTAATCCCCATCAAAAAAGCCCGGGGGAAAACCCCTTCAGCCCCTTTCAAACTATAGATAATTTCCATCAAATCAAACCTTTTCCAAAACCCCCTTGGGAACAACATAAAACAAACACATATCCTTTTCCCCCTTTTAAAGAATACTACCAATTTAATTTTCCCCCCTAACCGTCGGGAAATTTAGACAAAATCCCCTAAAGGCCCTACGGGGAAACTGATTGGGGCCCTCGAGCCCAACGGGCTATCAAACTTTAAAAAGACAATAAATTTTGTAGAGTATATATTTTAATCTCAAAAAAGCTTTTGCAAAAATTGACCCAAACACTTTTTCAAAAAAAAAAAACCAAAACCTTTACCATTTCTCTCCCAAAAATCCCTTTAAGAACTGCTTGTTTCCTTCCTATCTAAAAAAACAGGCAACAGTGTGTCTAAAATAGGTAAAAAACAAACACCCAAAAACTACAAGCCATAAGTTTTGGAGTACCACAAGGATCCATACAAAGGACCAAATTCCCTACTCACTATACATAAAAAGGGAAACATTCCCCTCTCCACTTCAAATCCAAAGCAACTTTTTTGCTGATAAACACAAACTTTTTCATACGACCACAATAACCTTTCCTCTAGCAAATGCATTCAAAAAAGGGGTTTTGACAGCTTTTTTGAAGGGCCCCAAAAAACTAAACCAAATGTCCTATTAACCCCCCCCAAAAGAAAAAATTTCATTTTTTTATTCCCCAAACTAACAAAAGCAAAAACAAAATTTAACCCAGAAATTTACTTCCTTTAAAAAATTAAAAAGGAAAAAAAGAACAAACCTATCACCAAAAGGTTTTGGGGGAAAAACCATTAAATGAAAATCTCAGTTGGTTCTAACCACATACCTCAACTATCAAATACAGCCCAAAGGAAAAAAAACCAATTTTTCAAAAAAAATAAAAGCGCTTTCTTGACTTTCATTTGGGGGAAAACTATTTTTTCCAATTTTAAATCCCAAACCTCAATAGACTTTTGTTTCCCTACCCCTGTGGGATTTTTCAAAGGCAAAAAAACCACTATTGAAAACCGTTTTAAACTTTTAAAAGGACAAGTTAGGAAACGTTTCTCTTTCCAAACCCCCTTTGGGCCCTTTAAAAAAAGGAACCCCAATTTTAAAAACTTTAAAAGGAAAAAAACCCCTGGAAACCTTTATACAAAAATTAAAATTTTTTATTTTTTCCCCCCTTTAACAAAAAACCCAAATTAAAATTTAAATAAAAAAAGGGAAAATTAAAATGGATGGAAAAAAAAATTCTTTTGCCCCCCCAAGGAACCCCTTTTTTTTTTATTCCCCAACCCCCCCTTTTTTTTTTTAAACCTTTAAAAAAGCCCCCAAATACCCCCTCCCTCCGCAAAAAAAAAAGGCCCTTTCCCCCCCTTTCCCCCAGTAAGCCCCCCCCCTTTTTAAAATTTTTCTTTTTTAAATTTTTAACCCAAAGGAAAACCTTTAAATTTTACCGTTTTTTTTCCTGTTTCTTCCTTTTTTTTTTTTTTAAATTTTAAAAAATTTTTTTCAATTACAAAAAAATTTTAAAAAATAATCAAAAATAACAAAAAATTTTAATTTCCCAATAAAAAAAAAGTTGTTTCCCCTATTTTGTTTAAAATTTTCTTTTTTTTCCCCCCTTTCCCCTTAAATTGTTTGGGTTTTTTAAAACCCGGGCCCCCCCCCTTCTTTCTCCCCTCTCCCCTTTTAAATAAACACCCTCCCCCCCCCCCACCCCCCCCAAAACAATTGGTTTTTTTCCAAAATCTTTTTCCTATTTTTTTCTTTCCCCCTTTTCTTCTTTTTCCCTTTTTTCTTTTTTAAATTTTTTTTTTTTTTCCCTTTTATTTAAAAATTTTTTAAATTTTTTAACTTTTATGGTTAATTTGTACGAGTAAATTCAAAAAATTTTTGGAAGGTTGATAAGGGGCTGTTTGAAAATTATTTTAATTTTTTTTTATCCTTTTTGGGAAACCAAAAAAAACCAAAACCACCCCCAAAACACAAAACACAACACACACCACACACACAAAACACACACACCCCCTCCCCCCTCCCCCCCTTCTCCTTCCTCTTTTTTCTCCTCCTCCCCCTATTCCCCCTTTTCCCTTAAATTTTGGGTTTTTATTATGCCCTTTTTTTTTCCCTTTTCTTATTTCGGGAAAAAGGGTATTGGGTTTAATTCTTTCATGACATTAATTTGAGAGTAAAACCCAAAAAATTTGAGGTGACCCTGCCTTTTTTGAGAATTATTATTTTAGTTTACCCCGGGAAACACACCACCCCACCCCCCCATTTTTCCCACCCCTAAGGTCCCCCAACCACCCCCCCACCACCCCTCTCTCCCTTTTCTTCTCCATCCCCTTTTCCCTCCTTCCTCCTAAACCTTTGTTTTTGGTTTTTATCCCCCCCCCCCCCCCCCCCATTCTCCTTCTTTCCTTGATTTAATTCTTAATTAGGGGTTTTTGGGGTTTTTCAACCCCCCCCCCCAAAACCTGCGGTTTCCTGGTTTGCCCCTTGTTCGTCCCCTTTTGTTTAAATTTTTTAAAATTCTGTTTCCCTGCCCCCAATCTCTCTCCCTCTCCCCCCTTTTTCAATCTGTTCCCCCCCACCCCTTCTCACCCCTTCCTATCTCTCTCCTCCTCTTCTTTTTCCCCCTCTTTCTCTCACACTCCCTCGGGCCCTTTTTCCTCTCTCTCCTCCCTTTCTCCCCCCACTATGACCTTATATTTTTTGGGCGGGTTTTTTATTTTTTTTTTCTTTTCTTTTTTTCCTTTTTTTCCCTCCTTGTTTTTATTGTGTGAGAGTAGGGTTTTGGAATTTATTTTGATTATCAGGGACAAAAAATTTTAAATGAGTAATCAAAAAAAGGGGTTGAAGTGATCGGGAACGTTTTGAGACTTATATTTTTAAAGAACCATCCCCGAAAACAAAACACAAAACACACACAACACACCCCCAATACACACACAACCCCACACACACACAAAAACACCTACACAAAAAAAAACCCCACAAAACCACAACACTCTCTCTTTTTCTCTCTCTCTCTCCCCCTCTCTCCCCCTCTCCTTCTATAGTTGTTGGGGACTTCTAAAAAAGGGGAAATTTTTTTTATTTTTTTCTATTTCAATAAAAAATTTTGGGCTTTTTTGACTGAAACTTGCTCCAAAAATGCCTATTTCAATTTTTTCAAAAATTTTTTAATTAAACGGGGGTAACAACTATGTGAAACTATTTTTGCAATAAGGGGGGTTTTCCCTTTTTTTAAGATCAAAATTTTTGGCTTACTCCTTCTCCCTCTCCCCTCTCACCTCCTCTTTTTCCTCTCCCTTTTTCCCCTCTCTCTCTGTGCCCTGTCGGGTCTTTTGTTGTTAAATTGCTGTTTTTAATGTTGTGGGTTGGGTTTTTGATTTGTTTTTTTTTTTGTTGTTTGTTTTTGTTTTTTGTATGTTTGTTTTTGTTTTTTTGGGGGGGGAGGGGGGGGGGTGGGGGGGGGGGGGGGGGGGTGGGGGGGGGGGGGGGGGGGGGGGGGGGGGGGGGGGGGGGGGGGGGGGGTGGGGGGGGGGGTTGTACGGTTTTGGGGGTTTTTTTTGTTTTTTCCCTCCTCATTTGTTTGTTTGTTTTTTGTTGTTTCTTTTTTTTTCTGTTTGTTTGGTTGGGGATGGGTTTTTTTGTTTTTTTGGTTTTTTTTTTTGGGGGGGATGGTTCTGGGTTTTTTTTTGGGGGTTTCTTTTTTTTCGGGGGTTTAAATTTTTTTTTGTTTGTTTGTTTTTTTTTTTCCCTCTTTTTTTTTTCTTTTTAAAAGGTTTTTCCTTTTTTCCTTCAACTGTTTAAAAGGTATTAGAACTGAGTTTATTTATTTTTAAAAAACCCCACGGGCGGGGGGCTTATAAAAACACTTTAGTTCTTATTCATTATCCTGGAAAAAATTTTTTTTCTCCCAAATTTCTTACAATGTTTTTGATGTTCTTTTTTTTGACTTTTTATTGGGGGTTTTCCCCCCCCTTTTAAATTTCGTGAGTGTATGGGGATTTTTCAAAATTTTTTTTTATTATCATTTACATTTAATTTTTTTATAGGGGTTTTTTTAAAAAGGGGTTGGTGCTGTAGATCCCTGTGCCTTTTGGTATTATATATTTAGTATTATCCTGAAAACCCCCACCAACCCCACACACAAACACACACACACACCCCACACACACACACACACACACTCACTCAATTTACTCAAATCACATTCCCCCCTCAATGACTGGGATAGGTTTTGATTCTTCTTTTTTTTTTGTTTCAATTTTTTTTATTGTGTTCAAAATATGGGGGTTTTGAAATTTTTTTTCCCTTTTCATGACATATAATTTGAAAAGAGTAAAATCAAAAATGAGTGTTGATGGGGAACGTGTACTGGTTTTTGGGAATTTTAAAAAATTTGGGTATAAACTTTTAAAAAATTCAACAAAAAACACACCTCTTTTGTCCTTTTTCTTTCCCCTCTCACCTTTTTTTTCGTTTTGCTTATATTTTTTGGGGTATCCTGATGAAGGAAATTTAAAAATTTTTAATTTTCAAAACTTATTGGGGCCTTGTCCTCTTTTACCAAAATCTTAACGAGGCCCTTTTTCAATATCTATTTTTTAAGTTAACAGTAAAAGTACCATTTGACCCAAGTGTAGATGTTTTTCTTTGAAATTATTAAGTTTGGTTGTTATTCTTTTTGGTTTTGTTTTTGTTGTTTTTTTTTTTTTTGGTTTTTCTTTTTTTCCTTTTTTTTCCCCTTTTTTTGTTGGTTTTTTTTTTTCTTTCCCCTTTTGTTTTTATGTTTGTTTTTGGTTTTGGGTTTTTTTTTGGGGGGGGGTTTGGGGGGGGGGGGGGGGGGGGGGGGGGGGGGGGGTGGGGGTGGTTTTTAAAGGGTTTTTTTTTATTAGTTTGCCTTTTTGGGGGTTTGGGGGGGGGGGGGGGGGGGGGGAATGCTTTTTAAAAAAGGGGTTTTTTTTCCCCCCCCCATGTTTCTTTTCTTTCTGTTTAACTGTTTTAAAAAGGAGGGTTTTTTATTAAAAGATTTAACCCTCGGGCGGGGGGCTTGGGGGTGTAAAAAAGCACATGAGTTTCTTATTCATATCCCAAATAAAAAAGAAATTTTCATTGTCATTGTATTTTTTTCCCCCCTTTTCCCCCCTTTCCCCAAACCCCCCCTCTCCTTTTCCTCCCCCACCCCCAACCCCCCCCATCTCTTTTCCCTCTCCCCCCTCTCTTTTTCCCCTCTGTTTATTTTTTTTATTTTTTTTTTTTAAACGAGGAAATGGAAATAAGCACTTTTTTGTGCTTTTTTTTTTTTTAAATCCATTTCCCCGGGGGGAATTTCGGATTTTTTTTAAATTTTTTTTCCCTCTGTTTCCAAAGGCAACACAATTGGGCCCACCTTTTCCGGGAAAAACGGAACAGGATTTTAAAGAGTGCGCAAGATGTTTTTTCCCTGCGTTCGAACAAAAGGGGCCTAAAAGGGTTTTTAAAATTTCCAAACCAAAGTGTGGTTGGTTTGTGTGTGTGAGGGGTTGGGGTTTTGGGGTGTGGGGTTTTGTAGGTCCCTGCGTGGAGGGGGTGTGTGTGTATGTGTTTTGTGTTTTTTGGGTTGTGAGTGTGTGTGTGGGCACTTGTGTGTGAGTGTAAGGGGCGGATGAATTGCTATGAATTATTCATGAAGGAAGAATTCCAAAGACCTTGGCCTTTAGAAAACAGATAAACCCGAAACATGATAGGGTGCTTCCACACATCTGAAGTTCCAGTAGAAAAACAAAACAGTCCCTTATCAGTACAAGCAGCAGCAGCAGCAGCAGCAGCAGCAGCAGCAGCAGTAGTAGTAGTAGTAGTAGTAGTAGTAGTTTCTGTTGTTGTTGTTGTTGTTGTTGTTGTTCTTTATAGCAGACCTGACCTGACCCCACCCCAGTGACCTGACCTCACCCCAGTGACCCCACCCCACCCCAACCCCAGAACCTGAAACCCCACCCCCCTGTACCTGACCCCACCCCAGTGACCTGACCTCTAACCCAGTGACCCCCCCCCCACCCCAGAGACCTGACCCCACCCCAGTGACCTGAAACCCCAAAACCCCCCATGACCTGACCCCACCCCATGACCCCCACCCCCACCTCCAAACCCCCGAGACCTGACCCACCCCCCGTGAAACCCGACACCAACCCCAGTGACCTGACCTCACCCCATGACCCCACCTCCACCCCGAGGACCTGACCCACCCCAGTGACCCCCGCCCCCAGAACCGGAACCAGTGTACTGCCCCTCAAAAAGCCGCTGAACTGACCCCGGGCTTTCAGTGAACCCCCACCACCGCACCACGCCCACCAGGCCACCGACCCCGCCCCAAACCAGGGCCTTGGGTTTTTGGTGGCTGAAACTCAGGTCATTCATTGGACAAAACTCCACCGCTAGCCACCCGACCACCCACCACTCTTTGGTAACACATCATCCCCAAAAAAGCCTTAATATAGGATACCCGAAAAACCCCGGGTAAACAAACCACTTCGCCTACGTCCCTTGTAAGGTAATACCATAAAACCCCCTTACAAAACATGGCAAATTGTGACATTGTACACCAACATACCCAGCATGCAGGCTGTGTCTTGACGGGCTCTGCCAGGTTTGGCTCATCCAGGACATGGCATGCTGCAGGGAAGTCCCAGTCTGGAGCCCCAATGACTCCCCAGGAAATCAATGACTCCTCAGGAAGTCAACAGCTGAAGAAGAGGGAGAAGCCAAGGAAAGAAACATCATGGTTGAAATCCAAAATATTTTATTTTTGTTCCGTTCATGTTTTTGGTTTGTTTGTTTATTTATTTATTTATTTATTTTGCAAGTTGTTTTTGAGATAAGCTCATTAAGTTCATCTCTGTCTTTTTGTATGTCTCCTGCAATTCCAGTTCTAACATTTGAACCCAGTCCTATTATAACTTGATGCAACAGCCTTACAGTAATACTGATACTATAGCATAATTATATCAAAAGCATAATTATGCCGTGATAGGTGAGGCCAACAAAAATACCTGCTGCATATGCATTGTACAAGAAAACATAACAACAACAACAAATGAGGAGAGGGAAGAAGACGAGAAGAGGAGCAAGAAGAAGAAGAAGAAGAAGAAGAAGAAGAGGAGGAGGAGAGGAAGGAGGAGGAGGAGGAAGAAGGAGGAGGAGAGGAGAAAAGAAGGAGGAGGAGAGAGAAGAAGAAGATAGAAGAAGAAGAAGGAAGAAGAAAAGAAGAAGAAAAGAAGAAGAAGAAGAAGAAGAAGAGAGGAGGAGGAGGAAGAGGAGGAGGAGAAGAAGAAGAAGAGGAGGAGAATGTTAGAAACATTATTGAGGCACTACATAACATGAAAAGATGTGCCTGTCCACACTAACTGAATAATAATTATGAGATCGAGAGCATGCAATCAAATGTGTAAATAAAGAATGACTTAGCACTTGTCTTCAAAAGTCAGTGTACTGTCTAGTTTTGAAAAGACCAGAACTAAAGCACAGATCACAGAAAAATGAAGCTATGGCAGGCACACACACACAAAACACACACACACACACACACACACACACACCGCACACACAGACACACTCTCTCTTTCTGTGCACATATGAACATAAATACACACACCACACAAATACATAGACATGGTGTGCAAAATGCTCATAAGGAAAGAATTTTCTGATATGTTTCTCTAGCACACACACACACACACACAAACACACACACACACACACACACACACACACAACACACACACACACACACACAGTGCATAATTATAACCTCAATTACAATCAAACTGTTTCAAACTTTTTCAGTTCCATGCAGCTGCTGAGCCTGTTATCTATAACTTTGATGATTAGATAATAGATTATGATATAGTCATGAGCATGCACACACACAACATTCAAACCCACATGTTAGAAAGTATTACAAAACATATCAACAATCTCAACCAAAAGCTATAGAAGATACCTGTACATACAAAACTCATTAAGTAGATAATCCAGTTTACATTATAAGACACTTAATACTAGATGATGGCAACAAAACGGATTGAGAATGTAAGAGTGAACATAAATAAACAGAACAAAACTTAATGAAAGACATACACATGGAAACAAGAACAAAAAGGTAAAACACCAGGCGAGGACACTGAATAAAATCAGACAATAGAATGGGATGACTTTCATCCTATAATTATTGTAAAACCCAAAAGCGTTGTCAGTTATTACTGTAAGCAAAGTATACACCAATTATGGCCTCCATTCAAAATATTGGGTGGGACTGTCTTCAATCTGATAAGCTCCTAGAGTCACAATCTTATTGTCTAAAAAATATATTTGTTTAAAATGCTCTGAAGTCAGAATGTGGCTGCCTATATAGCGAGGTATTGGAGTCCCTTGAAGAATTGACAGAAAACAAAATCATGCCAGGAGACAAAGATTAAAAACAGTGGGAAAGAAGACAGGAATAGAAAGTACAACACCCTCTTCCCTCTCTCCCCACCCCCCTCCCTCCCCAAACATACTCTTAATTCTTCACCTTCACCTATCCCATAGTCTAGCAGACCTTTGGGGCATCACTGAAATATTTTAAAATTAACACAGCTTACTCACACATAGCCAAAGCAAAAGGCCCCAAAGCGGGAGATAAGACATATAAAGCCGGATCAGGGGTCACAGAAGAAGCTGCAGGAAGGAAGGAGAGACAGCAAAACCAGGCCCCCATCAACCCCGTGTCCAGTTTTGCCTGCAGCAACTGTGGCAGAGACTGCCATGCAGGGATTGGTGTGCTGAGAGAGCCACTGACCACTCCAGACCTTGCTACACACACCACTGATGTGGCCAAAAGAAGCCACAAGTTTTATTCATGTGGGTGAGATGTTCAGAGTGCGTGAACATAGGGAATCTTGGTTTACAGTCTCATCGGAAGGATTTTCAGGGAGTGGAGTCCGTACTGATGTAAACTCCAGGGAAAAAAAATTCCCTTGCATGGGTGCCTCTGTGGAGGACCAATCCCAGGACATCAGATCACAAGTGCAACAGTCTAAACCACTAGGCTAACCCCCCCCCCCCCCCCCCCCCCCCCCCCCCATAAAAGATAGAACATCCCCTCCACAAGAAACAAACCCCAATTTTTCCCCCCAGTGGTGATTGGTTATAGCATAAGCATCCTTAATATAACTGCGATGTAAAAAAGACACATAAGTACTTATTCCATATCCTCGATATAAAAGAATAAATAAAATTTACAAAACCTTGAAAGATAAACGTTTCAATAATCTATGGGTTAAATTTATGAACTCCTATTCATCAGTTGAATGATTGATAGATGGACAGAGGAATTGACATGAAATAAATAAGGCTAGGCAGCAGTATTATAAATACACAGTATAATTATAACACTTCTTCATTAATTAAATGAATCCGGGTGAAGGTGGTACTAAGGCAGACAGGGCTATACAGCAATGGTGGCTTCACTGGTGTGCCCGTCACCGGTTCTGTCGTGGGCTGGTACACTCCGTCAGGGTTGGCTTCAATGATTGGACACTGCAACATGTCAGTCATGTTGGCTTCAATGATTGGACGCTGCAACATGTCAGCCATGTTGCTTCAATGATTGGACATTGCAACAGTCAGTCATATTGGCTTCAATGATTGGACGCGCAACATGTCAGCCAATGTTGGCTTCAATGATTGGACGCTGCAACATGTCAGATCATGTTGGCTTCAATGATTGGACGCTGCAACATGTCAGTCATGTTGGCTTCAATGATTGGACGCTGCAACATGTCAGTCATGTTGGCTTCAATGATTGGAACCTGCAACATGTCAGCCATGTTGGCTTCAATGATTGGACGCTGCAACATGTCATCATGTTGGCTTCAATGATTGGACGCTGCAACATGTCAGTCATGTTGGCTTCAATGATTGGACGCTGCAAACATGTCAGCCATGTTGGCTTCAATGATTGGACGCTGCAACATGTCAGCCATGTTGGCTTCAATGAATGGACGCTGCAACATGTCAGCCATGTTGGCTTCAATGATTGGACGCTGCAACATGTCAGCCATGTTGGCTTCAATTTTGGACGCTGCAACATGTCAGTCATGTTGGCTTCAATGATCGAACACACAGACACACGCACACACACAAACATATGTACCATCCTTCAGTCTTGAAGACTATGGAGTTAGGCTGAGGGTTTTAATTCTTGTACAGCGTGGGGTGTGGCTGGCCAGTCCCACACGGCAATGACAGACAGTGCCTATGGCAGAGGCACAGATGAATAAAGTCTAACAATGCTGGTCTGTCTGCCTGGCTGCAGCCTTTCTTCTCCTTCTCTTTGCCTCGTGCTGCTGAGTAAGTGTTTTCTTCAAACTTGGAGAGATCTTTCTGCACAGTCTGTCTCCAGGCTGACTGTTCCAGGGCTGTTGCTTCCCAGTTGTTCTGGTCGATGTTCAGGGCTTTAAAGTTCTCTTCTTGCACACGTCTTTGAATCGCAGCTGTGGTCTGCCTGTGGAAGTTTTCTCTGCATAAGTTCTCCATAGAAGAGGCTTTAGGAATTTCGTCGTCGTCCATGCCTACGACATGGCCGAGCCAGCGCAGACCTCTCTGTTTCAGCAGCGTGTACATGCTGGTGCATCCAGCCTTACCCAGCACACACACACACACACACACACAAACACCACCACCAACCCCCCTGAACTATCAACAATCAAATTAACCATTTTATTTTATCCATAAATAAACACACATGAAAAAAAACGAACCACTGAACGTTACCCTGTCAATTCATCATGGCTTAAAATGATAATTCAGGTTTTTCATGGAAAATTTCTGAAACAACTACAATAAACCACACCCCACATCAATCACAAAATCCCAACTTTGATACTGAAAAAACCCAAAAAACCCAAACAACCACCCAACCTCTGCCTTTCTTGGGATTTCAGCTTTCCCGTGGCAGTCAAGTTGGCGAGCCGACGATGAGGGGGAAGAGGATGGTGGGACGATGACAGCGATGACCACCTCCCCTACGTCAGTAGACGTGGTCAGAACATCGCCGCATTGTTGTATCGTCGCAGGCCAAGGCATGTCGATGCAGCGACCGTTGTCACAGGCGAACTCCCCCTTGCGCACTCCCCTCAGAAAGATTCAGTGCGTGCTTTTAGTGGGGTTTGGGGGGGGTTGGGGTTCGTTTGTGTGTTAAACCCTTTTCCCATTTCTTATGATAAAAATTTTATAGGAACATTTGATGGGAATTCTATTATAACCCATTGTGATGACACTCCTTTTTGCTTTAAACCGAGCTAGCTACAGCTAGCTAGCAGCTACAAAAAGACAAAGACAGACAGACAACAGACAGACAGACAGACAGACAGATAGGTAATAGATGAATTAAGATGGGTAGAAGATAGATAGAAGAGGATGAGATTTAAAAATGATGGATAGAGGCGGTAAAGATAGATGGATAGATAGTAGTAGATGGATAAAATGGTAGATAATGGGTAGTAGATGGATGATAGAGGGGGGAGAAAGAGAGAGAGGAGAGAGAGAGAGAGAGAGACAGACAGACAGACGAAACAGAACAGACAGACGACAGACGACAGACGACAGAAACAGGGGAAAAAGAGAGAGAGAAAAAGAGAGAGAGGAGAGAGAGAGGGAAAAGAGAGAAAAGAGAGAGAGAGAAGAGAAAAGAAAGAGAGAGGAGAGGGGAGAGGAAAGGAGAGAAGAGAAAAGAGAGAGAGAGAGAGAGAGAGAGGATTGACAACAGCTGGTTTCTGTCTCAGTGTCTGCATACAAAACCGTTAAATCTTAAAAAACACTGATTTAAAAGGGCCCAACGCGCGCGCGCACGCCACACACACACACACCCACACACCCCGCACACACACACACAGAAGGTTATCCCAAAAAAAAGATAAAGATGTCCCAAAAACCCTATAACGTAAGGGGCGAGGCTTCAGAGACCTCACTTCTCTAAGCCAGCATGTAGGGCGGCGCCCACTCCTCTCCCTCATTGCTTTACCTCCCTGCCCCAAAAGATCCAGGTACCCATTTACATAGGTGAACGGGGGGACTGACTGAAGCCAAGGGCGTACAAACGGTCACCCTCCAATGGTAACCAGCTCGATGCTGCTTAACCTTAACTGGGGAAAAGCGAGTGCTCTGACCACTGAGCTATCCTGTCCCCACTAAATATATAAATTTACTTTCCGGAAAGCGGTAAGATGAGGCAGAAACCAGTGCCATCTGCTATGGTGTTGCTGTCATAGTGAAGAAATAACGATCGCTCTTTCCTATACAATACAATACAATACAACACAGCACAGCACAACACAACACAGCACAATAAAACACAGCATAATACATCACCTAGGATACCTCACAACACCCAACAACACAACACAAAAACAACATAATACACCAAAGACAACGCAGCACAACACAACAGGCCAGGCCAGGCCAGAACAGGCCAAAACAGGCCAGCCTCCTTCCCCGAAAGGCGGTGAAGACGAGGTAGAAGCCTGCCCGTCCTCTTTTGGTGTTGCTGTCGAAGTGCAGAAAACAGGGATCGTCCTTGTGAGGTCACAGGCCCGGGCTTTCTTGCCGCACACTTTGGGCTCCAGACTGAAGACACCGTTATTCTTTTTTAATTTAATTTAATTTAAATTCTTTATATCGAGGATATTTATTATTTAATTTTAATTTTTATTTAATTTATACCATTTAAAGTCACAGATTTCCCTGCGTGAAATCGGCGCTCTCCCCCGGGGAGCGCTTTCGCCCACAAGAGCAGCGCCACCTTTTTTTTTTTTTATAGGTCTGCAACTGTATTTGTTCCCCCTATCAGATGGGCTTTTTCTAAGAATTTTTGCCAAGGACAACTCTCTTGTTGCCGTGGGTTCTTTTACGTGCCTGAAAATTTGTGTGCACACGGGACTCGGTTATCGCTCACCGAAGACTACGCCCAGACCACCACTCATGGTCTATGATGGGAAAATTTCGGCCCAAAACGGGATACGAACCACGCCACCACCCGCCCCCGACTTTTCGCATTCTAGAACAGGCGCGTTTCTCTAGACCCACCGATCCATAGATAATGGAATTAGGCACTAATGTCTCTTTTAACATCCAGTCCCCGTGTGTTTGCGGTTTTTGTAAATTCTGGCATCTGTTCCCAACCCGACACACTTTGGCCTACTCTTACGAAAAGCGGAAACAGGATTTAACGAGTGCGCAAGATGTTCTGCGTGCGTTCGCACACGGGAACTGGGTTTTTATAGTCTCATCCGAAGGACTTTTGGGAAAGTGGAGTCTGCACTGATGTTAACTCCAAGGGAACAGGAATCGAACCGTATGTCAGATTGCGAGCGCCCAAAGTTCTAACCACTAGGCTATCCCGTCCCCCAAATTGATGTTTTTTTCATGTTGTTGTTGTTATTAAATTTATGTTGTTGTTGGTTGCTGTTGATGTGGTGGTGGTGGGGGTGGGTGAAGGATGGTGGTGTTTTTTGCTATTTCTGTTATTGTAGCTGTTGTTGTTTTTGGCGCGGGGGAGGAGGAGGAGTGGTGGTGGTGGTGGTGGTGGCGTGCGTGTGTGTGTGTGTGTGTGTGTGTGTGTGTGTGCGTGCGTGGCGTGCGTGCGTGCGTGTGGGGCGTGCTGCTGCGTGTGTGTGTGTGTGTGTGGTGTGGTGTGGGTGGTGTGTGTGTGTGTGTGTTATCTTCAGTTTTAAAGTCTAATTCACATTTTGCGATTTTAGATTACGTGTGGGTGTGTGTGTGTGTAAAGTGATGTGTGTGGTGTGTGTGTGTGTGTGTGGAGGAGAGAAGGAGAGAAAAGAGGAGAGCAGAGAGAGAGAGAGAAGAGAGAGAGGGGAGAAGAGAGAGAGAAGAGAAGAGAGAGAGAGAGAGAGAAAAGAGAGAGAGAGAGAAAGTGGTGTGTGTGTGTTCGTGCGTGCGTGAGTGCGTGCGCGACGAACAACCAACCAACCAACTAGCCAACCCAACTGACAAATCCCATCCTTAATTTTATTCCTCAACCAGTTCATGCCAACCTTATAATGTATTGGTGAACAAAGCAAAAACACACACACACACACACACACACCACACAACACACACACACCCACCAAACCAAACACAACACACAACACACACACATACAACACCAAAACAACACAACACAACACACACACACCACAACACACAAACAACAACAACACCACACACACCCCACCACAACACCACACACACCACATACACACACACACACCCTACAACACAAACACACAACAAACACCACAACACACACACACACACACACACAAAACCCCCACAAACACAACACACACCACACACAACACCACACACACAAAACAACACACACAACATCAACCACAACAACAACAAACACCACATGCAACACACAACACAACACACACCCCAACACAACACACCACACACACAACACAAAACACAAAACACAAACAACACACACACACAAACACACACACACACACCCACAAACACACACAACAACACACAAAAAAAAAAAAAGAAAAACACACACACAACACACACACACACACACACAAACAAACCACACACACACAACACACAACACATAAAAACACACACAACACAACACACACCACAATACACACACACCAACACACACATACCACACACACACACCACACACAACACAACACACACACACACACACAAGACACACACACAAAAACAAAAGACACACACCACAACACACACACACCCACACACACACCACAACATGCACAACACCACCAACACACACACACACACCACCTTCCACAAGCTGGTTTGTTCGAAGCCCCCCCACACGAAACCAAGTATAACGACAAGACAACAAACCCCAAAACCCCCCCCCCC
>CM054143.1:65061753-65156753 GCA_028751875.1 Rapana venosa
AAAAAAAGGTAAAAAAAACAAAGACTAGGATATAGGATTTGGTTTGGAATTTTGATCTGTGGTTTTAGACATAATGATTGTGGTTTTAGACAATAAATGATATGGGTTTTGAAAATAAAAGATCTGGGTTTTTTGAACATAATGATATGTGGTTTTGGCCCAAAAATTTAATCGTGGTTTTTGAAAATAAATGATTGGTGGTTTTGGACAATAAAGATCGGGTGGTTTTTTGAACTAAATGATATGTGGTTTTGGACAATAAATATCTGTGGTTTTGAAAACAAATGAATGATCTGTGTGGTTTTGTGACAATTATTGATCTGTGGTTTTGACAATAAATGATCTGTGGTTTTGAACAATAAATGATCTGTGGTTTTAGACAATAAATGCTATGTGGTTTTAAAACAATAAATGATATGTGGTTTTGGACAATAAAATAATCTGTGGTTTTAGACAATAAATGATCTGTGGTTTGGACAATAAATGATCTGTGGTTTTAAGAACAATGAAATGATATGTGGTTTTGGACAATAAATGATCTGTGGTTTTGAACAATAATATGTGGTTTTAACAATAAATGCAAGTGGTTTTGGACAATAAATATCTTGGTTTTGGAACAAAAAATGATCTGTGGTTTTAGTACAATAAATGCTATGTGGTTTAGGTCAATGAATGATATGGGGTTTTTGGACAATGAATGATATGTGGTTTTAGACAATAAATAATATGTGGTTTTGGACAAAAAATATATGTGTTTTGGACAAGGATGATCTGTGGTTTTGGACAATAATGATCTGTGAGTTTTAGACAATAAAAATTGATTTAGACAAAAAATCAAAGTGTTTTGACAATGAAGATATGGTTTTGGACCAACATGATCTTGAGTATTGGTTAGACAATAACAGAATGTAGGTACGAGCAATGAAGATATGGTTTAGGACAATGAAGATATGTGGTTAGCGAACAAAAATGTTGGACAACAAATGATGATGTGTTGGACAGGAAGATCGTGGTTTTGACAATGAATGATCTTGATTTTGGACAAAAAAATGCTGACTTAGAAACGCAACACTTGACTATGACAGACATGGAGGGAGACCAGCACCTTATTGACGGGTAACAGACGCACAACAGGCAGAAGACGGACACGTAGACAGACGGACGGGCAAGACAGACGGACGGACGGGCAGACAGACAGACGGACGGACGAGGCAGACAGACAGACGGACGGACGGGAGGACAGACGGACTGGGCACGGACAGACAGACGGCAGCAGGACAGACAGACGGACGGGCAGACAGACAGACGGACGGACGGGCAGACAGACAGAACGGACGGGCAGACAGACAACGGACGGACGGGCAGACAGACAGACGGACGGGCAGACAGACGGACGGTCGGCAGACAGACAGACGGAAACAGACAGACGGACGGACGGGCAGACAGACAAACGGACGGGCAGACAGACAGACAGACGGACGGGCAGACAGACAGAACGGACGGGCAGACAGACAGACGGACGGGCAGACAGACAGACGGACGGACGGGCAGACAGACAGGACGGACGGGCAGACAGACAGACGGACGGGCAAGACAGACAGACGGGACGGGCAGACAGACAGACGGACAGACAGACAGACGAGACGGACAGGCAGACAGACGGACAGACAGCGACGGACGGGAGGCAGACAGACGACGGACGGGCAGACAGACAGACGACCAGACAGACAGACGGACAGGCAGACAGACAGAAGACGGACGGGCAGACAGACAGACGGACGGGCAGACAGACAGACGGACGGGCAGACAGACAGACGGAGGGCAGACAGACAGACGGACGGGCAGACAGGACAGACAGACGGACAGACAGACAGACAGGACGGACAGACAGACGGACAGGCAGACAGACAGACGGACAGACAGACAGACAGACGGACAGACAGACGGACAGCAGACAGACAGACGGACAGACAGACAGACAGACGAACAGACGACGGACAGACGGACGGGCAGACAGACAGACGGCACGGGCAGACAGACAGACACGGACGGGCAGACCAGACAGACGGACGGACGGGCAGACAGACAGACGGACGGACAGACAGACAGACGGACAGGCAGACAGACAGGACGACGGGCAGACAGACAGACAGACGGACAGGCAGACAGACAGACGGACGGGCAGACAGACAGACCGGAACGGACGGGGCAGACAGACAGACGGACGGGCAGACAGACAGACGGACAGGCAGACAGACAGACGGACGGACGGGCAGACAGGACGGGACGGGCAGACAGACAGACAGACGGACGGGCAGACAGACAAAACAGGACGGACAGGCAGACAGACAGACGGACAGGCAGACAGACAGACGGACGGGCAGACAGACAAGGACGCGGACGGGCAGACAGACAGACGGACGGACGGACGGGCAGACAGACAGACGGACGGACGGGCAGACAGACAGACGGACGGACGGGCAGACAGACGGACGGGCAGACAGACAGACGGACGGGCAGACAGACAGACGGACGGGCAGACAGACAGACAGACGGACAGACGGACAGACAGACAGACGGACAGGCAGACAGACAGACGGACAGACGGACAGACAGGAAAGAAGGCACGCAGACAAACGGGGAAACCTCCTGACATGCGCCTTCAGACCTTTCACCACAGAACAGCTGCTTGTCTTCCCTTCTGTTTCTTTGTCCGTCTGTCTGTCTGTCTGTCTGTCTGTCTGTCTGTCTGTCTGTCTGTCCGTCTGTCTGTCCGTCTGTCTGTCTGTCTGTCTGTCCATCTGTCTGTCCGTCTACCTGTCTGTCTTCCTGTTTTTCTACCTGTCTGTTTGCCTCTGTCTGTTGTCTCTCTTCCCCCCCCCCCTCCCCCCCCCCCCCCCCCCCCCCCCCCCCCCCCCCCCCACCCCCCCCCCCCCCCCCCCCCCCCCCCCCCCCCCCCCCCCCCCCCCCCCCCCCCCCCCCCCCCCCCCCCCCCCCCCCCCCCCCCCCCCCACCCCTTCCCCTCTCTCTCTCAAAACCTGGAAGTCTCTCCCCCAGCAGCCTAGTGGCGCCACATAGCTTTCGGCAGCAACAGCATACGCAAAACGAGAGCAGCCGGGCCAATGCCAACATTAAGCGAGCCCTTCAGGAGCACCTCCGGAGACACCTCCGCCTGAGTGCAATGCATCACCGGGCATTACCCTTTCAGACCACCAAAGCTGGACAGCGGCTGCCTGCTTAATTAGAATGTCTCCCTGGAACAAGGTGAAATTACTGTCTCTGCCAAGTGAAGTCATATTTTAAAAGCATAGTCTACTATATAATAGAGTTTACGAAGCCAGACTACCAGTTACAACAAACTGTAGAGCCGTTCATACCAATCCGTGAGGGTGGTGGGGAACACTGTGGCGGTTAGGAGCGCTGTGCTCGTTGTACTTACGGACCGGGTTCCCCAGCCCACACCATGACACCCGTGGAGATCTCATCATATGCCGACCCCATCCCACCACACAGTCTTGCAGTGCAACTCTCAATCGCCGGTTACGTGTGCACTGCACGCCGAACAACATGTGCGCCGTTAAAAACCTGGAGGAGAGCCAGTCGGGATCGGATGACTTATAAAACAACCCGATACAAAAGAGTGCTTTATGACAGACTCCTCGAAGTAAAAGGAATTAGAAATAAAAATACTGGATTACTTTCATAGCGATTGATGTTTTACTGTTGTGTGTCTGTGGATGCTTCTGTTAGAATCTAGTTGTTTATGATGGGAATCTGTTTTTGCAGTGTATTTTGACAACCCGCGGCAACAAATCCCTCAAGAAGTGCTAATGAAATATCCTGATTCTTGGTTATGGGGCACCTTGAGCTGCCTCACAGCTGGAGACCCACTTGAAGCATGTCCACCTCATTTCACCATGAGAAGTGTCATGTCTGTCATGTGTCTGACAGTCATATGTCATGTCTGTCAAGTGTCATGTCTGTCACGGACATTTCTAAAACACTCGCAAAATAACAGCAAACGAATTATTCCTATCATTGCCAGTATGTCGCCAAATCTGTTAACCCATCAAGCACCCGGACAATTTGCCCCGATAATTTTCCTTTTTTCACCACCGAAAAAACAAAGAACACCATAGACAATTAGACGCTCACCCCACCCACTTTTCCCCACAATCTAAATCAGTTCACCCGCAGCTGTAGTTTCTCACTTCCCAGTGGAGTGCAAGCGGCACAATTGCATTATCATGACAAACTCAAAAGCTTATAATAAAAACCCCCACCCCCCATCGCACGTCTGTTACCAAGGACACCACTGAGCCTCAAAAGCTCTCCCTGGGCTTGCAGCGAGACAAAAGATAAAGGAATAGGAGTTCTTCCCTGTGGGGGTGTCGGAGGGGGGGGGGGTGCGCGTGGGTGGGGGTGGGGGGGGGTCCTGTCAGTGTCACTTGCATCCCCCCCCAACTGGACCTTACCTTGTGCTAGGAATTATCCCTCTTTTCTAATCCCTCTCTTTGCATTCTGTCTTGTTCCTTATACTTCCTGATACCACATTGTCATTTTCTGCCTCTTTTATTTCCACTTTTCTCCTGGTTTCCCCCGAAAGACTTAACGATAAAAAAAATTTCTCCTGGCCGAATTTGGATATGCTGGCCTGACTTTTCATGTGCTTAGGGAGCGTAAGCTATTTTCCACGGCATAAGACCGACAACAGCATTTTGCTGTCTGCGCGGAAGAAGAACAAAGAAGAACAAGAACAAGCAGCCGAAGAAACAAACACAACAACAAGAACAAGCGACCCCGAAAGAACAAGAAGACAGAAGAACAAGAAGGGAGGAGGAGGCGGGGCGGGAGGAGGGAGGAGGCGGGGAAGGGCGAAGGAGCCGGGACTAGGAGGAGGAGCAGGTGGGAAGAAGCAAGAAGATATTGCAGATTACCCATTCCGAATGCTATAAGGGGGGCGGCATCCTGCATGCCCCCAGGCTTATCTTTTTATTCAGTTATCTTTGAAGCAATCCGAGATAGCTCTGCTGAGGTGAGACCTCTTCTAATAGCCTGCAGACAACCATCTATTTCAAATCACCACTTTTATTCTCTCACAAACTGTCAGCGGTATGTGTTTCCCACTTCTCCTCTTTCCTCTCCTCCCCGTCTAGACTACATTCTGTGCTAGTTTCTCACGTTCATCCAAAATCCTCTGTCCTTCATATCTAGTTCTTGTTCTAAGTATCTATGTTAGGTTGCATTTAAATTTTTCAGAACCAGAGTAAAGCAAGGAGTTCTGATTACTATTATATAAGACCCCCCTCTCCCCCAATTAACACAAATTAACATCGTCCAACACGTACCAGAATCAGCAACGACCAATTTTCCCTCAGAACACACCCATCACACCCTCACTCACTCACATCCTCACCCCACCCCCCACACCCCCCACCCCCACCACCACACCCACCACACCCCCCCACACCCCCCCCACCACCCACACCATGACACTCAACGACAAAAACGATAAACAACCGCACGAACGGACCGAACTCCACAGTCTCAAAATACATATCCCCTTTCAAACGTATACCCAGGTACAGACATCCACAGGGTTACCCCAGAGAAGCTCACGGGGCTCCGTAGCAGGAGCCCACCCAGCGAGGCAAATGAGTTGAGGGTTTTTTAAAACCCTAAAACTGACACACTGAAAACAGGTCTAACCGCTTAGCACGACACTTCTGGACACCGCCCACGTCAAGACAGCTTTAGCTACCTACAGGATGAACTTACAAGCTACCCTGCTGAGAGCCATCGACGAGAGCATATTTAAGTTATTGTCAACCCCATTAAGTCATGGCAGCTTTATGCGTCGAGATATCGGGCAGCACTCCCTGGACGGGCCAGCCCAACGTCCGGCCACCAGTTATCTTACTTCTTTTCTGACATACTGGGGAGGGGGGGGGGGGGGGTGGGGAGGAGGGGAGGGGGGGGTCGGGCGAGGACCTGGGCGAGGATGAGTGAGTGTGCGTACAGACACGACAAATTATTATCCAGAAGATTACCTTGCCACCCATGCATTAGCTTATAAACCTACCGCCCACGTAACTAGTGCACAAATATATAATTGATCATGCTGAAGACCACATTTATTGCCACCTACCAATAGAGTATACCATTTTTATTTAAAACATAAAAAACAATAAAAAAACGCTGCAAAATACAAAATACATAATACATACACACGCACACACACAATTACCCCCGCAACGCACGCACCAACACAACACACTTCATGCACCTCGCGCGCGTAGCGCTCACACATAGGTAAGACTGTTAAGAATTTATTTGTAATCCATGAAACGTCCACTGTGTGTGTGTGTCGATAGTTTGTGAGAGAGTGAGTGATGTGTGAGAGAGTTAGTGATGTGTGTGGGTGATAGTGTTCCGCTAAAGTGCAACTGCATAGTAGCGGGAAAATGAACAAAAAACTCTTTTACGATTCGCTGTTAGACATATTCAATGGTTTCTTTAGTTTCCGTTAGCCTATACATCCATCCCTTTGCCTATAATCCAGCCAGTTTTATTTTCTTACAGCCAGAAATGCTCTGATACTGCTACGACATACTGGACGTGTTGAGTCTGACAGAGGAGACACCGGCACAGACCGTAAGGCTACATGGAGATGAGCGGCTAAATATTGCACAGTCATCTCCTCCGGGGACTCCATACCCAAGCAGAGCAGCACAAAACAAGCCAGACCACTCCTCGGCGTCTCCTTCCCAGAATGAGAATCACACACCCAGCAGTCAGCCACGACACGCGACCCAATAACTCGCAAGGACCAGACCCTAAGCCCTACCAGCAGAGCCCGGCCGGGAGGCGCACACGCGGCAGCCAGAACGCGGAGACAGGAGGAGACGAACCTGACACGTCTTAGAGCGGACCGGCTTGCGGCAGAGCGAGTGCCTGCAGCATGCGAGAGAGGGGGGAAGAAGGCCGGAGGACGGAGGCCCGAGAGCGGTGGAAGCTGCGGGGGGCAGTTGTCGGTCATCGTGTTGAGAAGACTCCGGGACACGTGCAGGTGGAAGGGACCGGGTCAGAAACATCAGAATCAGTTATCCTCCGGGGGAGGGGGTGGGGGGGGGGGGGGGGGGGCGATCCGTGCCAGACTAGGTCTGAGACGTAGGTGGGCGGGCTGGTGGGGAGGGGAGAGGGGGGGGGGGGGTGTCAATCAGCGGGATCTCTCAGCGAGATCTGACTCCACTCCTACATATTGTGTCATTGTAGTAAGTGATTGGATGTGGACAGCTGTGAGATTGTGTGCGCGTGCGTGCATGTGTGTGCGCGCGTAACGCGCGCGAGCTTGCGGCGCGCATGCAGGGATGAGAGTGCCTGCGCGGCACATTTGCGTGTGATTATTTGTGGAAAACGCAAGCATATTTGCGGTATGTGACCCATTGAATCGAGAGCACCTCAGTATACTATATTTCATGGGGGTGTAGGCAGGGAAAAGGGGAGGACGCGTGAGAGAGTGTCAAAATGAAAGACGGTGCTAAGAACACTGACCCCGGGTTTCCGGCCCCCTAAGCAGAAATACCGCTTTTATTCTTAAAATTATTTTAATCTAATATAATTCTAATCATTTTAATATTCTTATTCTTATAATTATAATCTTATTATAGTTGATGATGTTGATGTTGAAGTTGATGAATTGTTGATGTAGATTTGAAGTCATATTAATTATTATATAAAATACAGGGGGGAGACGCGGGACGGGGTTCGTTCCACGGCACAGCTGAACGTCGCTGATGGTGAGTTTTGGGATGCGACCGTGTTCCAGCCATTATTTAGTAGAAGCCACTACCGCCTTGGGGCAGGACGGCTGCAAAACACGACTCCTGTGTACGTGCTTATTTATGAAATGTTGCCACCGTGACGCGCACGTGTTCTGCCCGCGTTACCAACTGGGCCTCTGAATATACAGCGTCTTCGACGGATGGGGGAGTGAGAGTCGGCTCTGATGGTTACCTCCATAGGTTCTCTGAGGGGATGCGGAGGCCTGTCAGTATAACAGCAGCATCCCCACTTCAACAAAGTTTGTACTAGGAGTTCCTCTTTTCTGTCCCTCTCTTTGTCTCTGCCTCTTTCCATTTCATCCTATCCCCACCTTTTGAGACTTATTGCCTTCTTGCTCGTATCTCCTGCCTTTTTTTTCTTTTCAAGAAAGACGTAAAAGCTAACAAGTCTCTCCCACGGCGAAGTCGAAGCGTGGGCTCCAGACTTGTCAGGCGCTTAAGACGCACAGCACCGCGCATATTCCACTCGTGTGCCCCCGCCAGACGCAGCAGCAGACGAAGAGAAGACGAAGCAGAAGTCGAAGGAGGAGGAGGAGCCGAAGCAGCTAGAAGCAGAAGGAAGAAGAAGAAGAAGAGACGACGCCGAAGAAGCCCACGAGATAATGCCGCGGAGGAGGCGGAGTAGGCGCGGAAGACGGCGGAGGAGAAGGGAAGAGGAGGCGAGGAGCAGACGAAGAAGATGAAGGAGAGGAGGAGGAGGAGAAGAAGAAGGAAGGAGGAGGCGGAGAAGACGGCGGGAGGAGGAGAATTCCATACGAAAATCCCCTTGAACGAGTGCTTCGTGATGACTCGAACCCGGGCCGTCAGATCCCGACACTCAACAGCTCTCCCCTAAGCTTTCCCCACCCTCACCCTTCCATCCCCCCCCCCCCCCCCCCCCCCCCTAATATAGCGGCTTCAGTCTAAGACACGGACCGCAAGTTACTCCATCACAGCACTGGCATTTTACTGCTTGGATTAGGGGTATAAGTGCAAGTGCTGTCAGAAGAAGAATTGATTAGGGGGCTGCTAGTGAGATGTGAGAGTGTGAGTGGTGTAGTCAGTGTGTGATGTGTGTGGTGGTTTGTGTTGGGAGATGAATACATTATTTTCATTCCATTAGAACCATACACAGCCAGCACTACAAATTTCCCATGAATCTCTGGGGTACTACACTCCGTGTCTCTCTTTTACCTACTTTTTTATATCTTCCTACCTTCTTTTGCACTTTCTTTTTCTTTTTTTTCTTTTTATTATTGGGGGGGGGGGGGGGGGGGCCCAATCCTCCTGAGTAGATGAGAGTCAGGAAGCAATACTTACACAAAAGCAGTTTTAACATGTGTGTATTAGCAAAGCAATGGTAAGTGTTGTATGTGAGTTTGAGTTTCTAAGAGAACATGAGGGCAGGAAGCAACGCAAAACAAACAAAACAAAACCCACCCCAACAACAACGCAGCCATCCTGTTATAGGCAGCCACCACTCCAACACAGAGACAGAACATCTTGCCTTACACGTACCATCCTGTACCGCTTTTCGGAGGCGTGGCCATGTGTGTCGGTTGAGACCAGCTGACAAACATTTACAAAAACTGTAATACACACGGGAGACAATGGTGAACCAATCCAAAACACTATGGATGTAAAACATCCATCTTGAGACCTGGATGTAACAAAAGGCACAGGAGTCAGAATATTCATCCATTCCCTCGCTAAAAAGACTACTGATACATATGATATTGTTTTGGTCTTTTGTCAAGGAAGGACGAGGATGTAATATGCGACTATGCGTGGTTTGAAGAGATCTCATCAGCGTACACTACCTCCCACACATATCATGCAGGCTTTAGCACCTTGTATCACCTCAATACTGACCACAGCTTATTTGCCCAGGCCCCATGCTTTCGGGTTCTGAAACAGAATAGGCCGCACATGCGGAGGGAAGGACGCTGGCTGCAAACCACAATTCCGAGGCCGCTCCAACGACCTCCTAGACATGGGGATAGGGGGAATGGCAGCATGCTGCAAGTTTTTCTTTTGTCGATACACCTAAAGTGATCGCTCCTCAGAACTTCTGTGCTGTAAATCCAAATGGAGATCAACACTTATTTTTATTCAGAGTTATCTTAGTATAAATACAAACTAGACCTAACAAGCTTATGAACAACATAAAGTAACAACCAAGGGACCAAAAACAAGATACAAGCACACACACTGTACAGACTAACCAAGCTAAAAGAAAAGGAAATTTGATGGCGGATCATTGTACATGCTTATTATCATCTTACAATAATTCGCTCATCACGAGGCCGGGCTAGACAATTTTTTAATTGCGCTGGCACATTGAATTAGCAATGCATTTGCTTTTTTATTTTCCATCATGCCTCAACCTTCACGTACGTACCACACCCTTCCAACACAAGCAGTATAACAGACAGACAGATCAACTGAGGGTAGCAGACATTATCCAGCCAAGCGAGACAGAACATATACAGAGCGGAGCGACAGCGATATAACCCCACACCCACCCCCACCCTGTCATATGAAGCCACTGAATTAGGGAGTGGGAAGGGGGTGGGGTGGGTGGTAGAGGTTGTGGGAGAAGTAGGTGTGGGGGGGGGGGGGTTGGGGGGGAGTGCCGAGGAGTTTAAAGATTCCGTGCTGGCTGCAGATCGCCTCCGTGATGCAAAATTCGAGTTTGCCCATCACAGTTTCCTGACTCTGTCGCTGCTCTGTTGTATGTTTGTCTCATGCTGTCAGCCTAATTTGTCTGCTGCTGTCTGGCAGTTTGCACAGATGCCGTACTGGCTGTTTGTTGCTTGGCTGTCAGTATATATGCCTGTCTGACTCCCTGCTTGCCTGTCAGGCTGTCTGTCTGCTTGTATGTCTGGCTGGCTGGCTGTTTGTCTCTCTGCTTGTCCTTAATGTTTGTCTGTGGCAGGCTCTCTCTCTCTCTCTCTCTCTCTCTCTCTTGTGCGTGCGTGCGTTCGTGCGTGCGTGCGTGCGTGCGGGTTTATGTGTTCTTATGTTGAGTTGATTACAGCAGTAATAATAATGAGATGATGGAGATGACAAGTGTGTCAATGATGATGACGATAATGATGCTATGTGTGGCGCATTACTGTTTGGATCTGTAAATGTAGACGATTACTATGAGGATGTGAGTGCCACAACCCCCACCCCCACACCTACCCTCTTCCTTTTTGTCGTTTGTATTGTAGCCTACGGCTGAAGTAAAAGGATAAAGGTAAAGGTAAAGGAGTCCCATAACCTATAAGGTCGTAGGGGAGCGAGGCGTCAGAGACCTCACTTCTCTAGGGCCAGCATATTGAGGGCGGCGCCCATCTCCTCTCCCTCGCTGCTTTACCTTCCCTGACCCTAAAGAGGGCAGGTACCCATTTACAGCTGGGTGAACTGAAGGAACTGTACTGAAGCCAAGGCACGCAAACGGTCACCCATCCAACTGGTAACCACGCTCGACGCTGCTTAACTTGGCTGGGGGAAAGCGAGTGCTCCGACCACTGAGCTATTCCGTCCCCTGAAGTACATTAATTAAAACATTTGAGTGCTCTCTCTCTCTCTCTCTCTTTTTGTTTTGGTTTTCTTTCTCTTTTGTTTGTTTGTTTGTTCTGGTGTGGGTTGGTTGGGTTTTTTTGGGGGTGGGGGTGGGGTGATGGGGGATGTTTTTAGGGTTTTCTTTATTAGTTTTGCTTTGGGGGGGGGGGGGGGGGGGGGGGAGTTGTTGGGGGGTTATTTCCCCATGTTTCTACTGCGAGACTGTATAAGTGTTGGGTTATTATTAACATGTATCCCTACGGGCGGGGACTGGATGTAAAAAAGCACATGAGTGCTTATTCATTATCCTCGAAATAAAAGAATTTGTCATTGTCATTGTCTCTCAGTGGGTATGTAAAAGCTATGTTATTTCCCCTTGTTTTTATTGTGAGACTGTATAAGTATTGGGTTATTATTATTAAGATGTATCCCTAACGGGCGGGGATAGATGTAAAAAAGCACATGTGTGCTATTCATATCCTGAAATAAAAGTTTGCATTTTTTAAAGTCTCTTCCTCCACCACACCACACTCCTCTTTTCCCCTTCAGTGGGATGTAAAAGCGCCCAAAGCGTCAGTCGAGGACAGAAAACAACCGATAACAAAAGGGTATAGCCGCATTCTCCACAAAATTAACAGGCAACATTCTTTTGTAACATTCGCCGAAACTCATCACAAAAAAAACCAAGCCAGTTTTGCGCAAAACACAAAACATAAGGTGGAAATTTCGGCAGTGTGTGTATTTTGGGTGTTATGCCCCATAAAGTTTGAAGGGAAACGCAGAAGGGAATTTGACGGAAGCAACAGTTGGTGACAAAAAATAGGGACGGTTAGCAGGTTGCTCATATTCTCTGAAAATAAGCAGGTGGCTTTTTACAGGCTGCGTACACTAAGCAAATGAGCCAAAGCCTGCCCAGTAACATATGTAGGGATGAAAAACGCTTTGTGTATTCGGGACCCAAATAAAGCAAAAGAGAAAGAAAAAAACCAAAATATAGCAGCATTCACATGATGCAACCATGCAAGCACGCATACAACTGTATCCAAAAACAGAATCGTTTAAGGACACATCCCAAAATTGTCATGAAGAAGGTAAGATTGTAAGAAAAGATGATTTGGGTTTAAATTGTTTTTCGCTCAATGATCACATTCCTGTATCCTTTTACTGATGGTGTGAATTTATCAAAAGTGATTGTGACCAGGAGTTAATATCATCCAAACTGTGTGAAAATGTGTGTGGGGGTGGGGGAGGAAGAGGGTGAAAATTTGTCTAGGAGGGAGTGCTAGTTAATAGGATACAGTTCAATGGTTTGTGGAGCACAGACAGGTGGGGGAAGCAAATAGTTGAGGTGGTGGTTGATATTGTGCATATTGATTGTTTTTATCTGTGTGGCCCTCCCCACCCCTCTCTTCTTTTAGTATGTTTTTGACCCAGAAGGCCAAAAGCCGGAGCTTATCCGGCGTAGCGTAAGCGAATGTGTTTTTCACCCACCCCTGTCCCAGGCGCAGTCTGTCGCCAGATACTTCCGGCAGAGCTAGGTCCCATTTTTCACTGGGGGGAGTGAGGAAAATAGGAGTAAAGTGTCTTTCCAGGGACAACAACCGAGCCGGCGGGGACGAACCGCGACCTCTGGGATCACGAGTTGACCGCTAAACCATCGACCACGGATGCCCCCCTTCTCTTTGGGGGGTGTCTTTTTTCAGGGGGGGGGGGGGGGGGGTTCCTCTTGTTTATGTAAGGTTGATGTTGACAAAAGGGGTTCTTTCCATCCTTGCTGAATCTGTTGCTTCAAGGGGTTTGACTGGGGGAAAAATAAAGAAAAGCAAACACAAGTGCAATTACCACCTTCACAATGTGTGCGTGGGGGGGGGGAGAGGGGGTGTCATGTTGCATATTGATGCTAACGGCAGGATACTAATATTTATTTAAGTATTTTATCAATTGTATGACTGTGGAAAAAATGCTGGTAATATGAATGTAACTGAATGTGAAAGTGCACATGTGTGTGTGGTGGAACACAAATGTTATGGTCATCAGAGTATTAAATAATTTTTGTTATTCATTTACACACACACTTAACACACACACCACAACACCTAAACACACGCAAAACAACAACATGCCACCCATTTCCCCACAAACACCACAACAACATTCATTCTGACCCCAAACTTTCCAAAAATTTTAAATTAAGCTACATTACAAATGAACAAGGCATTTTACAAAAACCCCTCATAAAGCTCGTTTATTTACTTGCAGCTTTCAACCACATCCCCTCATCATCCTACAAAATGTATGTGCTGCCCCAACACCACACCCCGTTTATAGTTCTCAAAGACTTGTGTGGGTTATGGTGTAAGAGTGGTGGTGCGACGTGCACTCCCGTGCGTGCACATGTGCGTGCGTGCAAGTTTTTGTTATGGTGTGTGTATTGCTGTTGCTGATCCAAAAAAGGTATATTGATCCAAGAATTATAAATGATTGCTTCAATTCTTCCCAACAATTTCCCCTCAGTCTCATACTTTTTTTACCTTCCCCCCCCTTTTTTTTTTTTCTTTTTCCAGTAAATTTAAAATGATATACTTTTATTATTGTATCTCTGCTTGTGACGGGTATTTTCCTTGTTTTAGAGTTTTTATGAATATGTGTATGTGAAAGTGATAGTTTGATTTAGAAAAAAAAGATTGTAGTATCTCTTTATCAAAATATTCTACATTTTAATGTACTTTTGTGGTTTATTTTTGATCTCATTTTGTGTATAATATAAAGGGGGACTGGAATTTATTACCTGTGTTGATATAACAGTCGATTTTTTGCAGATCAAGAGCAGCGTTTGAAATTGCTTTTAGTATTGTTTTGTTTTATTGGGTGTTCCTTCATTCATTTTATATTCTCCTGTTTGATTATTGAATTGAAAACCTACAAACCCGGGCTTCTATTTTGAAGATTACTTAAACATACAGAACAAGAAAATATATATTTTAATTAGCAAATAAATCCTGACTATATTATGTCTCTCTTCAGACAAGTGGCCAACAAAACGGGCCCTCGGTGTAGGCTACTGAATATCAACAGTGAAACAAACAAAAAGTTGACTTTTGCAACCATATATACAACAGTGGGATCAGTTTTCTTTGGTTTGCTAGTAAATCCCGACTTTCCCCAAAATATAACAGTTTGCATACATGAATATTCCGGGGTATCAAATCTTCCGTGAAGATCCACCAAACCCAGTCCACCGGGTTACTTACATATATGTCCCTCGCTCAGTTGTAAAAATATATAAACTTGGGGTTTAGACTTTTAAAAAATCCATGTGGATAGAAAAATTAAAACACAATAGCCAATATTAATAGGATTTATATACAGAAATCCTTCAGAAACCAGAGACTGGTTAGAATATTCAACTCCCTTATGGACGAGGTAATACTTTTAAAAAAATGAAACAATTATTCTTGGGGATTTTAACATAGACTTATTAAAACCTAAACCAAATGGAGTCACAACATTATTTGTTTGGCCTATAAAACAACAAATAGAAGACCAACTCGGATAACAAATAACTCTAGAACTTAATAGATCATATCTACACTACTACAAAACAACCATAACAAAAGTATGCACTCCCTCATGTAGATGCAGTGATCATAATCCGTGTGCTTACTTGGTTTAAAAATGTATCAAAATCCCTTTAAAGTAGGGCATAAAAACTATTTTTTACAGGAAATTTAAAACCTTTAAGAGCAAGATTTCCTTTCAGACTTGACAAAACTCGCCATTCATGACATATATCAAATCAGAGACCCTGTGAAAGTGTTTGAATTTTGGATTAGGACATTTACTTCAGTATACGACAAACATGCCCTTTCATAAAAAAGAGTTAAAGAAAAAATCAAACCACCTTGGATACACAAAGACATAGATCTGAAATACACCTAGAGACTATTGAAAACACATGGTTCAAAAGAGCAGTTCAGAGCACAAAGAAACAAAGTTACTTCACTAAAACGCAAATAAAAAGTGATTAGTTTCAAAAGTTGTTAATTAAACTACGACTCTCCCCAAGTATGGAAAGCCATAAAATACTTTATGTAATAAACCTATATCAAAAGTCAACTGAAGTTAAAGATATTCAGCTGAGAATTGAACAACCACTTCTCAAACATTGCCACCAAAGAAATATCAAATGACAGTCAAAAAAAATGTCTCCATTACTTAGAACAATATATCGAATCAAAAGAATAAAATTCCCATTTAAACTACTGCCAAGCAATCACGACGTCTTGGAAGCCTGCTCTTCAAAAAAGTTTCGAACACGTGGTTTAGACAATCAGTTGGAAGGAATAATTAAACTTTGTGGTCAAGTTATGGGCTGGAACACTGCATACTTGTAAAAACTTGGTGCATAGAGAAAAAACTTTCCTGTCATATTTAAAAAGGCAAAATCATACCAGTCCACAATAGGTGACCCTGCTTTCCTTAAAATTTAACAGACCAATTTCAATTCTGTCTGTCTTATCTAAACCCATCAAAAACATATCCAAAAATCCGTAATTCCTACTTTGTAAACAACAATCTATTAAATGAAGATCAGTCAGGTTTTCATAAAAACTATGCCTGTCACACAGCTCTTACACAAATTATGGACAGTCTCCTACACAATATCAATGAAAATAAATATACAGGTCTTCTTTTTGTTGACTTTGAAAAAGCATTTGATGTAATCAATCATTCCCTATTATTGCGTAAACTACACTTGTATAAACTAACACCAGAAATCTTTTGAAAAGCTTTTTGTCGAATAGGCAGCAGCTAGTAACTGCAAATAATCAAACACCAGAACTAGTACCTATTAAACATGGAGTACCACAAGGGTCAATATTGGGTCCACTTCTACTTTCAATCTATGTAAATGACTTATCCCAATTTCTAGAATGTAGCTGTGAAATGTTTGCTGATGACACATCTCTCTATTATAGTGATTCTGACCCCCACAGCTACAATCAAACTTCAAAACGTATTGACAGATTTGTTATTGGACTCAGCTAAACCCATATGCCCCTACATAAAACGAAAACTAAGTGTAGGTATGTATTTGAAAGACAAATGGACAAACAATGAAAGATAAATAACAACTCTGTTAAATAGGTAAAGGTAATTAAGAAGTTGACTCCCACAGAATTCTGGGTGTAATTATTGACAAAAACTTACTTGGATGACCACGTGATGGCGCTGGGAAAACGTCTCGCTTACAGCTACTTCATTTATAAAAAATAAACATTTTCTGAATAATTATTTTCGCAAACTCTTTTTTGCGGCCATATTTTGCCTATAGTTGACTATGCTTCATCTCTTTGGACAGCTGCAGTGATACAAATTAAAATTGATTCATCGATTATATAAAAGAGCACTGAAACTTGTTACTAAATCAAGCTCCCTCCATCAACAAATTTTAGCAAACAAATATCCTACTTCAAAAACAGACTTTATCTAAATAAAGCTCTTTTGTCCAGAAAGTTGTCAATGGAAATGCCCCTCCAAAGATCACCAATAGCTTCAAAGTCCAAAGAACACGACATAATCATCTACTAACATTTCCGAGACCCAAAAAATAACCTTTACAAAACAAGCTTCTTGTACTCAGGTAGTGATTAATGGAACAAGCTCCCAAAACGCTTAAAATGTATCAAAAACAAAAATCAGTTCAAGACACAGCTAAAAAGCCATCTAATGCATGAATGCCTAGGAATTGACTAATAAGGCAAATCAACCATGACTAATACGGCAAATCAACCATACTTACATTTATCAGCACTTACTGCATTTCATCAATGACCTCACCAACAACTTCAATGAGGCAGTCCGAGAAACAGCAGAGGAGGTACTCGGTCGTCAGAGGAATAAACACCAGCCATGGACTACCAATGACATCTTGGACCTCTGCGATACAAGAAGAGCACTGAAACCAACCAGGTCTTCCAACCCTAAAGAATACCGGGAGGCCAACAATCTGTGAAGAAGTCAATGTTAAAGGCCAGAGAGAGTGGATCAGTGATCAATGTGATGAGATCGAAAAAAAATGAAAGTGGGCACCCGTAAAAAGGCATACGACACCTGAAGAAATCACAAAACCACTTAAACCAAATCATCAGTCATTTAAGACGCTCCGGAAAACCCCCTCACAGAAAGCTCAGCTGCATTGAACAGTGTGGTTGAATATTGTCAAGAACTTTTACAATACCCAATACAACCTGCAAGGCATAATAGAAGAGAAAGCAGCAACATCAAGAGCACCCTCGCCATTACCTATACTGAGGGAAAAAGTGGAAGAAGCCATCCGCAGCTTTCCAGTAGGAAAGTCCCCAGGAGCAGACAAAATACCAGCAGAGCTGTCAAGCATGGTGGCGAAACAGTCATCACATATGTTACAGCTATCTGTCAGAAGATTGGGAGACAAAACAGTGGCCAACAGATGGAACAATCACTCATATACCCCTGCCCAAGAAGGGGAATTTACGCCCAAAGCCAAACTATAGAACAATCAGCCCCATCAACACGCCAGCAAGATCATGCTCAAAGTTATTTTGAATCGACTCAAAAAGGAGCAGAAGAACACCTTGCAGAGGAACAAGCTGGGTTCAGGGCAGGCAGGAGCACAATCGAACGATTTTTAATGCCACATCATGTGGAAAACATCTCCAACATCAGAGAGACCTGTTCCACAACTTCATCGACTTCAAGAAGGCTTTTGACAGAGTATGGCACGAAGGCCTGTGGCAGGTCCTCAGAATGTTTGGCATTGAAAAAGACTAGTGCAATCACCCCAAGCACTATCAACACTGCAACAGTGCAGTCCCTTTTGAAACAATCCCGGTCGGAGATACTTCAAAACCACATTGGGGTCCGACAAGGATGCCTGTTTTCCAGTCCTGTTCAATCTGTTCTTGGAAACATCATGAGAGAGACCTCCTTTACTTCCACTCTACCATCTCCATTGGGGGCAGACCCTCAACAACTTACGGTTTGCCGGTGACATTGACTCATGGGCGGAAGTAAAACAGAGCTGCAAGATCTTACGACCAGATTGAGAACAGAGCTGGGCATATGGGGTGGAGGTGAGCTCGGGAGAAAAGTAAAGTACTTGTGAAAAGCACGAGCAATGCCACCGCTAAAATTTACATGAACGGCCAACAACTGGAGGAGGTGATGCTTTTAAATACCTCGGCGCTCACTCACAAAGGACGGGCGATCGACGACAGAAATCAAAGTCGAATAGCCATGGCAACATTTTTCCATGACAAAACTCACCACCTATGGAAAAGTAAGAGATCAGTTTCCCAATCAAACTAAAGCTTACAAAGCCCTAATTCAGTCAATCTGCTGTACGGAAGTGAAACCTGGACATTGGACTGCTGGAAAAAAGCAAAGCGATCCCGTCATTCGAAACAAAATGCCATAGAAAACTACTGGCATATCTTGGAGAGAACGAAAGACCAATGAATTTGTCAAGAGTCAAATAACCACTGGCAGGTCCACAGGAACCCTTCTCACCTCGTCAAGAAGAAAAAGCTGACATGGTTCGGCCACGTCACCCGCCACCCAACACTCTGCCAAAACAGTACTGCAGGGACACTCGAAAGGTGGCAGAAGGAAGGGGAAGACAGAACAAGTCATGGATGGACAACATCAGAGAATGGACCAGGATGAATGACTCGGCACTACTGCGCAGAGCCGAGGACCGAGATGGATGGAGGAGGCTTACCACGGCATCGTCTTTCATGTCTCCCCCACGACCGCCAAGGTCACGGGTCTGATGATGATGATGACTGCATTTCTTTAAAAAAAATAATAATTCAAGTATGTCTTACTGTGACTAGAAATTCTAATCACACGCTGTATATGTGTGGAGGGAGGGGGAGGCAGGAAAGAGGCACACTAATTATGCAAAGAAGTAAAAGTAATCTATACAAGCTAGTAAATAATCTACAAATTTTAAAACATGGAAAGGAGGAAAAAAAAAAATTTTTTTAATGGTAGACCTGATAGCTTGATAGTGTGTCCTCTCTCTCTCTCTTCCCTTCTCTCCTCTCCTCTCCTCTCCTCATGCCCTTTCTCATGTCCAATTCAATAGATTTTATCGTGGATGTTGTTTTTATTGCAGTTAGAGATGAGATTATTAGTACTATTATAAGCAATGTTGTTTTAGTTTGATAGTCCAGTTGATTATGGGCTTTTGAATTTTGTATTGTATTGGGGTTTTACTTGTTTGAATAATGTTTTTTTATTTTTATTTTTCTATTTGATTTTAAGTGTTTTTCCCCTTCCCCCCTTTATACTCCCCCCCACCCCCATCCTTTCCCAAAGCTTTTTGTTTCATTGTTTTGTTGTTCATGGTGATGGGGATTATTGGTTATATTGCTGTCTCATGGTGATGGGTGATTGTTGTTATTATTGTATCTCTATTATAATAATCATTATCATTGTCTTATTTGACTTATCTTGCTTGTTTGATAGTTATTGTGTGAATATATTATTTTTAAAAAGCGCTATTTGAAGAGTATGAGCGCATATAAGCACATGTTTGCTGGGTGGCGGAGGAGAGGAGGGAGGTCATTGCAGGCAATATTGTCAGTAATGACGCAACGAATGCCTAGTATTTTCTAACGTTTTGTTCCTGTACCTTTTTATTATCTAAAGTATAAACGTGAAAGAATGGATGAAACAGTAGGTGAAGTAATTTGTTTGTCCTGACGTTTTATGATTTTCTTTTATTTAATTCTTAAAACATTCTTTATTTACATGTGTGTGTGGACGTGAGCACGCACAGGGGTGTATGAGTGTGTGTGTGCATGTATATGTATATGTGGTAATTTGTATTTTCAATGTATTATCTCATCGATTTTCCTCTTTTAACTGGTTTAATTTAATGGTAAAGGATGCAATAATGTAGTATTTTAGTATAATCATTAAGAAATTTGTTCTTAGATAGATGGCTTGATGAAAAAAAGCAAATGCATTGCTTATTCAATGTACCATCTGGAAATAAAATTTTGACTTGACTTGACACACACACACACACAGAGAATGTTACAGCATAATCATACCACCATCATCAAAACAGTAATACCAATTATAGTGAATACAAGTTTCTGTATCATTAACACTCAACAGCATCCCTCCATCCTCCATACTTTTTCTTCATTTTTCCTCTACAGGGAAGAAGCATCACAGATCTTTTCTTCTTTCCTAAATACAGCACCCATTCTGGCACAGACAAAACAATCAAAATGAAAACCAGAATCTATCAGTACTCTTGGTGTATCATTTTATCAAAGCATGTTGCTGCTCTTCTTCTTCTTGCCTGGCGTTCCCCAGCTTCACACCCTCCAGGGGTCTATCACCCAGAAGAGGCACTCTGTCTCACTTCTCCCACCTGGAAATCACTGTGAGTACACACTGGGTGAGAAGTTTGCCTGTCTGTCTGTTTTCAATTGCCTGGGCTTTTAGGCAGCCACACTCCATCTTCAAAGGATTTTTCTTTTAATCATTTAACGGAGAGCACAGGTTGTTATGCTAAAAGCTTGTGATGGATAAAGACAATCTCGACATAACATTTCAAGATTCAAGATTTCATTTGCCTTTGACCTCTCAGTAAACAAAATCAACTGAAACATATATAATTTTCATTAACAAAAACATTTACAACACTGCATGTAACAGAAATAGGAATGAAGGCAACCTTTAACAACAATTAAACGTAGACCTCGCTTACTTAAACTGGATGGGATGGTCCCCATTGTCTCCCTTGCAGAAGAAGTGCAAGCGCCACGCCATGTTTCTAAACTGGGACACACCAGCACATTGTGCAAGGCTCTGTTACCTGGAGTGGTCATTCTGACACCTCCCAACAGACACTTCACCTACACAGTGACTTGTAGAATGTATACAGCCCCTCTTTAGAGCCCACACCGTTCTGATCATGATCCCCAGCTCAGAAGCTGTGGCACAGATATGAACTAATCTACCCCCACTCTGCTAATCTACCTCTGCTCCGCTACATCAATTATAACTGTTTAAGTTTGGGTTTGTTTGTTTTTTTCTCCTCCTTCCTCAGCTATAACTCTGAGGTCCATCAATGGAGAATTTTTGTGTAAAGGATTGCTTTAGCCCCCCATGAAGGTAGCTGCACTCCGACCTCAAAGATGCATGCTGGGTATGTTTGTGTTTCCATGACCCACAACAAATTACAGGGGATCTTTAAAGTGCGTATATGATCTTCCGAATGTGTATGTATGCGAAGGGAATTAAGGCGCTGACAGGTCTGCACTTGAAGTTGGCCTGGGAGATTGTAAAAATCCCCACCCTTAATTCACCAAACACAGCTGAGATTCAAACCCACGACATCCCTACCCATGGGATTGAAATTGCAGTCTTTAACACTTGGCTACAGCAGCATGCCGTCCATTTTAAGTTAATGACCTGAGCCATAGATATAAGAAATCAGAGTCTGAATCAGCAAAACAAACAACAACAACAACATGAACACTGACCATTGTTGGCCCAGTATTAATAGCACCACTTGAAATTATGGCTTTTCACAATATCCATCACATAATCAGAACTGTATCACAGATTGCATTGTTTTCCCCTGATGCAAGAAATGAAGAATCAATACAGTCAGTAAGGCTGTGATTCTCACAACCAAGTTGTGCAGTTCTGGTACAGTAATATTGTATTCTCTTTCTCTCTCATATGCATGCAACAAACACCCACACACACTGCATTGTAGATAGTTAAGCATTCAACTGATCAGCCACAGACACTTCTTGCCCTGACTTCTCTCCCTAAACTCCTTGAGGAGTCACTGGGGACACTCCACAGACACTTCTCAGGCAATGTATTCAGGGCAGGTTGACCTGGCAGAGCCAATCCACCTCCTGGCAGTGGCCTCCTACATGCTGGTTGTGTTCATGACGTTCTGGGTGTGAGCTTTCACCATATCCACGTTCCAGGTATCAGCTTTCACCATATCCACGTTCTGGGTATCAGCTTTCACCATATCCACGTTCTGGGTATCAGCTTTCACCATATCCACGTTCCGGGTATCAGCTTTCACCATATCCACGTTCTGGGTATCAGCTTTCACCATATCCACGTTCTGGGTATCAGCTTTCACCATATCCACGTTCCGGGTATCAGCTTTCACCATATCCACGTTCTGGGTATCAGCTTTCACCATATCCACGTTCTGGGTATCAGCTTTCACTATATCCACGTTCTGGGTATGAGCTTTCACTATATCCACGTTCTGGGTATGAGCTTTCACTATATCCACGTTCTGGGTATGAGCTTTCACTATATCCACGTTCTGGGTATGAGCTTTCACCATATCCACGTTCTGGGTATGAGCTTTCACCATATCCACATTCTGGGTATGAGCTTTCACTATATCCACGTTCTGGGTATGAGCTTTCACTATATCCACGTTCTGGGTATGAGCTTTCACTATATCCACGTTCTGGGTATGAGCTTTCACTATATCCACGTTCTGGGTATGAGCTTTCACCATATCCACATTCTGGGTATGGGCTTTCATCATATCCACGGTCTGAGTATAGGCTTTCACCATATCCACGTTCTGAGTATAGGCTTTCACCATATCCACGTTCTGAGTATAGGCACATCCACAGCTTTCACCACATCCACATTCTGGGTATAGGCTTTCACCATATCCATGTTCTGAGTATAGGCTTTCACCACATCCACATTCTGGGTATAGGCTTTCACCACATCCACATTCTGGGTATAGGCTTTCACCATATCCATATTAATAATAATAATAATAATGTATGGAATTTATATAGCGCTGAATCTTGTAAAGCAACAAATCAAAGCGCTCAGATTTTATTTCATACCACTTTAAGTCACGGCAGATTTTTCTCCGTGAAATTCGGGCTGCTCTCCCCGGGGAGAGCGGGAGAACGCGTCGCCACTTAGCGCTGCGCCACCCTTTCACCCTTTTTTTTTCTGCAGCTGTATTTGTTTCCCTATCAGAGTGGCTTTTTTCTAAGAATTTTGCCAGGGACAACTCTCTTGTTGCCGTGGGTTTTTTTACGTGCGCTAAATAATTACGTGTAACACACGGGACCTCGGTTTATCGTCTCATCCGAAAGACTAGCGCCCAGACCACCACTCATAGTCTAATGGATGGGGGAAAAATTTCCGGTCCAAACGGGGTACGAACCGCCGCACACTTCAGACCCGGACTTTTCGCTTTCTAGACAGGCGCGTTACCTCTAGACCACCGATCCACCACCATATTCTGGGGTACAGGCTTTCACTATATCTACTTCTGTGATATAAGCTTTCAGTACCTCATTTTTCACATGATAATGAAAAAACAAACAAAAAGCACTATATAAAAACCAGCCTGACAAATAGCACTTGAAAGTACACATTACAAACATTACGCCCTGCAAAAATATCGTACAGACAGTTCCCACACCCTTTGACGATGCAGAGAATGTGTTCTCACATGTGTGTTCTGAATAATCAAACATTGCATAGTAGGTCACAAAATAAACACAAACTTACTCTAAAATAAGTAGAAGAATACAAATGCCAAAAATGTAAACTTAGGAAACAGTATTGAAGTAAGGGGGAGGGGGGGGGGGTATGGTTCCTCAGTTGGAGCTCTGAGGTTCACCGAGATTTTTGCGTATGCCACCGTTCCTGCCCCCCATTGAGGCTGCCACATGAGATGATATCTAAATATAACACTGGCTTGCATATGTTGGGGCGTGGGTTTTTTAAATATAACTGTGAAATCTATTCCTACCAGCTTGCAATAGCCTACTCTTCCAAAAAGCAGAAAGGGTTTTAAAATGTGCACAAGATGTTCTGTATGCATTCATGTACTGGACCTCGATTCATAGTCTCACCTGAAGGACTGTCAGTGGAGTAGCTCCAAGGTAAAAATCCCCTTGAACAGGGAGGGGCCTCGGTGGGGATTTGAATCCAGGCCATCAGATCACAAGCACAATGCTCTAAACCATCCCCACCCTCCAAAAACAGTTAACAACATTATCAAATGGCTGTTTCTAAACACCTCCTCATGTAGATACACAGCCACACTCCAGACTTCACAGGAATTTACAACATAAAATCACACATTATGGAAATATTGTTTCTTCTTCACAGCAACTACTGTTTTCTATCACATGCGCAAAAATGCGCTGCGCTGCCGTTAAACTCCGGACAAGTCAGGCCCATCACATCCAACTTCGGCAGAAGAGAGAATTGTTATCTTTTAAGTCTTTCTGGAAAGAAGGCAGGAGAATGAACCAAGAAGGCAGAAAATAGACAGGGAGACACCAAGAAGAAAAAATGAACAAGGCAGAAACAATGAGAGGGGCAGAAAAGAGGGAGGGAACTCCTAGCACGGAATTTCCAGAAGGTGGGGATGGTATCTATACTGACAGCCCCCCCCCCCCCCTCCCCCCCCTCCCCACAGGTTTGGGGATGGGGGTGGGGGGATATTGTTTGACGCTGGTGATTTATATGTTGGCGAAAAACCAGTGTTCTGTAAACCTATGATGTACATTGCCTCTGTCTTCCTCTTTCCTCTCTGGGTTTTTCTTTTTCCTTTTCCCTCAGCTTCCATCATTGTATCAGACTACAGACATACATTGCTTTAGCTGTGATATATATATATGTATATATATATATATATATATATATATATATATATATATATATTATATATATATATATATATGCTTGATCTTTCTCTCTCTCTCTGTCTTTTTTTTTTTTTAAACATTTTTTAAAAAGTGTGCACCAAATGTTACAACACAAAATAATATTTTGTCTATTTTTACAGTCTGGGACTATCTGTTTGAATATCCAAATTATTTCAGCATTTTAAAAATATCAAATAAGCAAAAACAACAACAACAAAACTGGTGACACTATTCTCAAAATATGGGGTTGCTTATATACCAGAATTATTTACGCACTGTACAAAACAAACAAACAAAAAAACAAGAGAGAGAGAAGTTAAATAACAAAAGATAAACAAAAAAGTGTATTCTAAAATTATGGGACTCTCTATTTAAATACCAGAATCATTTCAACATTTAAAAGAAAAAGGAAAATCAACCAAAGACAACACAAAATAGTGCAACAATTTTCAAATCATGGCACTCTGTTTAAATACCTGATATATTTCAGCTTTTCTTTAAAAACAAAAACAAACGGATATCAGGAGCCACCAGGAAAATGTGCCACCTTCCCCACCCCATGTTTCGCTGTTCCCCGGCTAGAGCTGTGCGGTTGACCAACGGTCAGACTTTGTGTATGAAGCCATTTCTGCCCCACCATGAAGGTAGCCGCATTCCCACAGTGGGGTGCATGCTGGGCATGTTTGTGTTCCTGTAACCCACCGGACACTGCATAAACTACAGGATCTTTAACATGCATGTTTGATCTTCTGTATGTGTACATACACAAAGGGAAATAAGGCACAAGCAAGCTGCACTTGAAGTTGACCTGGGAAATCATAAAAATCCCAACCTTTAATTCATCAGATGTCACCAAGATTCAAAACCACGAATTCATGGACTCCAGAGATTGAAGTTGAACGGTCTTAACCATTCCACTGTAGTGTCTGTCACAACCACGAAAAACTCCATCACCAAAACACAGATGGTTTTACAAACTGCATACAAACAAACAAAAAAGCCTAAAAAAAAATAAAAGGTCTTTGGCAGAAGCAAGTTGGTCACTTAAAAGTTTCCAGTACACTGCACATTGGTCTCTTCACACACGCACGCATTTTTCTGAGAAAAAAAAAGAAAAAAAGAAAAAAAAAGAAAAGAAAGAAAGCATGAGCAGAAGAAAAGCAGGTTGTCCGCCTCCTACAAGAAGATCTTGCCGGGGTTGAGGATGTAGTTGGGGTCGAAGGCCTGCTTGACCACTCTCATGACGGCCATGCCCTCAGGGCCCAGCTCCTTCTGCAGCAGCCCCTGCTTGCCCATGCCTATGCCGTGCTCCCCAGTGCAGGTCCCGTCCAGCTGCATGGCCAGGCTGAAACCCACGGCCCTCAGGCATCAGTCCACAGCAGAGCAGTCATGTCTGCCGTGAGACACTGGCCAGTCATCAGACACTGACATGGGCAGTCATGCCATCAGGATGCAGATGAACAGAGGAAGAGGAAGAGAAGGAAGGACTGTTAGTCTAGGGGTAACGCGCCTGCCTAGAAAGCGAAAAGTCCAGGTCGGAAGTATGTGGTGGTTTGATCCCCATTTGAGCCAAAACCTTTTTCCCCATCCACTGGACGATAAGTGGTGGTCTGGGTGCTAGTCTTTCAGAAGAGATGATAAACTGAGGTCCTGTGTGTTACACATGATTATTTAGTGCATGTAAAAGAACCCACGGCAACAAGAGAGCTGTCCCTGGAAAAATTCTGTAGAAAAAAAGCTACTCTAATAGGGAAACAGGGAAACAAATACAGTTGCAGACAGGAAAAGGAAATTTTACAAAATAATAGGTGGCGCTGCTCTTGTGGAAACACACTCTCCCCAGGAAGAGCAGCAACAAATTTCATGCAGAGAAATCTGCTGTGACTTAAAGTGGTATGATAATGAAAAAGAAAAAAAAAGAAAAAAGAAGAGGGGGATGAAAGGAAGAAGATCTAAGAAGAAAAGGGAAGATTGATTAAAGTGAGGGGAAAAAGGAAATAGAAATGTTGCAGAAAATGAGTACAGGTGTGGTCATTTATGATGTAAGTAAGTAAGTAAAGTGTCCCATAACCTATAAGGTCGTAGGGGAGCGAGGCGTCAGAGACCTCATTTCTCTAGGGCCAGCATATTGAGGGCGGCGCCCATCTCCTCTCCCTCGCTGCTTTACCTTCCCTGACCCTAAAGAGGGCAGGTACCCATTTACAGCTGGGTGAACTGGGAGAACTGTACTGAAGCCAAGGCGCGCAAACGGTCACGCATCCAACTGGTAACCTCGCTCGACGCTGCTTAACTTGGCTGGGGGAAAGCGAGTGCTCCGACCACTGAGCTATCCCGTCCCCATTTATGATGAGAGCTGGATATAATGTGTGTGCGTGTGTGTACGTGTATGTGTGTGTGCATGCGTGCGTGTGTGCATGCGTGCGTGTGTGCATGTGTGTGTGTGCATGTGTGTGTGCATGTGTGTGTGCATGTGTGTGTGTTTTGTCTGTTCGTTTGTTAGGAGGGGGTAGCACTAAAATATCACAGAAAATGCTGCAATGACCCTACATGATTGAATAAATAAAATTCTAAATAAATGAATAAACAGACTGCAGCAGAACTAAACCATCGAAACAACAGAGCATTTATTTTACAAAAGACTCTTTATGATATATTCTTCAACCATTCAAATTCTCACTTTTCATTTTCTTCATCTACTTATCTATCTTCATACTCTTTATATACAATCTGTCATCTGATTAAATGCGCTGCCCTATGCTCTCACATAATCAAATGACAACTATAAAAATTAATTTGGTCTGTTTTTGCTCAAGATTAGTCTTAGTCTTTTCATATTTGGTTAACCCAACTATTACACTTGTGACTGACTGCAACAATGAACTGAAGTATGCAACAGACAGACGTTCCAGCCGTAACTGGAGACAGCATTGTGTCGTGCAGCAAACACGCACACTGCCGGTTTTCTGTGGGGTTTTACCATTCCTCACCTGGAGCTCCAAGGTTCACCAATGGTGAGAGTTTTGCGTATGTGACTGTTTTTTCACCATCATTAGGGTAGCCACAATCCAGCTTCAGGGTTACAGCTAGGAACTGAAACTAACAATTTTGCCAGGACAGTCGGGAGGTACCTCCCAGCTCTTCCGATTTTCAACTGACACATGGGTTCTGTTGACATGCACAAGTCTGTAAGCACCTGGGCCTGACTGGTTTGGAGGCGAGTCCCCTCTGAAAGCTTGACAGTCAAACCAGTTTTCCCGTTCAAAACTGTGAATGTTAGAAACTGAACCCAGAACCCCACAGTTCATTTGTTAGGCAGGCAAACGTCTAAACTGTCCTGCCACCTTCCTTCTTGCAATGTGTTTAAATGGCATTCTTCAGGTTTGCAACAACAAACAAAAACTGTTTAAAAACTAACACACAAAAATCAACATGCTGTGATCAACATCAGGAGAGGCAAGACCAATGCAGAAAAAAACAAAAACTCACTTCTTCAGGTCAGCTTTATCATAGGACCACTGTTACCACACTACAGGGTAGAGCAAAAGATACTGAAATGTACTTTTAACAGGACAAAGTTCACTGACTTTTGCTCTCAGAGCCTAGTGATTTTTTTCTCTCTCTTAACTTTGGAATTCTTTGCAGGTAAATCCTTAGCTACCTTTCCCTTGCCTGTGTGAGTGTGTGTGTGTGTGAATGTGTGCATATGTGTGTGCATGCATGAATGCATGCATACGTGCGTGTGTGCACGCATGCATGTGTCAGTGAACACATGTAAATATTATATGGGTAAATGCTTAAGCCTGCTTTCTTTCAATTTTGACATGCATCAACTTGTTTTTCTCTCTAAAAATAAATAAAATGATTATCTAATAAAGCAGTTGTACACACAACAAAGAGGCATATTATATATCCATTACTCTACATTCACGTGAGGACTTCACCTCACATGAGGACACTCTCATGAGGCCACGGTTCCCAGAGTCTTTGACTTCCAACAGCGCTACCGCCTCCTCCCCTACCTCCGGCAGCAGCAGCAGCAGTGTTCATCATAAGACAGCAAGGCTTTTCCTCCCTCTGTTCCTGGGCTAGAGCTCCCAGGTTCAGCAGTGGCCAGACTTGGTGTATGTGACTGTTCGTTCATCAGGAAGCCACATTCTGACTTTGGGGATACAGTTGGGAATCAAACCTACCCATTTTCATTTTGCCGGGACAGTCAGGAGGTACCTCCCTGCTCTTTCCAATTTTCAACTGCCGTTGGTTCTTTTGACATGCACAAGTCCTTAAACATACAGGTCTGACTGCTTTAGAGTTTCTTCTGAAATAATTGACCTTCAGTTTATTTTTCCTGTCAAACTGGGAAGAAAGGACAAGGTGGGGATTCAAACCCAAAACCTCACAGTTACTTGTGAGGCCGGTGAATGTCTTAACCGCCCTGCCACCTTCCTAATAGATAATGCTTATTTTCGTTGGCGTTGTGCTGTGTCTAAATGGTGACTGGATGTGTAACTTGTCACTGAAATGGCACTGAGCTGCAGTTTGGTTAGACTGCTTCACACTTCATTCCCACATCAGATGATATTCCGCGTTGTAGTAGCATGAGAAGAATCATCACTACACCAAGCAAACCTTTACACAACACAACTGAGTAAACGTCTGCAATATGAGAATTATTTGTGATGAGTTTTTGGGTATGACAGACTTATGCACAATATGGAAATTGTTAGCTATGAGCATTTCTAATCTATTACGATGTCCTTGGGTATGATGGACTTACAGTGCCACGTCAGAGGAAAAGTCCTTGATCTGCTGAACCTGTTGCTCTGTGGCGTCAGTTCTCAAGACCACGCAGTGGAAATTGCCGTCACCCACATGGCCACATATCGGAGCTGTCAACACATCAACCCACATCAACACACCTCACAGTGTTCTGTGCCAGGCTGCCTTCATACCATGGTGCCTGTGGCCAAGTCCTTCAGATGAAACTGTACACCCAAGGCCTAGCAGCAAACCCACTCACTCACTCACACACCGCGTCAGGCGTAAGTGTGTGTGTGTGTACATGTGCGAGCACGCGCGCAGGTGTGTATGAGTATGTGTGTGCGTGTGTATGTATATGTGCGTAATTTGTATTTTACAATGTATTATCTTATCGATTTTCCTCTTTTTACTGGTTTAACTTATTGGTAAATGTTGCAATAATGTAGTATTTCAGTATAATCATTAAGAAATTTGTTTTTAGATAGATGGCTTGACGAAAAAAAGAAAATGTATTGCTTATTCAATGAACCATCTGGAAATAAATATTTGACTTGACTTGACTCAGGCAGTCCTTAAAGCCCTGTTTCAGGGCTTTCCTCCAGCAGAATGGTGACTGCTTCCCTTCACACAATACAATACACCCCCCACTTCCTCTTGCCTAGGAGAACAGAATGAGACAGGCTAAACAAACATAACAGCATCCATCAACACAACACATGCAGTCACTCACCTATGGGGCCTCACTACCTCCTGACAGTCACACTTCACCGAACACGTCAAGCAACACAAAATCCAAACACATCAGCCAAGGATAAAAACAATACAACCAACTCGGCATTCTTGGTTTGAAAACAGCTCCTCCCACCATGCAAAGCTCAAAAGCAAGGGACAGACAGACAGACAGACAGACAGACAGACAGACAGACAGACAGACAGACAGACATGCCCCATGCAGGCAGTGAAGACTCTGAAAGCAAACTGCAGGCTCCCGACTCACAAACTGATTTCATGGCTCAGTTCTGTGATCAGTTTGGTCTGGTCGGGGCGATCACTCTCCATGTTAAGGAAGACGTGGAAATTACCGTCCCCCACATGCCCCACCATAGGGCCTGGTTACAGCATGGTTACAGCATGGTTACAGCATGTTACAAAGGACAGCATGTTACAATGGTTACAATGGATGGCATGTTACAATGGACAGCATGTTACAATGGACAAGGTGTTACAATGGTTACAATGGACAGCATGTTACAATGGTTACAATGGACGGCATGTTACAATGGTTACAATGTTACAATGGAAAGCATGTTGCAATGGGCAGCATGTTACAATGTGCAGCATGTTACAATGGATAGGTTACAATGGGCAGCATGTTACAATGGGCAGCATGTTACAATGGGCAGCATGTTACAATGGATAGGTTACAATGGATAGGTTACAATGGATAGGTTATAATGGATAGGTTACAATGGATGGCATGCTACAATGGACAGCATGTTACAAAGGATAGGTTATAATGGGCAGGATGTTATACAGGGCCGGATGTAGTAATGGGCAGGATGTTATAATGTGCGGGATGTTATACAGGCCAGATGTTATAATGGGAAAGGATGCTACAATGGTCAGGACATAATAATGGGCCAGATATTATAATGGGCCGGATGTTATAAAAGGCCGGATGTTATAATGGGCCCGAAATTAGAATAGGCCGGATGTTAGAATGGGCCGGATGTTATAACGGGCCGGATGTTATAACAGGCCAGATGCCATAACGGGCAGGATGTTATAACGGGCAGGATGTTATAACGGGCAGGATGTTATAACGGGCAGGATGTTATAATGGACCTGGGCCTGATGTTATAATGGGCCAGATGTTATAAATGGGCCGGGTTTTATAATGGGCTGGAAGCTATAATGGGCAGGATGTTATAACGGGCAGGATGTTATAACGGGCAGGATGCTATATAATGGGCAGGATGCTATATAATGGGCAGGATGTTATAATGAGCAGGATGTTATAAAGGGCAGGATGTTATAAAGGGCAGGACGTTATAATGGGCAGGATGTTATAATGGGCCGGATGTTATAAATGGGCCAGATGCTATAATGGGCCAGATGCTATAATGGGCCGGATGTTATAAAGTGGGCAGGGTGTTATAATGGGCAGGATGTTATAATGGGCAGGATGTTATACAGGCAGGATGCTATACAGGCAGGATGTTATAATGGGACGGATGTTATATAGTGGGCGGGATGTTATATGGTGGGTGGGATGTTATATGGTGGGCGGGATGTTATATAGTGGGGCGGATGTTATATAATGGGACGGATGTTATATAGTTGGCAGGATGTTATATAGTGGGGCGGATGTTATATAGTGGGCAGGATGCTATATAGTGGGGCGGATGTTATATAGTGGGGCGGATGTTATATAGTGGGACGGATGTTTATATAGTGGGCGGGATGTTACATAGTGGGCCGGGTGTTATATAGTGGGGCGGATGTTATATAGTGGGACGGATATTATAATGGGCTGGATGTTATATAGTGGGCAGGTCGCTATATAGTGGGACGGATGTTATATGGTGGGACGGATATTTATATAGTGGGCCGGATGTTATATAATGGGTAGGATGCTATATAATGGGCCGGATGCTATATAGTGGGACGGATGCTATATAGTGGGATGGATGCTATATAGTGGGATGGATGCTATATAGTGGGATAGATGCTATATAGTGGGACGGATGCTATATAGTGGGACGGATGCTATATAGTGAAACGGATGTTATATAGTGGGGCGGATGTTTATATAGTGGGACGGATGCTATAAAGTGGGGCGGGTGTTATATAGTGGGGCGGATGTTATATAGTGGGACGGATGTTATATAGTGGGACGGATGCTATAAAAAGGGACGGATGCTATATAGTGGGACTAATGTTATATAGTGGGACGGATGTTATATAGTGGGCAGATGTTATATGGTGGTCCGGATGTTATATAGTGGCAGATGTTATATGGTGGTCCGGATGTTATATAGTGGGCAGATGTTATATGGTGGTCCGGATGTTATATAGTGGGATGGATGTTATATAGTGGGCAGATGTTATATAGTGGGCAGATGTTATATGGTGGTCCGGATGTTATATAGTGGGCAGATGTTATATGGTGGTCCGGATGTTATATAGTGGGATGGATGTTATATAGTGGGCAGATGTTATATGGTGGTCCGGATGTTATATAGTGGGATGGATGTTATATAGTGGGCAGGATGCTATATAGTGGGCCGGATGTTATATAGTGGGCAGGATGCTATACAGGCAGGATGTTATAATGGGCAGGATGCTATACAGGCAGGATGTTATAATGGGCAGGATGCTATACAGGCAGGATGTTATACAAGCAGGATGTTATACAAGCAGGATGTTATACAAGCAGGATGTTATAATGGGCCGGATTATGGGCAGGATGTTATACAGGCAGGATGTTATACAGGCAGGTGTTATAATGGGCAGGATGTTATAATAATAATAATAATATGGAATTTATATAGCGCCGAATCTTGTAAAACAAACAAATCGAAGCGCTTGCACTCAAATCATTTACGTGCATGCAACTTTCCTCAAATATAATAAAGAACATATTTCAAATTTATGCACGTGTACACACACACACACACACACACACTTAGGAGATGAAGGATGCTGTTGAAAAGTAGAGACGGATATGAGGGGAAAGTGTCAGGTAGGAAATAAGTGTGTTTTGAGGCTGGATTTGAAGGTATCAAGTGAAGGTTTTTGGCGAAGTGAAAGGGAGACGTCATTCCATGTGGACGGACCAGAAACAGAAAAAGATCGACAGCCAACAGTGGTTTGTTTGAATCTGGGTGTTCGAAAGCACAAAGTATCTGCGGCTGAACGAAGGGAACAGGATGGAGTGTACAGGTGAAGACAGTTACAAAGATAAGATGGTGCAGATTTGTGGAGACATTTGAAACAGAGGGTATTGATTTTATACCTCAGTCTTTGTGAGACTGGCAGCCAGTGAAGAGATCGCAGAAGAGGAGTGATGTGTTCGGATTTTTTCTTTCTTAGGACCAGTCGAGCTGCAGAGTTTTGTATGCGTTGAAGAGAGTGGATGGATGATGCTGGTAGGCCAGCCAAAAGATAATTACAGTAGTCTAAACGTGAAAGAATGAGAGATGTGACGAGCTTGGAAGTTGCATCAGTGGACAGATACTTGCGAATCGCGCTTATATGCGCTTCAATTTGTTTGTTTATTTACAAGATTCAGCGCTATATAAATTCCATATATTATTATTATTATGCGCCGTAGTTGATAGTAGCAAGACTGGCAGGTCTGGGTGATGAATTTTTTCATAGAGAGTGTGTTGTCAAGAACTACACCTAGATACTTCACAGAGTTGGACAAAGGAACTGACACACTGCCGAATTCTATTGATGTTGTTGTGATGGAGGAAAGTTTATGTTGGGTCCCTATGAGCATGGCTTCGGTTTTATCGGCATTAAGTTGTAACTTGTTCTGAGTCATCCAGTTTTGAATGTCTTGAAGGCAGTAGGACATATTTGTCAGGAGGGAAGGCAAGTTTTCAACAGTATCACTGCACTGAAGCTGAGTGTCATCGGCATAGAAATGATGATCAATATGGTGGTTGTTTATTATACGTTAGAGTGGAGCAGTGTAGAGAGTAAAGAGAACGGGGCCCAGGACCGATCCCTGTGGGACTCCACATTCCATTTTGACAGATTTTGATTGAATTTTGTTTACAATAACTTTCTGGAATCTGTCTGTGAGGTATGAAGTAAACCAGGTGAGGGCTGTGCTATTAATACAGAACGTATTTTGGAGGCGAGAAAGAAGAATTGAGTGATCTATAGTGTCGAAGGCTGCAGATAAGTCAAGAAGAGTGAGGAGGGAGATTTTTCCTGCATCAGAAGCAAGTAGAACAAAAGAAAAAAAAAAAAGAAAAAAAAGGGTGGCGCTGCTCTTGTGGTGATGCGCTCTCCCCGGGGAGAGCAGCCCGAATTTCATGCAGAGAAATCTCGTGACTTAAAGTGGTATAAAATAAAATAAATAAATAAAGAAGTGTATCTAAAGTATGGACTAGGGTGGTTTCGGTGCTGTGGTTGGGGCGATAGGCAGACTGAAAAGTGGGAAGGAGATCATTGGAATGAAGGTGACTGTTGAGCTGTTTGAGAACAACTTTTTCTAGTACTTTAGAGACAAAGGGTAAGTTTGAGACAGGTCTATAATTTTTCAGAATGTTGGGATCGAGGTCGTGCTTTTTCAGTAGAGGTGTGACTATTGCGGTTTTAAGAGCTTGTGGAAAATTTCCTGACACAAGAGATGAGTTTACTATTTTAGTGATAATAGGTACAAGTTGTGGAAGGCATTGTGAGAAAACAGGAGCAGGTATGGGATCGAGGTTGCATGATTTTATAGTCATTTCCTTCAGAATTGTCATGATTTCTTTTTCACTTGTGGAACAGAAGGAAAAGAGAGGAGTGCCAGTGAACTGGGGATCAGGAGGTGCAGGCTGGAAATGAGTCTGATCCAGTCTGGAGCGTATGTTGTGGACTTTGTCTGAAAAGAAGGCAGAAAAGATAGATGGAAGTTCAGACAGGCTGTGGGTGGTAGGCAGAGGAATTGTTTTTGCAGACCCAAGGAGATTTGAGGTGAGGGAAAAAAGAGATTTTATGGATGTAGCGCAGAGAACTTGGGAAGAGAAGTATTCTGTCTTTGCTGAATGGATTAAGAGTTTGACTTTGTTTTTATTTGTTTTATACAGGCAGGATGTTATAATGGGCAGGATGTTATACAGGCAGGATGTTATACAGGCAGGATGTTATAATGGGCAGGATGTTATAATGGGCAGGATGTTATAATGGGCCGGATGTTATAATGGGCAGGATGTTATAATGGGCAGGATGGTTACAATGGACAGCATGGTGTGACAAGCACAAACACATAAATTCATATCAACTTCATTCAAATTTTCAGGGCTCATGTACGCACTAAACACACACACACACACACACACGCAGAGCACATACTCTATGATTGGCACAAACTTACCTATCAGGTTTGCTTTCTTAATCATCTCTTTTGCCTTGACAACAGCTTCAGGTAAATTGGATATGGGGACACACACATCTGTGCTGTAGGCCTGAAAACAAAGCAAACAAACACGAACCAATCACACAATCCAAAACAACACTACACATTACGTCTTTTTTTCCCCATTCCCCAGCTAGAGCCCCAAGGTTCACCAATGGCGAGCATGTGCGCATATGACCGCTGCTGCCTGCCATGAAGGTAGCCATATTCCGACTTCATGGATCATGTAAAACAAAATCTAAAGTATGACACCAGTGTGCATGAGTTTTTAAAAATTTTAACTTCCATTTCTACTGGCACGCAATGGCCTACTCTTCCAACAAGCAGAACAGGTTTTAACATGTGCACAAGATGTTCTGCGTGCGTTCACATACCGGACCTTGGTTCACAGTCTTATCTGACAGACTTTTGGGGAAGTGGAGTCAGTAATGATGTTAACCCCTGGGAAAAATTCCCCATGAACAGATGACTTTTCCCTAGTGGAGATGCTGGGGGGCCTGTCAGTATAAACAGCATCCTCACCTGGAAAATCTGTGCTAGGAATTCCCAATTTTCTAGCCCTCTCTTTCTTTCTGCCTTGTTCCTTTTCTTCCTGCCACCTCCTTCTTGACTATTTTCTGCCTGCTTGGTCCTTTCTCCTGCCTTTTTTCCAGAGAGACTTAAAAGATAACAATTCTCTCCTATGCCAAAGTCGAATGCACTGGGCCTGACTTGTCAGGTGCTTAGTGGCATCGTAACGCACATCCACTCATATGACAGCACCCTAGTTGCTGTCTGAGCATTCAAAGAAGAAGACCCGGTGATTTGGTGGTGGATCAAACCCAGGCCATCAAATCACATACAGTAACACTCTAACCACAAGGCTATCCCATCCCCATGCCATTCATAACTACTTCAGACAACTTTTAAAAAACAAAACAAAACCTAAAGCTTTCCCACCCTACCTTGTGAAGAAGAGTTCAGGCCATAGTGTGCTGACAGAAAAATGGAAGATATGATAAACACTTGTGGAGGAAAACTAATCCAGGTAACCACTTACAACTTCTCCATCATTTTGTAAATGACTTAACAATTATTCCATTTATAAACATATACATTTTTTAACTCTAGAAAATTATACCTTTCACTGACGGCACCTAAGGCATTTTTTAGTAAGAACCACGCCTTTGGCTTGACCACTCGTGATCCAGAGGTCGCGGGTTCGATCCCCACTCGGCTCGGTGTTGTGTCCTTGGGAAAGACACTTACTCCTATTTTCCTCACTCCACCCAGGTGTACAAGTGGGTACCAGCTCTGCTGGGGAAGTATCTGGCAACAGACTAGCGTCCTGTCACAGGGGTGGTGAAAAACCATCAGTTCGCTTAACGCTACAGAAACCGGGATAAGCTCCGGCTCTATGGGCCTTCTGGCTCGAAAGAACATACTTTTTGGCTTGACCCAACTCAAATTTCAGCTCCTGGATGAGCCTTTGTCAGAGGTCCATGGTGATTAATGCTTCACCTTCAGCTGTACCTTGCAGCGAGACGCTTTTCATAATTCAGAAGTGTCAATCGCATTCATGAGAATATTTGATATTCTTATGGCCTGTTAAAGCTGCCATCGAAAGATGATGACAAAAAGAGAAAGAAAATATGCCCAAAATAACTAAATAAATAAATAAAAAGATACAGAAAGAAAGAAAGAAAGAAAGGGAGGAAGGAAGGAAGGAAGGCAGGAAGGAAGGAAGGAAAGGAAAAGAAAGGAAAGGAAAGGAAAGGAAAGGAAGGAAGGAAAGGAAGGAAGAAAGGAAGAAAGGAAGGAAGGAAGGAAAGAAGGAAGGAAGGAAGGGAGGAAGAAGGAAGGAAGGAAATGAAGGAAGGAGGAAGGAAGGAAGGAAGGAAGGAAGGAAGGAAGGAAGGAAGGAAGGAAGGAAAGGAAGGAAGAAGGAAGAAAGGAAGGAAAGAAGGAAGGAAGGAAGGAAGGAAGGAAGGAAGAAAGGAAAGGAAGGAAGGAAAGAAGGAAGGAAGGAAAGGAGAAGGAAGGAAGGAAGGAAGGAAGGAAAGAAGAGGAAGGAGGAAGAAGAAGGAAGGAAGGAAGGAAGGAAGGAGGAGGAAGGAAGGAGGAAGGAAGGAAGAGGAAGGAAAGGAAGGAAGGAAGGAGGAAGGAAGGAAGGAAGGAAGGAAGGAAGGAAGGAAGGAAGGAGGAAGGAAGGAAGGAAGGAAGGAAGGAACAAGTGCTTATTCCATTATCCTCAAAATAAAAGAATGAAATAAAAAATCAGATAAAACACATACACACACACGATCACTGTTGGCATTTTGCTTCAAAGACAGCTGTTAACTCATGACGACGCACACATGATAACATCCAGATGTGCTCAGCACTGAACAAAGCAGAATGCATTATTTCCAAGTCAGAGGGAAGAATTCTTCCACATGGTTATAGGAAGGAAGGAAGGAAGGAAGGAAGGAGGAAGGAAGGAAGGAAGGAGGAAGGATAAACAGCTGACCCTGGAGCCGGGCACGAGGGCTAGAGAGGCGTACAGCAAATCGTGCCGTGCCCTCCACAGTCGGTTCCTCTCCTCAATATCTGAGGCCCACTGGAAGTCACTGCCTCCGTTCCAACCTGCTATCTCCTCTGCACACATCCACCCCCTTATATCACCAACACTGCTGCACTACAGGACGCCAACAAGAGAGAGACAGAGAGGGAGAGAGGGAGAGAGACAGACAGACAGAGACACACAGAGAGAGATGCATCACTGACACAGAGACATGGCAGAATTACAGGAAGGAAGGAAGGAAGGAAGGAAGGAAGGAAGGAAGGAAGGAAGGAAGGAAGGAAGGAAACTACAGCCAGACTTTGGAGTAAGAAATCATTCTCACTTACACGCACGCACGCAAACATGCACACATGCACAATCACTCACTCAGACACACACACATACACACACACTCACTCACTCTCTCTCTCTCTCTCTCACACACACACACACACACGTGGGTTTGATTCTCATTCAAGAGGATTTTTCTGCTGGAGTTAACATCAGTGCAGACTCCACTCTCCCCAAAGTCCTTCAGATGAGACTATAAACCGAGGCCCCATGTACGAATGCACACAGAACATCTTGCGCTCAAGTTAAAACCTGTTCCGCTTGTGTGCCAGTGGGAACGGATGACAAAATTTACAAAACTGCATACACACAGGGACTGGATGAAAAAAAGCACACAAGTGCTTATTCCGTTATCCTCAAAATAAAAGAATAAAATAAAAAATCAGATAAAACACATACACACACACGATCACTGTTGGCATTTTGCTTCAAAGACAGCTGTTAACTCATGACGACGCACACATGATAACATCCAGATGTGCTCAGCACTGAACAAAGCAGAATGCATTATTTCCAAGTCAGAGGGAAGAATTCTTCCACATGGTTACATCTTTACACCATTCAGGGTGATGGCAGATTTCTCCACTCCTGCCTTCCTTTCAGGATTCAGGGCAAACAGCGGTGATGCCGGTCAGAGCGCTCACCCACTGTCTCCACCTGCTCTCTGACAGAGGTGGGGGAGCCGTGGAACTCCAGGAACAAGGACGGCGCCTCCTTCATGCTGAACTTGCTGTAACTGTTGAAAGCGCCGATCGCCACCTCGTCCAGGAACTCTGAAAAACACAGAGGACAGGACATGGCTGATGTGACTCTGGAGGGAGGGAGGTGACACAGAGAGAGCACCAGCCAGATGACCTCACTGATGCCTCCCTTCACTCCTGGAGGAGTTGTTGGGGCCAGCACTGCACTGATCTCTTCAGGCAGGCTGTCATGTCATGGGCACGCTGAACCTGGCAGAGCCCATCCCTCTGCATGCTGCATGCTGGGTAGGGTATGTTTGTGTTGTCCATCCATGTCATGGGCAGAACATGCATGTCTGACTCAGGTGTCTGTTCCAGATTTTCCCTCTGGTGTTCATATCAGTGTAGACTTCATTCCCCTGAAAGTCCTTTGGATGAGACGATAAACCAAGGTCCTGAGTGTGATTGCACACAGAACATCTTGTGCACCCATTAAAACCAGTTACACTATTCAAAAGAGTAGGCCATAGTGTGCCAGGGGGAACGGATGACAAAACTGCACGCATACTGACAAAACTGCACGCATACTGACAAAACTGCACGCATACTGACAAAACTGCACGCGTACTGACAAAACTGCACGCATACTGACAAAACTGCACGCATACTGACAAAACTGCATGCGTACTGGAATGTGGCTACCTTAATGGTGGGTAAACAGTTGCAAACACAAAATCAATCTCACCATGGGTGCACCAACAACAAAAAGAAGCAAAAAACAGAAACAAAAAGACAAACCAATAACCAATGACTCAGCAGACTCTAACCTGCAGCAAGAAAGACAAACGGGGGTCTGCACACATAATGACGTGCTCTCCTCGGGGGACCAGCCACACACAGAAATCCTCCGGGACTTATACACAGGGGGACGGTGTAGCCTAGTGGTCAGAACATTGCACTCGCAATCTGAAAACCCATGTTTGAATCTCGTTAAAGGGGATTTTTTTCCTCTGGAGTTAACCTCAGTGCCAACTCCACCCTCCCCAAAAATCATTTGGATGAGACTATAAACTGAGGCACCGTGTGCGAACGCACACACAAGCGCTTCGATTTGTTTGTCTTTTTACAAGATTCAGCGCTATATAAATTCCATATATTATTATTATTATTATTAACATCTTGCGCACACATTAAATCCTGTTCCACTTTTCAAAAGAGAAGGCCATTGTGTGCTGGTGGGAACAGATGACAAAATTTACAAAACCACAAACACACAGGGACTGGTCATAAAAAAGCACATGAGTGCTCATTCCATTATCGATTAAAAAAAAAAAAAAAAGAATATTGCTATACAATGCAGTTACAATTCTATTTAATACAATAACGTTCTACATAATCTCCAGTATTATTAATACAATACAGTACAATACAATATAATTCAATAAATATTTTTCATTATCATTAAGACAATACAGTATCATATGATTCAGTAATATCTTTCTTTTCACTCATACAATACAATTCAGTACACTGTAGTAAAATACAATACAGCTCAAGACAAGACAATTATATCCAATACAATACAGAAAGCACAAAACAAAACAATACAAAACAAACACAAATACCACACCAGTACCCTTCGGATGCAACTATAAACCAAGGCCAAGCCTGCCAACACACACACACACACACAACTTGCTCACACGTTAAAACCTGTTCCATTTTTAGGGAGAGAAGGCCACTGTGTGCCAGTGGGAATGGATGACAAAATTTACAAAACTGTATACACTGGATGTATAATAAAAAAAACACCCACCACATTAATGCGCATTCCATTTCCCTTGAAATAAAAGAACAAATGATCATAATACTCTTACCAATTCGAGCAATGGGCACACCACTCTGCAAGACTTGAACGGTGGTGTCCACAGCTTCCTGTACGCCTTGAAAATGAACCACCGCTGACATCACCTGCATATCACACACACATCCACACACACACACACACACACACACACACACACACACACACACACACACAGAGCATCACAACGTCTGATCTGACAATGCCATCACTGTACTCACTATCAACACAATCGTCTCTTGTACGGAATAGACCTGAGATGTGAGGTAGACTAGATTCATACTGTACTATATTAACAACGGTCTCTGGATATATCATGCACAAGTATGCAGGAGGGGGGAATAGTCAAACGGTTATGACTAACAGCACGGAACTTTTTATCTCATGTTAGCGGAAAGCATGAGGTTTGAGCCTCTACTGAGGTGTCCGTTTTAGAGGATCCTGATGCCCGAGTTCACAGCGGCATCACCTCGAAGCTCTTCCCCTGCCAGTCCTTCAGTTGCCACTATGAACCACAGTCCAATACGTACACCTGTCCCTGTGGGACAAGCACCACCCACACACAGGGATAAAGCCATCCATTATTTACACGCACGCACGCACATGCACATGCACACACACACACACACACACACACACACCACGGACACAACCATACCCATATACACAACACAAAAAGTGACAACACAAAACTCATAATCGTTACTGTTTTCTTCTAGTAGGACTGTTACCAAACGACCCATGCTATCCATGATCCTTTTTCAGGGCCGACAACTCAGTCAGCTACAGGGTGGACAACTCACTAACAAATTCAGGGCAGAAATTTGCTCATTAAGTCAGGGCAGACAACTCACTCACTCACTGATTTAGAGCAGACAACTCACTCATTCACAAATTCAGGGCAGACAGACAGCCTCACAGATTGAGGGTAGAGAGACAACTCACAGATTGAAGGTAGACAACTCACAGATTGAGGTAGGAGACAACTCACAGATTGAGGGAAGAGAGACAACTCACAGATTGAGGGTAGAGAGACAACTCACAGATTGAGGGTAGAGAGACAACTCACAGATTGAGGGTAGACAAATCACAGATTGAGGGTAGAGAGACAACTCACAGATTGAGGGCAGAGAGACAAATCACAGATTGAGGGTAGACAACTCACAGATTGAGGGTAGAGAGACAACTCACAGATTGAAGGTAGACAACTCACAGATTGAGGGTAGAGAGACAACTCACACATTGAGGGTAGAGAGACAACTCACAGATTGAGGGTAGAGAGACAACTCACAGATTGAGGGCAGAGAGACAACTCACAGATTGAGGGTAGACAAATCACAGATTGAGGGTAGAGAGACAACTCACAGATTGGACAACTCACAGATTGAAGGTAGACAAATCACAGGTTGAGGGTAGAGAGACAACTCACAGATTGAAAATAGACAACTCACAGATTGAAGGTAGGGAGACAACTCACAGATTGAAGGTAGGGAGACAACTCACAGATTGAGGGTAGAGAGAAACTCACAGATTGAGGGTAGAGAGAGAACAACTCACTCATTCACAGATTGAGGGTAGACAACTCACTCACTCACAGATTGAGGGCAAACAACTCACAGATTGAGGGCAAACAACTCACAGATTGAGGGCAAACAACTCACAGATTCAGGGATGGCATGGAGTTTGATGATGGCCTTGGTGATGATGCCCAGCGTGCCCTCTGACCCCACAAAGAGGTTGGTGAGGTTGTAACCCGCTGCCGTCTTTCTGCAACATACAGACCTAGACCTTGGTCTTTGTCCATCACCACTAGCTACTGCTCTGCCCCAGAGCTCAATCAAGTCATCCTTACTCTGGGAGACTTTCACCACCAACAGATTGCATGCATGCTGGGTATGGTGATGTGTCATCCGTATCACCACCAATAGCTGGCCTACTAAAGGTGGATGACTTTTTAACGTGTGTGCAAGATGTTGTGTGTGCATTGGCAAACAGGACCTTGGTTTATAGCCTCACCCTGAAAGACTTTTTGTGGGAGTGGAGTGAGTACTGGTGTAACCTCCAGGAGGAACACGCCTTGCTAACTTGCTAAGACTTGAATCTGTAGCCTTAGTTACTCTCAGAGAGGAGCTGAATGCTCTAACCACAAGACTCTCTCCTCCCCTGGGATAAAATACAGACAATCAGCTCTCTGATTTGTTGCTTTACAAGATTCAGCGCTATATAAATTCCATTTATTATTATTATTATTATTTTTTTATTATTATTATGATTATTATTCCAGGAACAGACAATCAATCAGTGATTCCAGGTACAGACAATCAATCAGTGATTCCAGGTACAGACAATCAATCAGTGATTCCAGGAACAGACAATCAATCAGTGATACCAGGAACAGACAATCAATCAGTGATACCAGGAACAGACAATCAATCAGTGATTCCAGGAACAGACAATCAATCAGCGATTCCAGGTACAGACAATCAATCAGTGATTCCAGGAACAGACAATCAATCAAAGATTCCAGGAACAGACAATCAATCAGTGATTCCAGGTACAGACAATCAATCAGTGATTCCAGGTACAGACAATCAATCAGTGATTCCAGGAACAGACAATCAATCAGTGATTCCAGGAACAGACAATCAATCAGTGATTCCAGGAACAGACAATCAATCAGTGATACCAGGTACAGACAATCAATCAGTGATTCCAGGTACAGACAATCAATCAGTGATTCCAGGAACAGACAATCAATCAGTGATACCAGGTACAGACAATCAATCAGTGATTCCAGGAACAGACAATCAATCAGTGATTCCAGGTACAGACAATCAATCAGTGATTCCAGGTACAGACAATCAATCAGTGATTCCAGGAATAACCAATCAGTGATTCCAGGTACAGACAATCAATCAGTGATTCCAGGAACAGACAATCAATCGGTGATCCCAGGAACAGATAATCTGTGATTCCAGGAACAGAAATCAATCGGTGATTCCAGGTACAGACAATCTGTGATTCCAGGAACAGACAATCTGTGATTCCAGGAAGAGACAATCTGTGATTCCAGGAACAGACAATCAATCAGCGATTCCAGGAACAGACAATCAATCAGTGATTCCAGGTACAGACAATCAATCAGTGATTCCAGGCAGGAACAGACAATCAATCAGCGATTCAAGGAACAGACAATCATAAATTCCATACACCCCCTGCATGCTGTAATAAAAGAAAAAAAATTGAAAAAAAGGAAGAAATGTTCATTTACGGTCTGCCATGCAGAATTTTACTTCTTTTTTTTTTTTGTATGTTGGAAACAAGTTTTCAGGCAAATGATTTTTTTTTAAAAAGCTCTGATATTTAAAAGAGTCTTTTCAGTTAGCTTGAATATATGCCGATTATGAATGAAGATTTCTTGACTGTTTAATCCATTTGAAAATAAAGGGGAGGGGATGAGGGGGGAGGGCAGTGTCTAGTGGTTAGACCACTGCACTCTTTACCTGACGGCCCAAGTCTGAACCACCACTGAGGCACCTGTTCAAGGGGATTTTCCCCCTGCAGTTCACATCAGTATTGACCCCACTCCCCCAGAAATCTCTTCATTAAAGACTTGAGTGAATGCATGCAGAACAGACCCGTTCCACTTTTTGGAAGAGTAGGCAATTTGACGCTGGTAGAAATGGATGAGAATTTTTTTTTTAATGCACGCATACTGGTGTCAGGTTTAGACATCGTCCCTTGATGCAGGATGAAAATGGCCACATGTGCAAAATCTCACCATTAGTAAACCTTCGAGTTCTTGCTGAGGAACAAAACAACAACAAAAACCCAGTCCCAACATCAAGTTTGGTCTTTCCATTTTTTTGTTTTTTAATTACAAATTGTATTTTGTTTTGTTTTCAATCCTGATTAATCCATGAGACAGTTCGTAACAGGCACTGTTTGGGGATATTTTGTTACATGAATTATATACATTTTTAAAAAGTTCCTTATTTCGATATTTTGTTTGAAAAATTTTCTTTGTTACTTTTTGCTAAAAAATCTTTAAAGTATATTTACATAATCAAAAACAGCCGACAGCAGAAATGAAAACAAAACCAAAAAAAGAAGAAAACTAAATAAAAACAAAGAAAGATAAATCAAACAAGTTTGCAATCCAAAAGAAGAAATCAAACGATTTGTTAAAAAAATTTTTAATGACGTTGTCATAACAACAACTACAATTTAGATATTTTTTAAAAGAAAGTATTTAAACAAACTAAAAATATGTGAATACAAATTTTTCGAAAACATTCAACCTAGCAGAAGAGAATTACGGGACCTACACGCAGCGCTTCCCTTTGCCCGACGTCCAGAACACATTGCCCTCCGCCCCCACCACTTCCAAGTTCAGCGTGTTTTCTCGCATGGTGCCGTAGCGCACAGCGTTGGTCCCCGAGGCACTGGTGGCACACATCCCGCCCAGAGAGGCATCAGCTCCGGGATCTGACACACCCAACACAATGGAATGCACGACCAGGCCTGTCTGAGACATTGGCGTTTTGTTGGTTTCTCTTCTTTGGCTACAGCTCCAAGGTTCACCTATGGTGAGATTTTACGAATGCAACCATCCACACATAACTTTAGGCAGCCCCTTTTTTCACCTAAGCTTGTCTAAACTCAACGCCAGTGTGCATGCGTCGCGTTTTTTTGTAATTTTTTTTTTTTTACATTTTGTTGTCTATTTCTACCAGCATGCAATGGCCTACTCTTCCAAAAGGTGGAACGGGTTTTAACATGTGCACAAGACGTTCAACATGCATTTGTACAGGGGACCTCAGTTTATAGTCTCATACAAAGGATATTATTGGGGGAAGCAAAGTCTGTATGGATATTAACTCCAGGGAAAAAAATCTGTTCAAACAGGCGTCTCACTGGTGGTGGTGGTGGCTCAAACCCGTGACACCAGATTGCGAGCTCAATGATGTAACCACCAGGCTACCCCGCCCCCTACCTTCTACCTACCTCACTTTCATTCACCGTCAATTTTTAAAAAAGCTCCCCGAGCCGCCCAACCCCCTTCACCCCAACCCCTCCTCCCCTGGGATTGTGTGTGACTGAAAGCACTGAGCACTGCATGCTCTGTACTGACCTATAATACAGGAAAAGTTAGCACTGCTCTGTACTGACCTATACTACAGGAAAAGTCAGCACTGCTCTGTACTGACCTATACTACAGGAAAAGTCAGCACTGCTCTGTACTGACCTATACTACAGGAAAAGTCAGCACTGCTCTGTACTGACCAATACTACAGGAAAAGTCAGCACTGCTCTGTACTGACCTATACTACAGGAAAAGTCAGCACTGCTCTGTACTGACCAATACTACAGGAAAAGTCAGCACTTCATGCTCTGTACTGACCTATACTACAGGAAAAGTCAGCACTGCTGCTGTACTGACCTATACTACAGGAAAAGTCAGCACTGCTCTGTACTGACCTATACTACAGGAAAAGTCAGCACTGCTCTGTACTGACCTATACTACAGGAAAAGTCAGCACTGCTCTGTACTGACCTATACTACAGGAAAAGTCAGCACCTGCTCTGTACTGACCTATACTACAGGAAAAGTCAGCACTGCTCTGTACTGACCTATACTACAGGAAAAGTCAGCACTGCTCTGTACTGACCTATACTACAGGAAAAGTCAGCACTGCTCTGTACTGACCTATACTACAGGAAAAGTCAGCACTACATGCTCTGTACTGACCTATACTACAGGAAAAGTCAGCACTGCTCTGTACTGACCTATACTACAGGAAAAGTCAGCACTGCTCTGTACTGACCTATACTACAGGAAAAGTCAGCACTGCTCTGTACTGACCTATACTACAGGAAAAGTCAGCACTGCTCTGTACTGACCTATACTACAGGAAAAGTCAGCACTGCTCTGTACTGACCTATACTACAGGAAAAGTCAGCACTGCTCTGTACTGACCTATACTACAGGAAAAGTCAGCACTGCTCTGTACTGACCTATACTACAGGAAAAGTCAGCACTGCATGCTCTGTACTGACCTATACTACAGGAAAAGTCAGCACTGCTCTGTACTGACCTATACTACAGGAAAAGTCAGCACTGCTCTGTACTGACCTATACTACAGGAAAAGTCAGCACTAAGCACTGCATGCTCTGTACTGACCTATACTACAGGAAAAGTCAGCACTAAGCACTTCATGCTCTGTACCGACCTACAGGGAAAGTGAGTCCCGTGCCTCGTATGAAGGAGTTGAGTTCGCTGCGCGTCACTCCACATTCCACCGTGCAGTCGAAATCTTCATCGTTGACCTCCACCACCGTCTTCATCTGCCCCACGTCCAGACTCACACCCCCCTGAACAGACAGAGGCCCGAGAGATCCAATCATGCTGCTTCAATTATAATGATGATGATAACAACAAATAATTTGTGACAGGCAGATGCGCTGTCCAATCATGCTGTTTCTATAAAAATAAGGATAACAACAAGCAATGTGTTTATTGCGCAGATCCATAAGCTCTACGCACTTCATAATATTTTCCCTATCCCCTAAACAGACTCCTCCTTCTCCACACACATGCGCGCATGCACGCACGAGCGCACACACACACACTCTCTCTTCTCATTCACAGACAAAACTCCACTCAAAGTGACATGATACACAGATCTACACGGGAGAGGAATCTGGCTCAATGATCAGCAGGACCTACCATGACAGAGTTGACACCCCCTTCCAGCCCTGTGCCGGTGCCGAAGGTCACCAGGGGGATGTGGTTCTGGTTGCACATCCCTGCCACCCTGCTCACATGCTCCACTGTCTTTGCAAACACCACCACATCTGGCATGTGGGCCCTGCACACACACGCACACACACACACACACCAACACACAAAACACACACACACACACACACACACACACACACCTGGGACATTCAATTATTGGAATCTCTGACAGCCAGACTGTGAGTCAGCGACAGTCTTCTTCTTTCTTCAGCCTTCCCCATTGGATCATATTGTACTGTATTGTATTCCATTGTATTGTATTGTATACCACTTTATGTCACGGCAAAAATCTTTGTGTGAAATATGGGCTGCTCTCCCTGGAGAGAGTGCATCGCCACAAGAGCAGCGCCACCCATTAACTTGTTTCATTTTCATGTCTGCATGTGTAGTTGTTTCCCTATCAGAGTGGTAATTCTTTTTTCTTTTAACAGATTTGCCAGGGTCAACTCTCTTGTTGCCATGGGCTCTTTTAATTGTGCTAAATGTGTGTTGCACACAGGACCTCCGTTTATCATCTCATCCAAAAGATTTGCACCCAGACCACCACTCATGGTCTAGTGAAGTTTCGAGCACAAACGGGGATTGAACCACCACACACTTCAAACCTGGACTTTTCGCTTTCTAGGCAGGTGCGTTACCTCTAGACCACCGATCCACCAATATGTAGTGCCTGGTCTTCCTTCTCCTGTGCTGGAGACTCTGCAGGAGGTCTGCCTGCTGCTGGCCTAGGCTGACACATTCCAGCTTCAGAGCAGCTCATGACCAGTGGAGCCTTTGACCCCTCTTGGCCGAGGATGCTGAGAACCAGATTTGTTACCATGCTGGTCATCCATGCCTATGCCACGTTCACTTGAGGCTTGAGGCTGTACCCCCACCCCCACCCCCCACCCACCCCCAGGAGAATAATAATAATAATAATAATGTATGGAATTTATATAGCGCTGAATCTTGTAAAGCAACAAATCAAAGCGCTCAGATGATTTTTAAAAAAAATTTTTTATACCCACAACATAAGACTGATAGAGTGGAAGACAGATCTATCTCTACAGAGCAGTGATTAAACTGGGTTGTTGTTTTCTGTTGCTGTTCCTCAGCTAGAGCTCCGAGGTTCACCGATGCTGAGACTTTGCATATCTTCAAGACTGTTGTTACCCACCACGAAGGCCCAGCTTCATGGACTGTATGCTGGGTATATTCCTGTTTCCATAACCCAACACACACCGACATAAGCTGTGGAATCTTTGACATGCTTATTTGACCTTCTGCATACATGCGTATACACAGAGAGAATTAAGGCACTGGCAGGTCTGCACTTGAAGTTGACTCAGGAGATCGTAAAAATCCCCACCCTTAATTCACCACATGCAAACACTGAGATTCAAACCTACAGCTTCCTGGACCCATGGGACTGAAGTCAAACAGTCTTAACCACTCAGCTATAGACAGGTTCTGTCTGAACTGGGAGCCAAGTGTAAATCACCCACTCATCTCCAAGGTGCGAGTTCACTGGTCTGAATCTCTCTTCAAGCCAGATTTGGTCTCCATTCACAAGACTATGAGCTGAATGGTGGTCTGGGTGCTAGTCTTTTTGGACAAGATGATAAACTGAGGTCTTGTGTATAACACACATTCAGCACAGTGTTAAACATGTGACAAAAAAATAAAGCTTCCATAACAAAATCCTGTAGGAAAAAAAGCTGTTCAGATTATTATGGAAAAACACACACACACAGAGCAACACACAAAAAAGGGGGGGGATACATTGCCAAGTACCATGTGGAAATAAAACTCAGTCATGACTTCACACTCACACACACACACAACACACACAACACACAAACAACACCACACACAATGCGCATGCATACACACACACACACACACAAAACACACAGAACATAAGTACTTTTCAGGTATAATCTTAATCTCAAGACACTTATTTGACCCCCCAAAATATCTTACCCCCAAAAAAATAATAATAAAGGACAAACAAATAAAACAATCAACCCAACAAAACATGATATAATCCTAAACTGACTTATGGTGGGATTCATCGTGTGAGTGATGTTCACGGGCAGCCTTTGCTGTTGTCACGTTGCTTTTGCCCACAGCGCCACTCAAATCTTTCAGAAATCCATCTGTCACCTTCCCATACTCTGCTGCCTGTCAGGGAAAAAACATTCTTTTATAAAGTAAACAAGCAAAACCAATAACAACAAACCACGGACACATGAGTCATAATGCTGGAACATGTAAATGACAAACAAACGGATACATTACTAATTTATATGTATTCAAATGAATGAATAAAAGAAATGATGATGATCATATCATAAAAGTCAATGCTGATGTCAGCCTATGTGACAACACGCATGCAATATCATCAGTCAGACCACAGACCACTAGGAAGTTGGTTCAATTCTTCTTCTTCCTCAGCAAACACTCAGGCAGCAACTATTGTTGTCTGTCATATGAGCAAAAATAGGTTCTGCTGCCATTAACTTAAGCACCTGACAAATCAGGCCCAGCACATCCAACGTTAATGTGGGAGAGAATTATCTTTTTTTTAAAGTCTTTCTGGAAAAGAGGCAAAAGACTGGACCAAGAAGGAAGAAAATACAAAAGAAGAGTGACAGGAAGAAAAGGAACAAGGTGGAAACAAAACCAGAGATAGAAAAGAAGGAACGCCTAACAGAGAATTTCCCAAAGGCAAGGACGCTGTTTATACTGACAGGCCCCCAGCATCCCCATTGAGGAGACTGTTCGTTTATTTATTTTATTCTTTTATTTCAAGGATAATGGAATAAACACTTATGTGATTTTTTTTCATCCACTCCAGTCCCCGTGTGTATGCAGTTTTGTCACTTTTGTCATCCGTTCCCATCAGCACACAATGGCCTACTCTTCTGAAAAGCAGAACAGGTCTTAACATGTGCGCAAGATGTTCTGTATGCATTAGCACACAGGACCTCGGTTTATAGTCTCATCCAAAGGACTTTTGGGGAGAGTGGAATCAGCACTGATGTTAAATCCAGAGGAAAAGTTCTCTTGAACAAGAATTGAAGGAAGGTGGCAGGATGGTTAAGACGTTTGCCTGCCAAGAAGTAAGCCGTCAGGTTCTGGGTTCGATTCCCAGCCTTGCCCTTTCTTCCCAGTTTGACCCCAAAAAATCAACTGAATGTCAAAGTCCTTCGGATGAGACTATAAACCAAGGCTCCGTGTGCGAACGCATGCAGAATATCTTGCGCACACGTTAAATCCTGTTCCGCTTTTTGAAAGAGTAGGCCATTATGTGCCGGTGGGAACAGATGACAAAATTTACAAAACCGCAAACACATGGGGACTGGATAAAAAAAGCACACGAGTGCTTATTCCATTATCCTTGATATAAAAAAATTAATATTAAAAAAGAACTGAACCCGGTCAGCAGATCACGAATACACCACTCTAACCACCAGGCTATCCTGCCAAATGTCAGGAAGAGAAAACTGAAGAGGTATGGTCAAGTAACAAGATCAAACAGCCTTTCACAGAGCATCTTGCAAGCCATGAAGCAGGGAGGTAGGAGAAGAATAAAATTATAAGGCAGATGGGGAAAAAATGAGCAGATGCATCACTGAATGGACTCAACATAGCTTTGCTGAGACCCAAGCATTGGTACGCAGCCATCACAAATGGAGAGAGCTGGTAGTTCTCACCAGGTACATCTACACTGCCCAGAGAGAGCACTGAGTGTATACTTCAGGCACTATCTGAGATGTGAAGCTGACTTTTGATAAACATGCTGACCACATTTACAAATAATATTATCAATCAAGAATCTTTTGTTTGTAATGGTTAAAGAATGTTTGTATGATCTAGCGTCTCTGCTATTACAATTTTATATGCTGCTGTTGTTGTTTTGAATCTTTGCTCAGTTATGTGCTGATAGTGGTAGAAGGTCTGGATAAGTGAATCAAGTGTGCTATGGCTGACATTGTGAATGTATGCAGTGAAGTCGTGGGTGAAAGGCAGATGAGTAACTTGTGCTATTATCACAGATGAGCTTTCCAAAAATTGAAGGAATGATGGCTGTCATGCTTTCAAAAAGTTATGAACTTTTCCTTCTGGAAGATAAAACTCTAAACTTCAAAGCCAAAACACAGTTCAGGAAACTTGTTCCACTGTTATTTCATTATTTTGTGGATGATGATGATATGATGATGATGACAATGGTGTGTGTGTGTGTGTGTTTGTGTGTCACTGGGTGTGTGTGTGTTTGTGTATGTGTGTCTGTCTATATAAATATAATCTATCTATTCTTTTATTTCGAGAATAACAGAATCAGCATACATATGATTTTCTTCATCCAGTACCCATGTGCATGAGGTTTTGTCAATTTTGTCATCAGCTCTCAAGTATAAGTTAAGTATGCATGTTTAAGTAATAAGTATCCGAGTATACTGGTTCATGTGTATGCACATGTGTGTGTGTGTGTGTGTGTGCATACAGGGGGGGAGGAGGGTTGTAACTTCTACAGAACATCTTGCGCACAGGTTAAATCCTGTTCCGCTTTTTGAAAGAGTAGGCCATTGTGTGCCAGTGGTAACAGATGACCAAATTTACAAAACCGCATACACACAGGGACTGGATGTAAAAAAGCACACAAGTGCTTATTCCATTATCCTCGCTATAAAAGAATAAGTAAATGATAAATACATGGAGATTTTATATTATATATATATATATATCCTATATTATATTGGTGTGTGGGGGGGGGGGGGGGGGGGGGGGTGTAATGTATGCCACAGTGTCTTCAGTTCCAAGATCATGGTTTTTTTGTTTTTTTTAATTTTGTTTTTGTGTGTGTGTGTGGGGTGTGTGTGTGTGTGTGTGAGTGTGTGTGTACTGTGAGTTTGTGCTTTGTATTTGTTTGCTTGTTGGTTTGGGTTGGGGTGGGTTGTTTTGTTATTTTCTGTTGTTTTTTGTGGATTTTTTTTTTTTTTGGAGGGGGGGGTGTTGGTGTGTTTGGTTTGGTTTGTTTCAATTGTTTGTCTTGTTTCCTTGTTGGTGGTGGTGGTGGTAGTGTTACTGCTGCCACTGCTGCTGGCTTTCTTTTTTCTTTCTTGAGGAAGGAAGGGGGGATGGAAAGGGTATAATTGTTGATAATGGGGCATGTTCTGCAAGAGCTTGTGTTACTTTGTTGTGCAGTGTTGAATATGGTCGTCTGCAACCATGACCAGTTGTCATGTCGGATTTTGCTGCTGGCTTGAGCGATTTTAGGTGTAGATCTACTAGATGCACAGTAAGTGCTACAAATAAATTGACATTATCGTATTACACTACGTCACTAGTGAATGGGATCTGTTTCTAATATTCTGTCTTGTCTACAGAAGTTTTGCACCTCTCTCGAGTCATTTCGAACACTTTAACTAAGTAAAACTGAGCTAGCAGTACGTATTGGACTACGGCCTACGACTACGTCAACAGTCTTCTCCTTTTCTTCGTTTTCATGCAAACTAAAATATTTAGCATATGCATAACAGTACCTTCGTTGATTGAAATATGTGTCCTGACCAACAATCTGTTGTCCGTAATAAAAGATTTGCGTTTCTGATTGAAATCCGAGATAACATGATCAGTTTGTGCAGAGTGCAGCTCTGCCATGAGGTCATGGTCAAAGTTCAATGTCAAGGACGCTCTGACGTCATCGAGTAATTTAAAGATATTCTGATCATTGAATTACGATTACAATATTATATGAATCTACTTTTCTTTGTTATAATAGCTTTTTACAGTGTAAATTGTATTCATTTATTCATATAGTTACCAACACAAAAAAGTCGGCTTTTCTTCAACTTCATATCCTGTTTCCCGTCAGTCCTTCTCCCTTTCCGGTATCAAGATGGTAAGGATAGTTCGCACGTGTTAAGAGCTCTGTAATTTCTATCATCCTGTAAATATCTAAGTACTATCTAGTTCTAAAAATATGGTGAGTGTAAACTGTTCTTATTGCTTAAGGTATTCAAATGTTTCTGAAATTAATATTAGTAGGATAGACGGTGTTCGATCAAGTGGTGTGAGTAGTTTGTAGACGCACTGTATGTTCAACATGGCCGAATGGCCTGGCGGACGGCATGGCAAAGACATGACATGGACATGAACAGCTCATTTCATTGTCGTTTCTTCTGCTCTTTTTATCGTAATATATTTGATCTTGTAGGCAGGTGGTAAATTGCTTGCTCATTACTGTCACATTTAGTCGCGCTCTTAGATGGAAAATGCTCACGCTCTCGACTGATTCAGAACATATGAAGCCCGGTTTCCATTTTGTTGAAGTTATTGGGAGCTTGATGCATTGAAGTACGGTTTTAGACCGCACATTTTGCACTTTGATTGTACATAACAACTGGTAAACTTTGAGAACAGGTGTGACATTTGATTAGTGACAAAATTGCATTTTTGAAATGAATTTTTTTAAGGAAAAAAGTGTAGTGCCCAACAACTTATTAGAAGGCTTCTTCTCTTTGACCTGCTGCAAAGTTGTTCCATGAGTTTACCCCCAATGACAGAAAATGTAAAAACTGGAGGCCCAAACCATGCCCCCAAAATAGCTCTTTTTTTTCAAATTCCAATACCTAGGTCTTCACTCACACTGCAAGTGGACCAATAACTCTTTTTTTTCAAATTCCAATACCTAGGTCTTCACTCACACTGCAAGTGGACCGCCAAATGGTTCTGTCCTGGGCTGCTTTCAGGAGGTTTGGTACAGTGAGGCCGGTCCACTCCTTGATGTTGGATATCCAGCTTTTGCTTGGTCGTCCCTGCCTCCTTGCTCCTTCCACCATTCCCTGCAAGACTGTCTTTGACAGGCTGTTATGCCTTGTGTGGCCAAACCATTTCAATTTCCTCCGTTTGACTGTATCTAGCAATGGTTCTTGTTTGCCAGCCAGTGCCTCGATCTGCTGCCAGACGTAGTCGTTGGTTTTACGGTCTCTGTAGGTGATGTTCAGGATCCGCCTGAGGTACTTCATCTCAAAGGCTTGAATGCGACGTTCTAAATCGGCAGTGAGTGTCCATGCTTCACAGCTGTACAAGGCAATGGATGTGACAAGTGCCTTGTAGAGTCTGACCTTAGCGTGGGTTCTGATATTATGGTTTCTCCACACTTTCACCAGCTTAGTCATGGAGGAGAGTGTGCTCGTACCTTCTTTGGTGATGACTGCTCCAAGGTACTTGAAAGTTTCCACCTCCTCTAGTGTCTCGCCACTCATCTTGATGCTGGTGGGAGTGGTCGGTGTGGTACTGTTCACTAGGATCTTGCTCTTTTCCGTGCTGATCTCCATACCGTGGGCATTGGCTGATGTTTCCAGTCTGGTGGTGAGATCCTGGAGTTCTTCACTGCGGCCCATGAGATCAATATCGTCTGCGAATTGAAGATTGCAGACTGGCCTTCCTCCTATTGTGATTGTGGTCTTGAAGTCAAAGAGGGCCTCCTGCATGATGTTCTCCAGGAACACGTTGAAAAGAAAGTCAGAAGTGCACACACTACTAGGATCACTTACATCGATATTTGAGCCTGGATACACATCTCACAGCGTCATATTTTTGGCATGAAAGCCATAAAAACAATCGTACATGTTCAAATATAGCGTCCATCTTGGGAAAAATTGGGGGGGGGGGTCCTCAAGAACTTGCCACAAACACGTGGGCAGTCTCGTTGCTTCTATTTTCACGATATTTGAAGCGAGATTGGCGGGAATTTCGAATGTATGAACGCGCTGAGTGACGGTCACGTCGCCCGCCGTTTTGGGACGCTATGCCCAGCAAAGGGTTGAATGATATTCAAACCCAGGTCAGCGGATCATGAGCGCAATGCGCACCACCAGGCTATATTCCCCCCCCATAATAATATATTTAGACATGACTGGTTAATTTATTATTTCATGCCTTGTGCCATCCGTATTACCAGAATTTGTGAACAACTTGGTCACTTCTGGTGGTTCTTCAAGTGCACTGCTGGTCAAGAGTGTTAAAAAGTGAACTTTTTCAAGGGTTTCAAACTGATTTACCAGTTGTCTGTAGAAAAGGATGAAAAACTAGATCATTAACATGGAGTCAATATTTATTCTGTTTTGTTGTTTTCTTTCAGGTGTTTGAACGCTTCGTAGAGATTGGCCGTGTGGCTTTCATTGCCCATGGCAGTGACAAAGGCAAACTGTGTGTCGTTGTCGACGTCATCGATCAGAACAGGGTGAGTGAGAGGATTATGATGAGGAGTAGGCAGATTAAAACGCACAAAACACCGCTTTTCAGTTTAGTTAAATCTACAAGACCGTATTAATGTCATAAACATAAGTTGTATATAGAGGCTTACACTAAAGGCACATGCACCCACACACTTACTCTTCCTTTTTTTCTTTTTCTTTCTTCCACAGTTCTGTCTGAAACCCTCACCCTATCTTCACATGTGGTATTTGTCTGAAAGATCATATGAATCGTATGGTCGGACCTTCGTGTGTTTTGTCAGATTGATGGTTGATGTACCTATCCTTTGATTGAAACTTTGTGTGTTTGGCTGAATGATGGTTTATGTAACTATCCTGTGACTGAAACCTGGTGTCTGTGCAGGCTTTGGTGGATGGGCCCAGCAGTGGTGTGTTAAGGAAGGACATCAATTTCAAGGCCCTCCACCTCACCCCGTTCACCGTGAAGATTGGGCCCTCTGCCCGCACAGGCACTGTACGCAAGGCCTGGGAGAAGGCTGATGTCAGCAAGAAGTGGGAAGAGACCACGTGGGCCAAGAAGATCGCCGCTAGAGAAAAGGTATGGGGTGGGGGGAGGAATCGTGTGTGATGATTTCTTTGAGTCGTAATCTTCTGTTACAGTACCATATGTTTTGTCAGCACTATTAGTAATGTTTTTCCCAGTGTATTAGCAGCTTGTTAAATTACAGACATGCATATTTTAAAACTAAAAGATTACTTGCCAGTGATGAGCCTCAGTTGTATGATAGGAATTGCCGTCATAATGTGTCACCTGACACTTGTTGAAGAGTGAAGATCCCTAACCTGAGGCAGGTTATTGGAAATATACATAGATTTTTTTTTCAGTCAGTTACAATATTTTTATTATAACAGGACCATCAGTGCTTGTATGGTAGATTGTTTCCAAGTATAATAAGTAATCTGTCACAGTGTTTTTGTTGGGTGGCAAACTTTGTATATGATGAAAATTTGTCATTTTATAATAATTTACTGAGGCCGATAATGTACACCTGTAGAAAAGGAAAAGAAAAACTAACCAAGAAACCCAAACCAAATATAATAATAAAATTTGAAAGTTTGGGGCCGCCCCTTTAGAGAGAAAGAGTTATTCTTGCCATGAAGGCCTTTTGTTGATTGCCTCATAAAAGTGTCTCACTGAATTCTGAACAATCCCTAATTAACCAATTATAACTCATGAGTAACAATTACCTTTTGTTAGACACTTTTTTCCCCCCCCATAACTTCAAATTAAAAAACAATTTCCCAAATAAACTACACAATACAAATTAACCTTGAAATTATTAGTCCCCTTGTGTTTTGTTCCAAATTTTTCAATAGATTTGGGTTTGTAATATTTTTAAAATCTAATTATGTCCTGTGCGAAAAAAAAAGGTTTTGAAATTTGGGGGGGGCCATCAGGGGGTTAAAGGTCATCAACTTTCCCCAAAAAGGATTTTTTCCCCCGTTCCCGGGAAGTTGGGTCTGTGCAAACTTTGAAACTTAAATTTTGTTTTACAAAAGGGGGAAAAGGAAGAAGGGCCAAAAAGATCGTCCGTAAAGAAAATATTAGAGAAAACTGTGAAGCTTTGGTCGTAATCTTTTTTTAAGTAAATATGGGCCACTTTAGAAGGTTTTCCCATATTAACACATTAGTTAAATTTTTTGAGGGATTTTTTAATTAGTTAAATTCCGGCTGAACTTGGGGGCTTGGCATTTTCCCCAAAGTGAAGAGTGGAGACCCAACCAACCTTATTGATAATTTTACTTCTAGTTTGTTTTTGGTTTTAATTTTTAAAAGGGCCTTTGTAGCTGCGTGCTTTTCAATAAAGAACGCCAGGGTTTTTTTGTGGAGTGGACTTTAAATATGAAATTTGCAATTTGAAGAATTTGTTATGAAGCCTTTAAGGTGCTTTCCAAATAGGGGGGTTGTTTTTTTTTGGTGCGGGGGGTTAATGAGAGGGGTTTGTTGTTGAATTTTTTTTTGGGTTTGTTTTTTGTGTCTTTTTGGATGATCGGTCATTTTGGAGGAAATTTGTCTCCCATGTTCTCAAAAAAGGTAAAGTCTGCGAAAAAGTCCCATAAAAATTGCACTTTTCTTTTTTTTCCCTTTGTTGGGGGGAGGGGTGGTGGGGCAACGGGTTTCTGGTTGTAAAAGCATGGGGAAAAATCTCACAATCTTAGAAGAGAAGATATATGAACTCCCAAAAGAAAAATAGATAGAAAAACAAAACGTTTGGGGGCTTTTAAGAAAAAGGTTACTGCATGAGACCGGGGATAAAGAATTGCTTCCCTAAAAGGTTCTGAAGCATTCCTTTTAAAAGGCAAGTTTCTGATAGTCATGAAAGGGGAAAAAAATTTTGGCATATTACCTTTCACAGTTTCTAACAAATAAAAATTAATAAATTACAAAGATTCGTTTTTTATAACAAAATTTCCAAGAGGCTGAAATTTTTTAACACTAAAATGATGAATTGAAAAATAACTTTTGAAATTAGGGTTTGCTACTAGGAAAATGCTAAATATTTTCCTTGTGAAAAATGTGAATTTACCAAGTTCTGAATGTGAATATCTTGTCATTTGTATACCATTTTGGTTTTAAAAACACTGAAGCCAATTCAAAATTCTGTTGTAAAAGAAAATTATAAAAAATTAAAAAATAGGAAAGGTTGGAAGGTGTTTTAATGTTTGGGAAAATGATGGCCCTAAGGGAGAGTTTTCCTTTGACATAATTTAGTTGTACAATTGGTGATTTTTAATTTATTCGCTAAATTGCAGGGCTAAGTGGGAGTGGTCACATTTGAGGTTCGCTTTTAGATTGCAATGTTTTGTTTGCAGTAGTGCTTTTATAAGAGCCCGGATTTTGTTGTGATGTTTAAGACTCAAATTGAAATATTGCAATTGAAGAGTTTTTTGATGAAATTTTTTATGTTTTCCACTATCAAAACTGTGTTTTTTTGGGGGGGGTTAATGGGGAAGGGGTTTGGTTGGTTTGTTGATTTTTTTTCCCTTTCTTTTTGCGCATCGTTTTAGGTTTGAAATTTATTTTTCCTTGAATGGGGAAGTTGTTAAATTTGCACTTTTATTTTTTTTTGATGGGGGGGGGGGGGTGTTTTTTCCTTAAAAACTGTTCAAGTATGGATTGGATTCTCATCTTAAGGCAATGGCAGCAATAAATTTAAGTAAACAATTTTAAAACTTTAAATAGTTGGCTGCAATGCACGAAAGACAAAGTTTCATTGGTTTAAGAATTCCTTTGGCATTCTAATTATAAAATGGAAATGCAGGTACTATACTTTGTTTCTATATGTAATGGAAAATCCAATTTTTCCAAAAGCGAAAAGTGAACCTTTGTTTCCACAAGTTTAGCCTAAAAAAAATGTGATGTGGCCTTTTTGATATTCTTTTAAAAATTATTTAACTTTTAAGGAGTTAAAAGGGAAGAAAAAAGTGAAGGGTTTGCCAAGATGAGCTTGGATGATAGGAATTGCGTCAAGTGCTTACACTTGATGACAAATCCTAATTTCTGAGGCAAGTTCTTTAGCTAGCTTTTGGGTTTTTTTTAAAATTTCTTTATGATCCCTTTTATGAAGAAACGGAGGTTTATTTCGGTTGGATCCAAAGAAGTTTTTTTTTGGACCTTTGTGTTTTATGAGGTGAAGTTGTTTGTCTTTGGTTGTAGTTTTGGGCTTGCTTTTTAATTTTTAATATTATTTGGTGTTGAAGGGTCCCATTTTGTTGTGGTTTAAAAATTTTTAAAAAGGGAAAGATTTTGTTTGGGGGGGGTTGGTTTTTCTGGGTCCAGCCTATTTCATTTCAATGAAGTGTAAGAAAAAATTTACTTTGAAACATTTAAATTAATTGAAATTCAAACATGTTTTGTTCGCATTTCTTGGGGGCATAATTGTACAAAAGTACTGAATATAGTTGTTTTTTATATTTTTCGGCAAAATTTTGGGATATTAACTTGTGTACCCCTATTTTGAGGCTCTTTCTGTGGTCATGGTTTAAGAAAATTTTAAGAATTTTGTTACTTTTTTGGTTTAACTAGGTTTTTTTCGATTGCAATGGGGTTATATGGAATTCCGTCATAATGTTGATAAACTTTTACAAGTGACAAACAAACTAAATGACTCTCCAGAGATTTTTCTTTAATTCCTTTAATTGTTTATTTGAAAGGAAACTTTTTAAAACTAAATCGGTTTAAAGTTTCCTTTGTGATTTGTGTTTTTAAAAATGGGAGAAAGGTATTTAATCAACATGCATGTTTTTTTCCCTGTAAACCCTTTTTTTTCTCAAAGTAAAACTTAGGTTGGTTGTGTTGGGTTCTTTTCATGAGTAAGAATCTCCTTTAATTTTTTTGTAGTTTAAGGAGTCATTAACTTATTACAGGCTTAATATGAATGCCAAGTTTGGGGGGTAGTAATTTATTTGAAAAATGCTTGATTTTGTGGATTCCTTCAAATTGTTTTTTGGAATTTACAATATTAAATGGATGGTGACAGTTATGGTTTATAAAACTATGGTTGTGCAAAGTAAGTTTATAGTTTGCGGGTTTTTTCAGGACCGGGGTATTTTCAAAAAATTGAGCTAGTGTAAATCCCCCCCCTTTCCCAAACAAAAATACAGGTCTTTTAATTATTTTGCTACTTTGTGAAAAAGGAATAATTAAAATGAGAAGAATTTCCGGTTTGCCCTTTTTTTTATGCTAGTTTATCATTTGTGTTTTGGGTTCTTTTTTCACTGTTTAGACTTCATTAAATTTTGTTTTTTCAGAGGGTCATTTTGTCAACTACGCTTCAAGCATGACAAGCACAAAACCCAAGGGTAAAAATGGCTCTGTCCTATTTCCTTGTTTATTTTACATGGAATAACGTGCAATTATATGGGTATATTTTGAATTTCTTTACATATTTGTGTTTTGCCAGTGCATTTTTAAAAAAATTTTTTTCCAAATGAAATGACCTTTCAATTAGAATTTTTCTGTTTAGGAATGCCAAAATGTATTGTTCTTGGGTGGCTAAGGTTTAGGAAAGTTTTGTTGTTTTTGGCCCAAGGGTCCCTCACTAATTTTTTTTTTTATAAAAATTTCCCTAAGGATAGCATAACAAATACAGAACAACAAGCAAATACAACCCCTTAAGAATTATGGGTTTTCAGTCATGTTATTTGAAAATGAGCACTCCAAGGGTTATTGCAACCCACATACTTACTCTGTTGGAGGGGTGTCATTTTTAAAAAATTTTTTTCCAGGAAGCTGTAATGTGGAATTTGGTGTCGAAGGCCAAGGAACCACTGTGAAACCTAGAAGGGTTAGGAAAAGTTTAGGACTTCTGCAAGAAAGGCAATAGACTTTTCTTTTTGTTATGACGGATGTCATTGGGGGATCGGCATAATTTTACCAGAAACTAATTGAAAACCATTTTACAAGAGAATTATGTGATTCTGGTAAAAGTTGTTCAAAAGATGTGTGACCATTGGTTTAATTACTTCAGTTTACAATAACCTTACTGAGATGGGTGTCGTATAAGCCGTTTTTGTTTTCAGAAAAACGCTGTAAAGTAATGGCAATTAAGGTCAAAGATTTTAACCCCGGAAACCAACTCAGGGGTCAGGTCCCAGTGCATTCCCGCTCAAATAATCTTTGCCGCGCCTGGCGGCATTGTTGTTGATCCTTTGATGCAATTCCCTTTGTACGGTGATGCATTTCGTCATTTTTTCCCCAAAGCCCCCGTTACCCTGGTTAATAACGACTTTCAAAACGCCGGGAAAAACCCCGTGACTACAAAACCTCCCTTTACAACCCATTCACGGCAAATTTCTTTTAAGAACCTCCTTTCCCATAACAGCAACCTTCCCCAAAACCCAAATGGTTTGGCACCATTTGAAACCACAAATTATCGTTAATGGCGCTGATTCTTCAGAATGTTGGATTGCCTTTTTAAGGATGCCCCATGGAATCAGGATTAATCATGTTTGATGTGACCCGTGCTCGGGTGAGTTTAAAAGGGCCTTTGCAAAACACGAAGTTTTGAAGCTTCATCCCACTAAGGAAAGCTTTCTCTAGAAGTAACATTTTTAAACAAGCACCCCCCAACGGTGGCTTTTTACCTATCCCTTGTCTCATAATTGTAAAAAACGTTCATACAAAAATTATCGTTTATCCTTTCCCCCTTTATAAAAGTTCAGTGAATTTGGACATAAAAAATTCTTGGTTTGGAACTGGGATGAATCCATAAAATTCGGGTTTATGGTTTCTGGTGTACACCTATAGGCTATGGCTTTGAAAAGCGGGTTGCATAAGCCACCATTTACAAAAAATTTTTGGAATCAAAGAACACTGGATATATCCTGGCTTTGACCACTGTTCCAAAAGCAAAAATTGCGCTTCATGGGGCTTCATTAATCTTTTCCATGTCGAATAAGTTGTCGCTATTGGGACCATTTTTGGTCTCTAGAGGTTTCAGTAACCTCTTGTCATTTTGAGGGATTTGTTGCATAACCGGTTGGGTCGATTGAAACTTCGATAAAACCCCCTTGGGTACTCAGTGTTCAAAGCTATTTGCTTTTTGTGAGGATCGTAGTGAGTTTTTTTAAATTTTTGCAACAACTAAAAATGGGAAAGATGTTCTTTTCTATGTGTTATTTATTTTTTATTGTATTTTAAAGGGGCTTAAAAATTATGGTTCTTTTTTTTATCTTAAACAAACTAGACTGCCCACCCAGAAAATTTGGGTCTAAATGTGCATTCTATATGGGCTAAATGTGCATCTATATGTAAACCTCGAAAATTTCCAGGGTTTCAAACCTGAAGTAAAAGCCGCTTTTTGACTACAATTAAAGGAAAAAACTCCTTAGGCGATCACTTCTGTTGTTGGCCACCCAACAGCAAAACATGGCAAAACGGTCGTTTTTTTACGCGTTTTTGTGTTATTATGCATGACTGCTTGGGCAGTTTTTGTTCAAATGGTGACACTTCTTGTTGAAGGTGTCAATAACCTAACACAGCTGAAAAAGTGACAAATAAACCTTAGAAAACCTGACAGTGATGAAAACGATTGTGTGTTTCGATAGTGCATTTTAAAAACAAAAATGATTGAGATTTTGCTGTACTTGTGTTTGTGTTTTTGGGGGGGGGGGGGGGGGGGGGGTCCTCAGAATGAGTGATTAAAGTGTTTTTTTGTTGTTTTTTAATAATTATTTTCGTAGTGAAATCCTTGTAACTATTTGAGCTTGCTCATAGCAATTATGATACTATACTGTCATTGGGCATATCAGGTTATTATTTCATAATTTTTGAGTAAAGGGACATGAACTAGCAGGGTACTAAGAATTTTTTTTCCCGGCGTATGGGTGCATTTGTATGGGCAGTTAAGGTGGCGTGCTGTGTGGGACGCGCTCTTCCGGGAGGACCCAATTTATTAGAGAATCTTGTGAAAGTGGTATAAAATTTTAAAAATAAAATAAGCAGTTAAAGCTAAGAAACCCAGGCTGTAATGAGGACATCGGCCATTCGCTTATTTACCCCCATATAAAAGAAATGTTTTAAAAAAAGATTGAACATTTTAAGTTTATGCATAAAAAGTCCCACATGGGCAAATAATACTGCAGAATGGACATCCTGTGCCCACCCCAGTGTTTAAAATCCTATCTTGTTGCGAGAACATAACACTGCCAAAAAATGTCATATAATGAAAACTTTTTTTAAAGATTGCTGGGGGGGGGGGGGGGCAGAAGAGTGAACTAGGAAGGCAAAAAATAAGCAAGGGTATTATTATAGAAGATAGGGAGAAAGATGGAAAATAGAAAGTAGTATTATTATAGAAAGATAGGGAGAAAGATGGAAAACAGAAAAGTGGATATTTCTTGCACAGAATTTCCAGATGATGGGGATGCTATTTATATTGATAGATTACCTGGCATTCCCACAGGGGATAGTGTCCTATGTATGCTAGCTCAGTACAGACAATGCTAAACACCACCAAATTGAGCCAGCAGCAGTGCAGGGCCCCTCTCTTATGTGGCCTAACGTGGATCAGCTCCCTGTCGACGTCTGACCCTGAGGATGCCCCGTGATGAGTCTGGGTATGGCTGGAGACAGATCAACATGAGTAGTGTGGTAACGGCAGTACAGGAACCTCACAGGTTGAATTACCTGTAGCATGCAAAAATAAAAGATTTTAGTCCAAGCCTTGTCTTCGAATCTGTCTTAGTAAACATACATACATTAAACATAAAATTGATAAAACATGGGGAAAAACCCTGCATACAATACTACAACACAAAGACATAAAACGTCAAACTACACACTCCTATCAATGTATTCTTTAGAGCAACAACCTCTCTCTCTCTCACACACACACACAATCCAATTGTTTAGCCTATACCCCCACAACAGGCTATTTCAGGACTGTCACCTTGTAGGCCTAACTTTTTTTTTTAATCAAATAAGACTGCAAACGATACGCAGATCTATACAAACAGGGTTTAAAACCCATGCTACGGTCGTTCCTCATATCAACCATAAAGGTCAACTGAAGACAGTCACCTGTTGCGGGAAAACATTTGGAACTTTTAATTGAGGGGAAAGAATGAGCACACATGAACCATAAAATTATAACCAACAAATAGAATGAGATAAAATCAAAAGCTGATTCCTCAAAAACCAGCCTTGCTCATGGTAGCTGTGACATGTTGACAGATATGAAGCGAAAAATGCCGATTCTCTCAAAAGGTTTAAAATATTGTTAGGTGAAACATTACATAAAAGATCTTTAAGAGTCTGCAGTACAGCTCTCTCTCTGTCTGTCTCTCTCTCTCAAATTCAATTGCTTGATGGAAAGTATAATATAAAAAGAAAATAACTTATTATATTTATACTCAGATCAGAGGGAGCACAAACAAACAAAAAAGAGGTGGACAAACAGACCAACTCAGAGAAATAAAGACCTGACAGACGGTAACAGATAGGGCCTAGCTGACATAATATCGAAACCCTGCTCCACACTGATAATCAATGACCTTAGTAGTGCGCGGTGTAACTGTTGTCTTGTAATAGGAAAAGTACTGTACATGCTGTTACGGCTAGTTCCAACAGGCACGCTACTTCTTGTTCACAGCCTGCGTGTTTAATCCATTATCAGCTTGGACAGTATATACTGCATTGGAGCTGCCGGGCCACTTTTTTAACTGGGAGTTCAGACACTGTAGGCTAGGCCTATGTCAAAACCTAAAAGAAAAGGTGGGTCTCTTGCATTGGGTAGCCTTTCAGTCACGGCAGATTCCTCTGTACGAAGGTTAAGCTGTGTAGTATTAAGGTTTGAAACTAAGAGGCCTTACTCTTTAATCTTTGCCGTGGTTCACGACCGGTAAGATTTGCTTTCCCAGGACTTTTTAGCTGATATTTTAGCCTAGCCTACTGTTAAAAATCTGTGTGTTTAAAGAAATTCCACTCTGGCATAGGCCTACAGATCAATATCTGTACTGGAGTGATTTCCCTTACCTGTAAAGGCGTGTGCTGGATGGTTGCTCAGCACCTTTTATTTCGACAGGATTTCTTGTGTGATCTGTTGATTGCACTTTGTAGATCACGCTTCAAGAACTGCAAATTCTTTCTACAGAGTATTCCCATGTGCTCACCAAACAGTTAAGGTAAACTCGTTTGTGTTGCAAAGATATCTAAATTTGGAAAAAATCGAATTTTCACCTGTGCACATCCAGTTGTTTCTGTTTTTGTTTTGAACAGTGTTTGTCATTAGCCTAATGTGCTGGTTTTCCTGTGATTTACAGAGCAGAGCTCTACACATTGTATGTATCGACGGGGACTGGATGGTTTTGTGGTTAGAGTGTTGAGCTCGTGATCTGACAGCCCGGGTTCAAACCATCATCAGAAACGCCCTCAACTTAACACAGTACCAACTCCACTTCTTTGGGATGAGTCTAAAAACTGAAGGCCCGTGTGCAAACGCTTGCAGAGCATCTTTCGCACACGTTAAAACTTGTTTTGCCTTTGGAAGACTTGGGCATTGCCAGTAGGAACAGATGACAGAATTTGAAAAAAAACCCAAAAACATGCACAGTGTCAGTGGCATCCTACTGGTAGACATACCAGAAGTCTGATTGTAGAGCTATGTTAATGTTGGGTAAATGGTGGAATACACAAAATCTCACCATTGGTGAACCTCAGAGTTCTAGCAGAGGAACAAAACAACAACAACAACAACAAAAAAGTCACAAAACCCCCAGCAAACAAACCAAAAAGGAACAAAACAAACAGAAAAAAACCAACAATAACAACTTAAAAAAAATATATGCATCATAATAATATTTGTGTGACATAAGAATGTTGGTATAGTTATCACAAAATGTAAAAGCTTAATATCTTCTGTTCGTTTGAATGACATAGTAGTTTAAAAACAAAGATATAATATTGTACCAATGTCAGTTAGATGTCTTTTGATGAAAGTATGCAGTAAAGCCAATGACTAGTAATGAATATGAATCTTAAGAATTGTAGTTTGCTCAATGCATTATTTGTTATATATATGCCAATAGATATCTTCCTAGTAGGGAGAGGCTGTTATCAGTCAGGATATTGTAAATTCACCAAAATATGATGTATGCATTTACAAAAAGTGTATGTATTCTTCTTCTTCTCTCTGTCTGTCTGTTCTGTCTGTCTTTCTGTCTGTCTGCCTGTCTGTCTCTGGCTGTCTTGTGTGTGTGTGTGTGTGGTGCGCGGCAGGTGTGAGCATTTTGTGGTTTTGTGCATGTGTTGTGTATTTTTTTTGGTTTACTCTTTTGTGGTGGTTTGTGTGACTTGTGTTGGGGGTGTGTGTGCATGTGCATTGTGTATGTGTGGTGTTTCTTTAATTTAATGTCTTTTCAGATTAAGTGATTTACATTATAATTAAATTGCTGTGTGGGGGTGATGTGCATGCTTGTGTTAAAAGATGGCTACATTGTTTGGATGAAACGTTAATGCTTATGTGTTATAGATATTAACCTGCAGATCCAATGAATTTCAAATAAGTTTGCATAATGTATATATTACAGATACTTACTATATTGACACACGTTTAGTGATATTCAAGATGGCATTTGATGCACAACAGTATTTTGCCAATCTGTTACCCCTTATCTAGCAACTTCACTTTCCCCCTGGGTACACCTGCCAGAGACTTTAAAAAGTGTTAAATAATAAACTCTGGGAACACTAAATGTCTCCCGGGAAAACTAAGGTGTTCTTCGAATGCAGGTTTTCCAATGGGGAGGCAGTGACGGCCCAGTTGTAAACCATTTTTTCAGATGGTATATCCACCATTTCCATCCTCCTCGTTCCCGTCCTCACAAAGTGTTAAAAGGATAAGTCGTAATGTTATCTTTTTTTTCAGTCTGCATTGACAGTTTGTTTTTGAAATGGAAGGGATTTGTCCCCCCTGAGATTTCATTAGTCCATTATTGTTTTCCATTTCGCTTTGCGTGCTCCCTCCTGCTTCCCTCTTCCTCATCTGAAACTAAGTGGGAATAACCAGAATTCCCGGATTTAACAAAAAGTTTCATCTTAGTGCCACAGTATTGTAGAAGAGACCATTGAGTTTACAATAACAATGAAAGGTTGGTTGCAATCTTTTCTTGACCCCTGTTTCCCGTTTACATTATTTCTAATTACTCTTACACGAAGTTTTTAAAAATCTTTTTACCTGGGTAACAGGGTCTCTTTGGTGATAAGCCAGGACTTCAGTGTTTTAATGATAAAAAAAATTGTCATTGAATAGGTGGACAACTTTTTTTTATGAAAGAACTTGACTGATTTTTTCAAAGCTTTGTACCCCTTTGCTGTTTTTCAATTGAAGCCCCGCAAAAATTTTTCCCTTTGGATAATTAATGGGTTTCATTTACGTTATTAAATTTATTTTCCAACCAAAATCCTTCCCCTTTTTACCAATTTGATGAACCACTTTCGCACTGGTACTGCAACCCTCCCACTCTAACCCCATCACTATGAACTGCACTGCCGCATGACTACATAATCTGTTTAAGGTGGCTTGCCTTGCACTTTGCGCCTATAATGTTGAACTAAACCCCTTTCCTCCCCTTACCCCTTTTTAAAGAAGTTTTTCAACTTGGTTGACTTTATGAAAGCTTATAGTAGGTTTCTTGTCAACCTTAAGTTACAGTGTGCTGTTTGGCAAACAACTCTCAAATGTTTGTTATACCCTGGTTGTGGGCTGGGAGGGGCCTAGCATTTCACCAGGTGTGTATGTTTTCACATTCTTTATGTTAAGTGTCCAGCATTTTCTCGTGAGTAGAAGATGGACTGGGTGTGATGGGGTAGTAAGTGTTCATTTTGGCTATTAGAAGTGGTGGTCAGCTTTTTCAGTACGTTGGGGTCCTCTCTATATTTATGTGCCTGAAGGTTGTAGCTACATTGTGTAGTTTGGAACAGTTCATGTAATAAGCACTTCAGAGCTTGATTCACCCAGTTGCTTTTCAACAGGTGGGGCTTTTTTTTGTTGAATAGCATCCCCTTCCCTCTCTTTCCCCCCCCCCTTCCCCCCACCCTCCCCTTTTTCTATTGAAAAACCCGCAGATTTTTCATGTAGAGGATAATTGGTTGATTTTAATTTGTTTGTCAGGTTGTGATGTGGGGGTTAGTTGTTCAGTCCAAATTTCCAAATGTATTCATTTGGGCAGTTGGTCTGCATGAACCAACTAACAGGGTGACAAAGGGATCTTTAAATCTTTCCTTGCGGGCTGGGCCGGGCACTTCTTCTTGGGTAGGCTGTGTGCTCCTGCGAATGCTTGAAAGGAAAAACAGGGGTTTTCTTTCCCCGCTTGAGGGTGGGGTTGTTTGGAGTAAATAAGGTCCCAAACCCTTTCGTGGCTCAATCATTCCTTTGGTGTGGAGTGCCAGTGTCCTAAATCCCTTCCGAACCTTCATGCCACTCCAACAACAATTGGGTGGTCAGAATAGAGTGTTAGTTTTTATTCTACAAACAACAGTCAGCAGGACTAAGGCGGAACGAGGCATGCGATGGTGTTCCCTGCCCAATGGGCCACTTCTTGGTGAAATGAAGCGTCAGTGGACCTTCTCCATGGAAGCGCCTGGAGCCCCTATAGTAGGATCGGCTTCTACTTCTCACCAGAAGGGGGAGGATCCCGAAGCAGGTAATGCTCCGTGCGTACACCCGAGACGTTTACATCTCATCTATTTTGACATGGCAGGGTCCCACTTGCTTTGCTTCTACGTCGGACACCCGGAAGTCTCCTTACTTTTTGTGGGGTGCGGGCCTCCTGGAGAGGCTGCCCTTCTGATTTTTTCGCGGTTATTGAGGCCTTTTGCCTAGTTGAAAAGGGGTACGCTTTGAGGGAGGTAGCCCCAAACCCCTTTTTGATTGAAATGGCTCCTGGTTGGGGGAAAAAACAAGAATGCAATGGCAATTGCTCCCTTCTAAGCTGTTATTTCGGTAATTTATCCTCTTTGGTTTGTTTCGTTATGGAATTTTCTACCCGGGTTTTGAAACTGAAAGGGAGCTACAAAAAAATCTGTAGCAAGTCATTCTAATTCAAACCCCACCCTTTTTAAGGGTTAGATGATCGGTTAAAAAATGTGTTTTGGTTTAGGGTCTCTTAAGCTTAAAAGAAGGGGGCATGATGCCGCTACTCGGGGTGAATGGCTTGTGCTGTAACCAAACCAAAGGATATTTTGGTTAACAAGGTAGGTTCCTGGCAGAGGTGGAAAAGGTGTCTACGGCTGTGGTTTAAAAATGGGGGGTTTTGATACTTCTCTGAAGAATTAAGGGCAATGGAAGGAAGCTTCCTAGAAAGAAAGGATGTTTAAAAAAGGGCCCAGGGGTTTTTCCTAGGTTTGCAGAGGAATTTTGAAAAGAGTCACATTGAGGACGGTTAAGTTTTAGGAATTCCCAAAATCTGTAAGGATTATGCTTGTGCTTAGACTGAGGTGGGCTTGGCGTGTTTAGGATTGATTTTGGTAAATAGAATGCAAATTTTTTTTGGTTTGATTGTCTGCTTAAGAATGTTTTGGGTTTTTTTTGGGGGCAAATGGGTTTTGGGAAATTGATTGGATTACATATGGTTTAGAATTTTTGGTTAATGAAAGAACTGTTTAGTGTCTATTGGTACATGATTTAGGAAGCATGAAAAAATTGGGAAGATGTTATGGACAGGTATTTTGTGGGTTTAAATCTAGGATGTCAAATTGGTTTAAGTTTGTTTTGAAGTAGGTTTGGGGACCCAAAACGTTATGGGTTTTTTTGTTGGAATCTTTTAGGTTTTTTGTTTAAACTTTTTTTGTTTGGAGTTTGCTAAATTGTTTTGGTGTAAGTTTCTGAAGTGGTTTGTTTATTTCTCAAAGGAGAATTGATTTTTCCAGCATGTTATTTGGAATACTGGTTCCTTGCTCATCGATTTTCAGAGGATGGGAATGAGGACATTGGCATTTTTTAAAAGGCTTGGTTTTGTTTTTTAGGTGAATGGAATTTCGTGTCCCGGTTCCTTTGGTTCTCCCTCTTGGAATTTTTTGCGATGTGGATAGGGCTTTGCGCACTATAATGTTTGTTTTAAATAAAACCCTCTTTTTCTACCCCCATTTTAGAAAGAATTTTCAATTGGGTTACTTCATGATTTGCTTTAAATTAGGTTTCTTTTTTACTTAGCTTAGATCCGGTGTGTTTGGAAAATTTTCAAAAGTTTGTTTAAAATGGTGGTTTGGCTGGGAGACCAATTTCACCGGCCGGTTTTACTGTACACAATTTCATGTTAATGCAAAACATTGCTTGTAGCTGAAAATCAAGGGGTGTGATGGTTGCTCTCCCTTATTCCCCAAATGTCGGTATTTGAAAACTAGTGTCAGCTTTGTCAGTACGTGGACTTTATTCATGGTTTAGTCTTGTTGTAGCTCTGTGTTTGTGAACGTCTGTTTTTCCCTTCAGGCTTGATTAAGGCTTGGTCTTATCAACATGGGCTCTTTTTTGTTGATAGCATCCCCAATTTCCTTTATTACTCTCTTATTCTATTGAACAGCAGTTTTTTGTTATGTAAGGAGCTTTCTTGGTTTATTTAAAATTTTTGTTGTTTATGTTGTTTAAAAATTGTGGTTAGGAAATTTTTTTAGTCTAGTTTAAAGATTCAGGTCAGTGGTACGACCTGAAACCAACTAACAGGGTGTCATGCATTTTAAATCTTTTCCTTGCTCAAGGCAACTTATTCTTAGATATGGTTGTGTCTCCTGACAGAATATTAAGTGACATAAAATTTTCTTCATCTGCTTGAGTTTAAATGAAATTTATTTATTTGAACATGTTGGTTGCTTAAAGAAAGAATTAAGGAAAAAGTAAAATGAATTTGATAAGTTTAAATTCCCAATTTGTGTGGGATTGCCCCAATTTTGTATTGTTTGAATATTGTATGTTAAATGAAGTGTGTGAAAAGTCGTTTACACTGTATTGGCCTAGATGTCATAGACTTTTTACTTTTTTTTTGTTTGGAAAATTTCTTCCTGTTGGTGTTCATGTGAAATGGAATTTAATAGAAGTATTTTGATTGGTATCATGTAGAGTAAGTTTGTAATTACTGATCAAAAAATGTGGTTTGGTAACAGGACTATTGGAAGAAGCCATATAACAAGTTTGAATTGGTTGAGTTGACTGTAAAGGGGGAAAGGTGAAACTTGCTCGTTAGACGAATGAAGTATTGCACTTGGGGCCTTCTGGCCCCGTGGAATGTCATCTAAAGTTAGGAGTTTGTTATATGTTAGTGTTAGGTGTATGGTTTGTAAATTGGTTGTCAAAAGCGGTTAATTGTTAAAAGGGTTGTGTGTCATAGATTGCCGACTTTCCTTCATCTCTCAAATTCTCCTCTCTCTCTCTCTTGGTCTCCATATCATGGGATAAATTTGGGATATGTTTGAAGGTCTAGTGAGACTACCTTTTGGAATTATTAGGTAATGTTTGAAGAGATTAGGGAAAATTTCCTATTAATTTTGATCTGATTTACAACTGTTAATTTTCTATTGGTCCCTGGTAATTAAAATTTTTTTTTGTATGAGTGAAAAAATGGAACGGTTCTTAATTCCAGACGTAATGTTGGATTTCTGTTGGTGCTTTTTGTACCGGAAATATGATAGAGTAGTTAGATGTTATATTGTCGCGGGTTAGTTTCCCCCCCTTTGGTTTTCACAAAATCTTAAAGTGTTACCATAACACCCCTGGTGCCTCCATCTTGGTTATGTGGAATGCCATGTCAAATAACCCGATTAGCGTGGGATCACCTCCAAAAAGTACACTACATTTACTGCAAATTTTTCTGCATGCACTGCTAATAAAATCAATTTACATACACTACATAACACTATATCAACACGTACTTCCTCATACATAACTACTACATAAACTCTGATTTTTTTATATGAATTTCCAGCACAGTATGGAAATTTTTGTACTTTTATTCTTTTAGCCATGTTATGATTATAGGAAGGATCTCAGAATAAAGGGATTTAAAAATTATTTTTTTCAATGAGTTTTGAAATATATTAATAGGTTGTACCAAATATCCGTTTTTGCCAGCACAGTGCTCACTGGAAATCATCCCGTACAAGAGGAACAGTAATCGTTAAATGGTTCAAATTAAATTTAACACAGATTTTCAAGGTTTTTGTCCCCAGGGGTAATTTCAAAAACTGTTTCAAGGGGGGGGTTGTTTTTTTTACTTGAACAAAAAATGAGCTGTTTCCAGGTTTTGGTTTTTGGAAATTAAGACTTTGTGAAGGGATCTGCAGAGGTGGCTGTTGGATAGATGTCTAAAACAACTGGGCTGTAACTTTCTGGGGTGCTTTTTTACAGTTTGCCTCAGAGGAAATGGAGGTTTTAAAGACGTTACAATGTACGCTAACATGCAGGACAAGGGTTTGCCCCCCCCTTTCATTTGTGGGCCCTTTTCCCCGTTTTGCGAGGAAATCAAAAGAATGTTAACATTCTATAAGGGGAACCCCCCGCCCCACCATGCCGTGACATTTGTATACTCTGTAAACACATTGTCCGCCCCGGGATACCCTTGGAAGGATTAGTAGATGTTGGTTACAATGGCGGGATAAAAGGGAAAGGTTACAAGTTTGGTGGCTATTTATGATTTTCATGTAAAAATCATTTTCCCAAACCCTATTTCAAGCCCTTTAAATGTCTGCATTTGAACAAAGAGTAGGCCATTCCGCAGGGAATGGATTCAAAGGGGGCAAAATCATGCTCAACAGATCAGTGTTTAGTTAAACCCATTCCGATAGTCAGAGTGTGGGTACTAGAATGGTTTGTCTTGTTGTGTGTGTGTATGGTGGGGGGGGGGGGGGGGGAGTGGCTACCTTTATGGTGTGGTTTTTGTGTGCATGGGTGGGGGGGGGGGGTGGGTTGCTCCAGGCTTTAGTCAGGAGGAAACAAAAACCCTAAAAACCTGCATTTTCATGCAGTTTAGTTAAGATCCACCCGTTTAATTGGGTCAGTGGCATTTATAGTTTTAACCGTGGTGCCTGCAGAAATTTTTTTTGGGGGTTTAAGATGTGCTCTTATGCCAAAACAGGGTTTTATTTCTGGGAATCTACTATTTTAACAGTTTTCAAAATCAGTGGCAAAATGTTAGGGAAAATTTTTGAAGTTCTAGTGAAGGAAACATGAAGCAAATGTTTTATGAAATTATTTCACACCCCCAACCCCCCCTGTAATCTTTTTGTAGGGTGTATTTGACTTGGTTGATTGGGAACCACAAGACTAGTAAAAAGATAGCGGGGTTCCCCCCCCCCCACCCCCTCCCCCCCAGGCGGGTTAATGGACCTGACTGGATCAACGGTTTGTCCAGCACCCTGGGGGCCCTCACCAGGCACCCTTCCCCGAAACCAAAATTTGGAGATGAAATAACGTTCCGTCTTTCCCATTCAACGAAGAATTCACCCAAGTGTAGAGGGGTTTTGCCCCATGATTAAAATGAAGAGGTCACTGAAGGGAAGATTGGTTGTTTGTTTCCCTAAAGGCGCTGGGTTTTATGTGGGGGTTTGTTAGGATGTGGATAATTCCATTTTATGGTTGTGTGTTGTGGGTGTTGTGTAGTGTGTTTGGTGTGCATCATGTGTATGACAGGGGTGTGGTTTGTGTGTTTTCCCTTTTAATTGTTCCCGGGAATTCTAATTCTTTGGCAATCTTTTTTTGTAAGTTGATTTTAATTCCCTGGTTTTCCAACAAACAGTTAAATTTTGTTTTGGGTTTTAAATTGTTGATAATTTTTTAAATGGGAAAAAAAGTGGGGTTTTAAATGAGGTGTTTTGTGTGTCTTGGGTGAGGTTTTTGTATAAGGGAAAGGTTGTAATTTTTTTGGTGTTTTTTTTCGATTTTTTGCCATGTTAAGGGGGGTTTTAAAGTTCCATTGAAAAATTGTCTAAAGTAAGAAAAGAGCAAAAAGAATTATTATTTTTTTCAGTTTTAAAATTCGATAAAAATGGCAAAGGGCCCCTTTTTCCCAACTTCCCCCCAAGTCCCCCCTTGGGGGCCCGGGGTGCTCGCCTTGGGGCTTGTCTGGTGGGCAGTGGTGGGTGTGTGGTGGGGTCCCCCCCGGAAAAAATTTAAAAAAGGGGGACCTTTTTACACGGCCTTTGGGGGCCCTCTTTTCTACCTGCTTGGTCTATGTTTTTCGGTTTTCGTGGCCTATAAAAAACCGTAGTTTCCCACGCAAAAACACACCAAAAATGGAGAGGAGCTATATGAAAAGGGCGGGGGGAATTGGTTTGGGGTTAGCAAATTGTGCTTGTTGAGCGAGTTTTTGGCCCGGATCAACAAGGTGTCCCACTCTGGATACAGGGCCAGAGCCATCGGGGAGAGAGTTGTCGTCGATCAGTTTTTCTACACCAAGTCTGCAGGGGACGACGCATCCAGTGGCCAGGCGGGGGGAGGAATGACCGCAGAGGGAAGGAGAAGGAGGCGGCCAGTTTTGTTGGAGGGTTGTCCAGTCGATTCCCTCGCCTGGATGTTCTCTGTCTGCAGGAGGTGTTCGACTGGAACTACAACAAGACGCTGAGAAAGGAACTGCACAAGGTATGGAGGGTTTGGTGTGTGTATGTTCATTTTATTTTTCATTTTACATCCATTACATTTTACATCCAATCCCTGTGTGTATGCGGTTTTGTAAAGTTTGTCATTTGTTCCCACTGGCATGCAATGGTCTACTCTTCCAAAAAGCAGGACAGGTTTTAACATGTGCGCAAGATGTTATGTGTGTATATATATATACATGTATTTCTGTGTGGTGTGTTGTTGTGTGTGTGTGTGTGTTTGCTGTGTGTGTGGTGGTTGATGTGTGTGTTGTGTGTTGTGTGTGTGGGGTTGCATGTGTGTTGTGTGTGTGTGTGGGGTGTGTGTGTGTGTTGTGCCAAGTTTATGCAATGCATACCCCACATTTAAACACTTCTTATTGCAGAATCTGTGCCATAAAATGCTTCAAGAATAAGTACCATTGTAATTATCATATTTGTCACTTGGTAGAGCTTAACATCTGCTTGCTTACCAAACACACATTTGTCTGTTTGCCTAGGCATGCATATATGCATACACACACTCACTTACACACATACACACACATACACGTATACACATGCACAACACACACACACTCACTAAACCTGTTTGACAACATTTCAGCTATGCTATCTGTCATTGTTTTCAGCTATTGCTCAATTGTTTTGTGTTCAGGTGGTTTTTGTTGTTGTTGGTTTTGGGGTTTTTTGCGCGTCTAAAATAATAATAATAATAATAAATGGAACTTATATAGCGCTATATCTTGCAAAGACAAATCAAAGCGCATGCATTCAACCTAATCTTACGCAGTCATGCAATCAATGATAATCAATAGTTTAAACAAAAAGATATTTACAAACATAGTGCGCTGCAGACAAAATCTATGAAATAAAATTTCAATAGTCAAATGTTTTTCAAAAGCACACACACACTCACACACATCGTATACTTTAGCAGGGTGATAGGACATGGGTTAGTGAAGGTGGGATAGCTCTGATATGAAACAGGAGGGGGGAAATTTTAGGTTTGAAGTAAATATAATGATAATAATAATAATGTATGGAATTTATACAGCGCTGAATCTTGTAAAGGAACAAATCAATGTGCTTAATATGTCTTGAGGCTGGATTTAAAAGTGTCATAACTAGGTTTCTGTCGAAGAGAGAGAGGGAGCTCATTCCAGGTCGATAGACCCGAAATAGAGAAAGAGTGGCGGCCAACCATGGACTGGTTGAATCTAGGTATTCGTAGACACAAGTATCTGCAGCAGAGCGGAGGAAATGTGAAGGAGTGTACTGGTTAAGACATTCACAGAGGTAGGAGGGTGTTGTTTTGTGGAGACATTTGTAACAGAGGGTACTGATCTTATAATTTACTCTCTGTGGCACAGGTAGCCAGAGGAGAGATCGCAAGAGAGGGGTAATGTGCTCAGATTTTTTCTTTCTGAGAACTAGTCGAGCTGCGGAGTTTTGTATGCATTGAAGGGAGTGGATAGATGATGCTGGCAGTCCAGCCAAAAGAGAATTGCAATAGTCCAGACATGAAAGAATGAGAGAAGTGACAAGTTTGGCTGTTGCATCGGTGGACAGGTACTTTTGAATTGCACAAATATGCCGTAATTGATAGTAGCACGACTGACAGGTCTGGGTGATGAATTTTTGCATAGTGTGTTGTCGATAACAACGCCTAGATACTTCACAGCAGTGGATAGAGGGACTGATGTATTGCCAAGTTCTATTGAAGCTGTTGTAATGGAAGAGAGTTTGTGTTTGGTCCCTACAAGCATGGCTTCAGTTTTATCTGCATTTAGGTGTAATTTGTTCTGTGTCATCCAGTTTTGAATATCTTCAAAGCAGCGGGCCATATTTGTCAGGAGAGAGGGCAGATTGTCAGGAGTAACACTGCTTTGAATCTGAGAGTCATCTTCGTAAAAATGATGGTTGATTTGATGACCGTTTGTTATATGTGACAGTGGGGCAGTGTAAAGAGTGAAAAGAACAGGGCCTAGAACTGATCCCTGTGGGACTCCGCATTCCAGTTTGGCAGGTATTGATTGAAACTTGTTTACTGCAACTGTCTGGAATTGGTCAGTAAGGTATGAATTAAACCAGGTGAGGGCTGTGCCAGTAACACCGAACATTTTTTGAAGACGGGAGAGAAGAATTGAGTGGTCTATAGTATCGAAGGCTGCTGATAAGTGGAGTAGAGTGAGAAGGGATCACTTGATCACTGGATCAAGTTGATGTGAATAGCCGTTAACCTGAAGATATCACAATAAACCTGTTCTGCCTTTAGTTTAACTACTAAGCTTTGAGCTGTGTCTGTCTCAAAGTCAAAGTCAAAGTCAAACTTTTATTTTCAGATGGTACATTGAATAACCAGTGCATTTGCTTTTTTTCATGAAGCCATCTATCTAAAGAAAAAAAAAGCGAGAAAAAAAGATAATGTATATGCAGACATAGAATAAAAAACCTAATCTATGGTAAACTATACAAATCAAACAAGAAAAGACAATAACATGCATATATGGAATTAAAAACAAAACAAAAACCCAGAAAAATATTAAACCATACAATTCAAATAATTCAAAAATCTTGAAAGTGTCTCAGTGTGTGTGTTGTGTGTGTGTGTGTGTGTGTGTGTGTGTGTGTGTGTGTGTGTGTGTGTGTGTGTGTGTGTGTGTGTGTGTGTGCAGGTGTTTCCCTACATTGTACACGACGTGGGCGTGTGGTCGCTGAAGAGCAACTTCATGCTGGTCAACTCTGGGCTGATGGTGGCCAGCCGACACCCCGTGCTGGAGGTGGACTTCAAGTTTTACCCCCACTCTGTCTCCCAGTGTCTCTTCATCAGCAAAGGACTGCTGATGGTTAAGGTTATTTGTCCATTTATTTTTATTTTATTCTTCTATATCAAGGATAATGGAATAAGCATTTATGTGCTTTTTTTACATCCAGTCCCCGTGTGTATGCGAATTTATTAATTCTGTCATCTGTTCCCACCGGCACACAATGGCCTACTCTTACGAAAAGCGGGACAGGATTTAACGTGTGTGCAAGATGTTCTGCATGCGTTCACACATGGGGCCTCGGTTTATAGTCTCATCTGAAGGACTTTGGGGGAAAGTGAAGTCTGCACTGATGTTAACTCCAGAGGAAAATATTCCCTTGAACGGGAATCGAACCCGGGTCGTCAGATTGCGAACGCAATGTTCTGACCACTAGGCTATCCCGCCCGTGTGACTGTGTGTGTGTTTGTGTGTGTGCGCGCACGTGGCCATATGTGCGCACAGTGTTGGCTGAGGACTTCAGAGAGTGTGTGTTTGCACTACTCTCTAGCACATCCTCAGCCAAGTCCGTTGGTCTTGTTTGCTTTAGCTTCCTGCCACTTTAAGTGATGTTGAACGATAGGGTAAAAAGTGATGAGGAAAAGGAGAAAAGAGGGAGGGAAGAATGGATACCAATGAGCATGTGTGAATTGGAGAGCTTGCAGAGAAAATGAATCAAGAGAGAGAGAGAAGATGAGAGAGAAGAATGAACGAGAGAGGAATACAGAATTCTTTATTTCGAAGATAATGAATAAGCACCCATGTGCTTTTTTACATCCAGTCCCCGCCCTTTGAGATACATTATATGATTGTAAAATAAGATCAACCCAATACCAATACACTCAATAAAAGGGAAAAAATACCCACACACAACACCCCCCCCCCTTCCCCCCCCCCCAACAAAAACCACCGAAAGAGAGAGAGCATGTGTTTGTGTTTGTGTGTGTGTGTGCCTCTTAAGGGGATATTTTCCCCTGGGGTTAACATCAGTGCTGACTCCACTCCCCCAAAATGTCCTTTGGATGAGACTATGAACTGAGGTCCCGTGCAGGAATGCATGCACAACATCTTGCACACATGTACAAATATTTGAACAGTCTGAGTTCTTGACAATCTGAGTTCTTGAGTTCTTAAGTAGTTCTGAAAAAAAAAATCTTCTTCAGCACACTTACTCAAACACATGACACACACACGCACGCACGCACGCATGCACACACGCACACACACACACACCACGCACCACACACACACACACACACACTGTGCTCTCTCTCTCTCTCTCTCTCTCTCTCTCTCTCTCTCTCTCTCTCTCTCTCTCTCTCTCTCTCTCTCTCTCTCTCTCTGTGATTCATTTTCTCTGCAAGCTCTCCAATTCACACATGCTCATTGGTATCCATTCTTCCCTCCCTCTTTTCTCTTTTTCCTCATCCGTTCTTTTCCCTATCGTCCAACATCACTTAAAGTGGAAGGAAGCTAAAGCGAAGAAGAACAATGAACTTGGCTGAGGATGTGCTAGAGAGGAGTGTAAACACAACACACTCATCTCTGACTGACCAGCTGCCTCATATCTGTCAAGGACCACTGATCGTTAGGATATGTTGGAAACCTTAACAGGTTGGGGTGGTAAGATATGAATATTATGTCTGTGTGGGTTTCTTTTTCACATTTTGGAGGAGGGGAACATGTTACTTTGTGAACAGGGTAAAGAAATAAAAAAAGGAGGGGAGAAGGGTCCTAAAATGTCAACCAAGAAAAAAAAAATGGATGAAGAAATTCCATGTGCTGGTGTGTGCAGTTTCTGATTGGGGAAGAGAAAGACAACCGGCGACAAGTAGGATATGTCTACACCACTCACCTGCAGGCTTATCAAGGTCAGTGACACTGCGCAACATCGCTGTGTTATCTGTATCATGTGTGTATTAATATGGTCCATCTGTTATTATCTGTATCATGCGTGTATTAATGTGTTCATCTGTCATTATCTGTATCATGTGTGTATCAATGTGGTTCATCTGGTGTTATCTGTATCATGTGTGTATGTGGTCCATCTGTTGTTATCTGTATCATGTGTGTATCAATGTGGTCCATCTGTTGTTATCTGTATCATGTGTGTATTAATGTGGTCCATCTGTCGTTATCATGTGTGTATTAATGTGGTCCATCTGTTGTTATCTGTATCATGTGTGTATTAATGTGGTCCATCTGTTGTTATCTGCATCATGTGTGTATGTGGTTCATCTGTTGTTATCTGTATCATGTGTGTATTAATGTGGTCCATCTGTTGTTATCTGTATCATGTGTGTATTAATGTGGTTCATCTGTCGTTATCTGTATCATGTGTGTATTAATGTGGTCCATCTGTTGTTATCTGTATCATGTGTGTATGTGGTCCATCTGTTGTTATCTGTATCATGTGTGTTAATGTGGTCCATCTGTTGTTATCTGTATCATGTGTGTATTAATGTGGTCCATCTGTTGTTATCTGTATCATGTGTGTATTAATGTGGTTCATCTGTTGTTATCTGTATCATGTGTGTATTAATGTGGTCCATCTGTTGTTATCTGTATCATGTGTGTATTAATGTGGTCCATCTGTTATCTGTATCATGTGTGTATTAATGTGGTCCATCTGTTGTTATCTGTATCATGTGTGTATTAATGTGGTCATCTGTTGTTATCTGTATCATGTGTGTATTAATGTGGTCCATCTGTTGTTATCTGTATCATGTGTGTATTAATGTGGTCATCTGTGTTATCTGTATCATGTGTGTATGTGGTCATCTGTTGTTATCTGTATCATGTGTGTTATGTGGTCATCTGTGTTATCTGTATCATGTGTGTTATGTGGTTCCATCTGTCCTTTTTCGTATCATTGTGATTAATGTGGTCCATCGTGTTATCTGTTTGTGTATTAGTATGTTGTTATTGTACAGATGATGTATAATGTGGTCAATCAATACATATCATGATCATGTGACATGTGGCTGTTGACTGATTGTGTATAGGGCACTGTTTTCTGTATCATCCTGGTCATAGTGAGGTTCGAATCTTGGTTACGTTCTGTGTGAATGTAAGGTTGCATGTGTTATCTGGGCATCATAAGTGGTATGCTAGGCCTTATATTCTGTTCATGTGTATATTAATGTTACATCTATCTAAGAGATATCAAGTTTCATTGTCGTAATGTTGTCATGTGTTATAGTGGAATACTAGAATCTGAAACATGTGCTGTATATATCCAAGTGTGATCGTATCATGGCTGCAAATGGTCATCTATCAGATATCTACATGTGGTGATCCTAGAGTGTTCATCATGATAAATATTTAAAATAAGGCACCAAATTGTTTTTTGTAATCATGTGTATGGAAGTATCGTGATCGTATCTTGGTATGTGGAATGTTGCAGTATATGAACCATTGTGAAAGGTAACAGCACTGTATAAGGTCATAAGGGTATCTTTATTTATGTATGTTATACTTGGAAAGTTTGCATAAAAAGCATGACATGAAGTGTTGCCGTTGCCATCCTTGTCAATCCTTGCCTGCTGGTTTTATGCTGATTGGGTTGAATGGTAGCTGTTGTGTGATTAAGGAGTGGGGAGGGGAGTGTGTTTTCAGTGTGCTAATAAGTAACAGCACCGATGTTGTGCAGTGTTTTAGTGCACAGTGTGTGCGTGCTAATTATAAGTATCGTAATGTTGGCAGCGTTTATGTGAATACGGTAAACCGAACACGTCCAGCTTATTATCCTAAAGTCGGATGTCGGATACCTGCATGGTTGGCAAAATGGCTGTATATAATACAGTGTTCATGCATTGTGTTGTGTTATATTGTTGTCAATAATTATATCTCATGGTGAGGGTAGTATTCTTGCATTGTTGACAATATATCTCAGGGGTGTGGGTAGTGTTCATGCATTGTGTTGTGTTATATTGTTGTCAATAATTATATCTCATGGTGAGGGTAGTATTCTTGAATTGTTGGCAATATATCTGTGGGTCAGGAAGTGTGTGTGTGTGTGTGTACTCACAAGTGTGTATATTTAATGTGTGTGTTGGTGAGTGTGTAAGTGTGTGCAGGTGTGTGCATGTGTGTATGTGGGTGTGTGTGCATGCGTGTGTGTGTGCACGCGCTCGTGCGTGCATGTATATGTGTGTGTGCATGCGTGTGTGTGTGTGTTGTGTAGCATACATGGGTACACGTATCTGTGCATGGCTGTGTGTGGATGAGGGAGAAGGGCAGGCATAATGGAATAGGGAATGCACCAGGTGTATAGCACAGCACCTAGAGCCTTTGGGTGGGTGTTGAACAAATGGATCAGTATCATTATTGTCATCAGCAACAGCATTATTACTATTCATTATTGTTGTTATCATTATTGTTGTTATCATTATCACCACCATCATTATCAGCAGCATCACCACCACCATCTATTATCAGCATCATTGTTGTTGTTGTTGTCATCATCGTTGTCGTCATCACCATCTTCATTATTTCATTATCGTTATTATTATTATCATCATCACTGCCATTATCATCATAATCATTCATCTTCATCATCATCATTATGACTTTTATTTTTATTGTTATGATTCTTATCATCATCATCATTGTTGTTGTTGTTGTTGTCATCATCATGGTCATCATAATTATCAATGACCAGTCAGTGACGATGGTGACAACAACAACATAAGGGTGACTGCTTTTGACAGGAGACAAGATGAACAGAGACCACCGCCTGTTTGACATCTACCATGACCCCTGTCGGGTCAAGGCCGGTCAGGACCAGCCCTGGTCTGTGGGTGAGTGTCATGAATTCCGTGTGGACAGCCTTTCCCAACAGTAGATATTGGGAGCCTTGCCCAACTGTAGATATTGGGAGTGTGTTCTGTGTGGACAGCCTTGCCCAACTGTAGATATTGGGAGTGTGTTCTGTGTGTACAGCCTTGCCCAACTGTAGATATTGGGAGCCTTGGCCAACTGTAGATATTGGGAGTGTGTTCTGTGTGTACAGCCTTGCCCAACTGTAGATATTGGGAGTGTATTCTGTGTGGACAGCCTTGCCCAACTGTAGATATTGGGAGTGTGTTCTGTGTGGACAGCCTTGCCCAACTGTAGATCTGTATTGGGAATTTACAAAGAGCTGCAAAGTTTCTGGTCAGCCCATTTGTTCATTTTAAAATGTGGTGACTATCCCACATGAGAAAACAGGATAAATACAATGCCATGTTTGCTTGTGTATAAAATCTAGTCATCAGCTACGCACAGAAAGCAGATTTTATTGAAGAGGTGTTTTGTTGGATAAAGCAGACATTTGCAAGTCAAAAAATGCCAAATCTCTACCCCCTCCCCCCACCCACAAAAAAATATCATGATTTTGATACCATATCTAGCTAGCGTTTTTTTTTAAAGGTTTTGTAAACATTGTTACTAATGTCAAATGTAATACAGATGTGTGCATACATTTACAGTGACAGTTCAATCAGATCTTTATTTATGCATTTACAGGGACAGAGTTCAATCAGATCTTTATTTATGCATTTACAGGGACAGAGTTCAATCAGATCTTTATTTATGCATTTACAGGGACAGAGTTCAATCAGATCTTTATTTATGCATTTACAGGGACAGAGTTCAAGCAGATCTTTATTTATGCATTTACTGGGACAGTTCAAGCAGATCTTTATTTATGCATTTAAGTAAAGGTAAAGGTGTCCCATAACCTATAAGGATGTAGAGGAGCGAGGTGTCAGAGACCTCACTTCTCTAGGGGCCAGCATACTGAGGGCGGCACCCATCTCCTCTCCCTCGCTGCTTCACCTTCCCTGACCCTAAAGAGGGCAGGTACCCATTTACAGCTGGGTGAACTGGAGGACTGTACTGAAGCCAAGCCGCGCAAACAGTCACCCATCCAAGTGGTAACCATGCTCGATGCTGTTTAACTTGTCTGGAGGGAAGTAAGTGCTCCAACCACTGAGCTATCCCGTCCCCTTTTATGCATTTACAGGGACAGAATTCAACAGATCTTTATCTATGCATTTGCAGGGTACAGAATTCAAGCAGATCTTTATCCATTTACAGGGACAGATTCAACAGATCTTTATGCAGATCATGGCGAACAAACTCTCAAGGTCATCATTGGGGACAGCCACGTCTTATCTATGCATTACAGGGGCGATGCAGACATCATAGGGACAGGATTCCCTGGTCATTAATGCATTACAGACAGAACAGCAGACTTGCAACAATCCATCTCACTAATCCTGAAAGGGAGCAGGTGCTCGGACACCGGGGCAGTCTGCCCTGCTCCTGTGGATGCGGATCTGGAGCTGTCATGGATTGGCTCGTGAGTAGAAGAGAGTGTATCATACGTTTCTGGAGCAGGGTCGAGGAACTACCTGTCTAGAGCGAAACATCCAGGTTCAGTGATATGTCTGTTGTGTGCCAAGAGTGTTTCTCACTGCTGGTGGGGTCTGGGTGCATGCTAGTAAGCGGAAAAGTCTGTGTTAGAGATAAACACTGTTGTGGTTGGGTGGGTGGTTAGTTGGTTGGTTGGCTGATTAATTGAATGATTGGTTGAGTTATTGAATGATTGATTCATTGATCGATTGCTTGATTGCAGGACATAACCAAGTTCCAGTTTGTGACAAAGCTGGCATCACTGACCGATCACATTCCTGTGGCCTTGACCTTCAAAGCCAAAGTATGACCTGCATGACCTCTATCCTCAAGTGTCAAGGGACAGTCTAGTCATTGACAGATGCCAAATCGTGGATGATGGGATGAATGCATGGATGAATAGTGATTACTTTGCTGGCTAAATCTCAGAAACAAAGAAGGTTGCAGAAAAGGGAAGTATATAGAAAATATATTTATTCGTATATTTTCGTACATTAAAAGAATATAATTACTGAGAAAAGTTTAGAAACAGATAAAGTAGTATAAAAAACTATACAAAATATGAGGGTTTTTTTAAATAGTAATATGTGAATGGTTTTGGGAGAGGAATCATTATAGTATTTCCTTACTGCTTGTATTTTTCATATGAATGTTTATGACAGACTGTTTTTAACTTATCCATGTTTGAAAACAAACAGTATTTTTGTGAATTAAAATCTCATGGACTTCTTCTTTTTCTTGGTGTTTTTTTTAAAAAAACAATTCTAAGTTTTATAATCTTACAACTTGCACAAATCTCTTTTTTATGATTTATTTTGTGATACATAAAGTATACACTTTAGTTTGGCAATAAAGAGAAACAATTTACAGTACAGTTTTTATGGAGTTAGTCCCCATGTGGAGAAAGATTTTTACCTACCCAAAATACTATTTTTAAAGCAATAAAGGACAAATATATTGGTGAAAGTTATTCACTGCATGGAAAAAAGACTTGCTAGTGAAAGGTGTGTTTGGAAGAATGTACTCAGGAAATAAAAACAGATAAATGTAGCTTCGAAAAGAAAAAAAGCCGATCACCATCTAAGGCTATAAGAATATGAACAGATGTACAGTTGATGATGGTTAGTTGATGGTGCAGTCTCTAAGTCGGATAGCTACGCTGGAACTTTTAATACAATCAACCCAAACAATCAGTAGGTGTCTGCCTGTCTCATAAAGTAGCATAGTTATGCTGAAATTTTCAGTCCGAAAGAGAAGCAACCAGGGAGAGCAGTTTCCTGTGCTAAGGGAAGTAATCAGAGTGAAGTTCTCATACCTAGGCCTTGACATGATGTGGAATTTGAGAAACCGGCATCTTGATGTGGATGTGTATGCATTTGTGTTGCCAGAGTTAATGTTGTTGTATGTGGTTTGCATATCGTGGAACGATTGATGTTTAGGGTCCACTGTTTTACTTGTTTTGAGGTGTCTGAAGCGACATGACCAGTGATTTACATTTAAGATGCACCATTTTAGTTAGAATGTCCTCAAAGTTAATGTCCTTTGAATGCCGTAAATCCCCGAAAATCACTGTAAAGGACACTGCATAGGATTTTTTAAAATTGTGGAACAATGTTTTGTTTGTGTGCATTTGGCATTGTTTATTTAAGCACTTTTATGTTGTTTTATTGGTGTCGCAATCATACAGTTCCTGCCCTTTTTTGTGGACAATTCTGTAACGGTACTTATTTGGTTCCAAATCTTTCTTTCGCTTTAACTGGTTTTCAAATTTTACCTTGTAAATCGGTGAGCTACAGTTTGTTTACTTTCTATATAGGTATATAATTATAGCACAGCATTATAATAATGTATTTAAGAGTCAGAAGCTATGATGTCTTTTTGACCAAAGATGTTTGCTATTTATTGTTATTTGTTGTTTTTGTCACCACTTGAAATGCCTGGAGCTCATGCACGACAAATATTGTTTCCATAACAACTTATTTTTCTTAATTATGAGCTTGGAATTTTGTCTTCTTTTTTTTAAATCTCCTCTTGTGTTTTGGTTCTTTTTGGGTTTGTTTTGGGGGAGGTTTATTTGGTTAATCCTAGAAATATATCAGATTTTTTAAATCACTTTTTAATTTATATTTTTTGTTGGTTTACACAAACAAATGTGAAAAAGAAAATGAAACAGGTGAAACCATACACTAGTCTGACATCATGCTCACCTTTGAGGCAGCATCCCAAATTTCATTCAGAATAATGTTGTGATCATAGACACCATACAATACCAGAAAGTAACTATTCTGTTTTAGCAGATAAATTTTGATTTTTCATTTATATGAGCTGAAATGGAAAATGCTGTGTGATTTCATGAATATCTACATGATCTTTTTTTTCTTTCAGATTTTGTGACATATTTTTTGTCAAAGAACAAACTCTGTCATTTATGCCAATATTTATATATGTCACAATTTGGAGACATTATTTTTTGGGAACAAACTTTACACTTGTGGGAACATGAATTTTTGGGACATATCATCCTGTAAGACCTTTTTTTTTCGTTCTGTAGCTTATGATGTGTTCAGCTGCACTTTGACTGTGAAATTATGTTCTGTGTATTGACAGGTTGGTGGTACAGTTTGCACTATCTTTTTCTGCCTGTGTTTTTTTGCCCTGTGTACTGAGAATGTGCGTTACAGTTCGATTTGCAATACATTTGGCATGATTTTGCCTGGTGAACTGATGAAAAATTCATCCAAACAAAAACAGACGCAAAAAGCAACCCGTTTCCCCCCCCCCGCCCTTCCTCAACCCATCCCCAACGTCCCCGTTTGCATGAATCAGGTAAATGTTTGCCTCACAAAGTGAAACACAGTAACTCCATTTTCCACAGTTTTGGGGGGAAGCATACTGTTTTAATCTCATGTCTCCATTTGCCTTAAAGCCTGGTTCTACATTTTTCAGAGTATGTTTAGGAATGAATCAGAAAAAGCGGGTTTGCCTTAACGCTTTAGTCTATGGAGTTACTGTATTTGACCATGTGAGTACAAATGTCTAAAGTCTAGTTCAGGGTTTTGTTTGTTATTGTTTTGTTTTGTTTTGTATGCGGACACATTCTGGCACTCCTGTGTGGCATGAAAGTCTGGTAGTCTGATTTGAGTCATACTCATGTAAATGTCCATCAGTGATGTTCTCATTCGATTCTGTGAGGACAGTTTTGTTGTGATACACTTTCGTGTCAACTGTTTTTTGTTGTTTTGCTCTTGAACACAGGTAAATGGTTTGAGGTGGCATGGTTTTTGATCTCACCAAATCATGAAAGGTTACATGAGTGAATAATACTATTTGTAAAACATTTGTCAGAAATGGTAAAAGACAATCGCCGATTCATTCCAGTCCATCTAGCCTTCAGCCATCTTGTTCAGAGTGTGGTCATGCGGCTGTGCATGTGACAGCTGACCCTTGGAGTCGCCCACAATAGTTTATGCACTCTCCCTCTCTCTCTTACTTAGCACATCAGGAAATGCTGTGATACCGTAAGTCATACAAACTGGATGAGAAGTTTGCACGCAAACCTCAGATGTTCAATACCTAGCTGACAGACAGAGGCTGTAGCGGAGTGGTTAAGACCGTTCCTCTTCAATCCCATGGGTCCAGGAAGTTGTGGGTTTGAATCCCGGTGTTGGCATCTGGTGAATTAAGGACGGGGCTTTTTACGATCTCCTGGGTCAACTTCAAGTACAGACCTGCAAGTGCCTTCTTCATTCCCTTCGTGTATGTGTGGTGCACATGCAGAAGATCAAATAGGCACACTTAAAGATCCCGTAATTCATGTCAGTGTTCAGAGGGTTATAGGAACATGAACATACCCAGCATACATCCCTTTTTTATTTTTTTTTATTTCATTCTTTTATATCGAAGATAATGGAATAAGCACGTATGTGCTTTTTTACATCCAGTCCCCGTGTGTATGCAGATTTGTGAATTCTGTCATCTGTTCCCCCCTGAAGTTGGAATGTGGCTCCCTTCATGATGCATACGCAAAATGTCGCCACTGGTGAACCTCGGAGCTCTAGCCACGGAACAACAACAAAGCAAACACACCTCCTAGCCATATAGGCTGCCATACTCTGAATTCAAAGTAGGGGGGGTTTTTTCATCAGTAAAAAGGAATGACATTTGTTATGCCTGGATCTTGCCATAGAGGGAGACAATCCCCACCTCACTTTTCAAAACATGACAACATTTGGATAATTATTGGCCTTAGCAGTTTGCTTATTATCATTCATAACTGACAAAATCTTGGGTCAAATTGTGAAGATAATCATAGACCTTTGTTATTTGTGATGGTTTTCACCAACTGATTGTTTTTTTTGTTGGCTAGTTATGATAACAACAGACGCTAGTCTGTCTAGCGCTCAGAAGAAAGCAAACTAACCATACAGAGATCCTCATCCAAAGTGAAGGTAAAGCTGTCCCATAACCTATGTGGTCGTAGGGGAGCGAGGCGTCAGAGACCCCAGCTTCTCCAGGGGCCAGCATATTGAGGGTGGCGCCCATCTCCTCTCCCTCGCTGCTTTACCTTCCCTCACCCTAAAGAGGGCAGGCACCCATTGACAGCTGGGTGAACTGGGGGACTGTACTGAAGCCAAGGTACGCAAACGGTCACCCATCCAAGTGGTAGGCTTGCTTGATGCTGCTTAACTTGGCTGGGGGAAAGCAAGTGTGCTGACCACTGAGCTATCCCGTCCCCATCCAAAGTGGCTTTAGAAAAGTTGTGTCTCTGTTGTTTTACTGCAAACTGATCTCTGGTTTTGTTTATGAATGTTGTAAAGCACTGTTGGCCTTGGTTGTTGACATAACCAACAAAAAACAACAACAAAAGTTCATGTGTAAATGTTCACTATCAGCAGCATGCATTGTGTGTGTTTTGATATTGAGTGTGGGTTTCAGAAATACATGGAGCACATTACCTTTGTGTGGTGGTGTACATCTTGCGGCGAATGTGGCGAAGACTGTTCCTCTTTTCTGTCTTCAAAAGAGTATGTCCTCACTTCACTTGATCAGGAAACAGCGAAATAATGTTGCTGGGGCAGTTTCTGGTTTGCAGTATCTCAGAACACACATGATGGATGCCACAGCCGAGGGTTGGTTAAGACGTTTGACTGCTATCCCACCAGTCCATGAAGTCGTGGGTTTGAATCTCGGCGGTGTCTGATGAATCAAGGATGGGGATTTTTTACAATATCCCAGGTCAACTTGAAGTGCAGACCTGCCAAAGCCTTAATTCCCTTTGTGTATAATTATGCACAAGCAGGAGATCAATTGTGCACATTAAAGAATCTGTAATTCATGTCAGCATTTGGTGGGATATGGAAACACTAACATACCCCAGCACACATATCCAGAGTTGGAATTCAGCTACCTTCAAGGTGGACAAAAACGGTCACACACACAAAATCTCACCATTGGTCAACCTGATAGCTGTAGCTGAGGAATGACACCAAAACAAAAACAAAAACTTCTGCATGTTGCAGGGGTGTGTTCTTTACTAGGATGGAGTGGAGGAAGCTGGTTGCAAAATCTTCAGGTTGCTCTTTACTATGATGGTAAAGATACAGGTTTTGTAGCAAACTGCTTCCTTGGCACTGAAATAGGCTTCAGTCAGAACCAAAACTTCAAACCCAATACCAGCAACAGCAGCACTGAGCACCTAAGCTAAGTGTTGTATTTGTTTGTTTGTCAGTTTGTTTATTAGTGGCACCTTCAGCAATGTTGTGTTTTGGGCACCGTGCCCAAACCATAAAGATGTGAGGGGCACGCAACAACAAAAAAGGAAAGCACTTATTGCATAACGCACTTCAAGTCTTTCATGTCTGATACTCAGAACATGCGTCAAAAAGCTGCAGACAAACAAGGCATTGGGGGTTGCTTTCGCACAGAGAGAGAGAGAACAAACAAAGGAATTTCATGAGAGGACAATAATAGAAGAAGCATCAATGGCTTTTTGTTTTTGACATGCAACCCTGTGGGGGAGAAGAACAGATACAACAAACATGAAAAATAAACAAAAGAGAAAAATGCACAGTATGAAAATACACCATGAAAGCCACTTCTAACATCCATATATTAAGAACTGACAAGTGCAAAAACAGATGATCCATTTTGAAGATTCAGGAGAATAAACGAACGAACTCTTGTTTCTTGAGTGTTATAGAAAATATCTAACTGGTGTGTGTGTGTGTGCACTTACATCCAGTTCTCTAATACTAGGACTACCATTTCTAGTTAATTATATTAATGATAGTTATCATCATCATTGTGGGAGAGAGAGATATATATATGTGTGTATATATATATGTGTGTGTGTATATATATATATATATATATATAATGTGGGATATATAATATATAAAAACAAACGTGGGGGGAAAAAGTCCTCATTGAGAAAAAAAAATGTTGATGAAATATCAAAAGCTATATGTAAAGCAAGAAGACAGAAAAAGTGAAGGTGATAGAAAAAAAGAAATGAAGAAAGAAAGATGTTCAGGGGGAAAGAGAAGAAAGAGGCACTAGGTATGATAGGGAGGAGGATGAAAAGGGACAAAAAAGGGGAGGGGGGGGGGGGGTTGATTTACATGTACATGCATCATAACAATGCACATGCAGAAAAGTCTCTGGCTTGCATGAGGCATGCAGTGAAGGAGATCGTGGAGAGTACGTATGCTCCAAGAGCCCACGTTTTCTTTTGCCAAAGGAATCTCCATAATATGGAAGAACAACATTGTCAAAACCCACACTTAGTAATTTGTCTGCAAGAAACAGTGATCATTTACATGGAACACACACACACACACACACACACATCTGGTTTTCCAGATTTCCTCAAATGGGTATACCAAGTATATCAGCTTGAGCTTGACAAACTTAGTACTTATATAGTAGAAAATGGTTTAAAACTGTCTCCAGAGAAAACTAACATTATGCTCTTTAATAATGGAGCGGATTCCCCTTCCTTGCCAAAGTTCAAACTCCAAGACAGGTATCCTGAGTACAAATTTGTTGTTAAATTTTGGGGCATATATCTCACTTCAAAACTTACATGGAATAGCCATATTGAATATTTGTTGAATAAAACCAGAAAGACATTTATTTTTTTTAAAAGTAGTGAGTAATCAGCCTTGGGCCCAAGACGTCACCATTCTTAAACATCTGTCCTTGGCACTAGTTCGTTCTAAACTGACATATGGTCAACAAGTCCTTTTTAATGCCCCAAAATATTTACTGAAAAAACGTAAGAGTCTTGATTGTAAAGCTTTTCGCCTTGCTTTGGGAGTACCATCACATGCTTCGTCCTTAGGAACATACAAAGAAATAGGAGTTCTGCCTTTGGATGAATATCGCGAATTGATGCTGGCAAAGTACATTGTAAGAAGCTCAACTACCGAAAACAATATCGAACATGAAATCTATGTGAGATCGCATGAGCATTTTCCTAAAAGAGCCAAAAATATTTGTTCTCTTACAACAATTGGCACTTTCACGGCAGATCTTTTTAAAAAGTCAAAAGTTAATCCCAGAGAAACGAAATTGTCCTCGCCTTATATATCTCCTAGTCCTCCATGGGAACTTCAAAGAGCTTCTTTTGATATTCATCATTCTACCCGTAAAAAAGAAAAAGGGAGTAACATTCTCAGTATTCATGTGAAGGAGCACATAATAAATAACTACCCTTCACATCTTAAAATCTATACCGATGGATCTCTTCTAAATAGCACTGATGGAGGTGCAGCTTTCGTCATTCCCTCCTTAAAGGTTGAAAATTTGTACCATATTGGAAAGAATCATTCTATTTTTACAGCAGAGTTAACTTCCATTCTGATGGCTTTACATTACTTAATTGACTTTCCTCAGACTATTTTACAGGTATTGTTATGTGTTGATTCAAAATCTGTGTTACAATCTCTTAAAAACTCTGGGTCTAATATTAAACATGATCTTATAACTGAAATAAACCATATTATACACTTTCTCATATTAAGAGGCACTAGTGTCACCTTTTGCTGGGTACCATCGCATTGCAATATCTTTTATAATGAAAAGGTTGATAGAGCAGCTAAAAATGCGGCAGCACAATCAAACTCTGCTTCTGTCTTGAATATACCAATGTCAATTCATGAGAATTATAACTTGATAGAAAGTGCTTGCTGGAAGCATGTTAGGAAAAAACAAGAAGATGCGGGGTTTTCCCATGGTACCACTTCTATTTTTGACTTAAATTTCTTTCTCTCTTCTCGTTTTGGGCTAGATGAATTACGCCAAAGGCCAGTCATAAGTCTTATTAATAGACTGAAGTTAAATGCTTTCCATACAAAATTTTCTAGAAATGTGCATTGTGTGTGTGGTGGGGCAATCTCAAACATTCATATTCTTTTCAAATGCCAAATGTTAAAAAAGCAGCTGCCCACCATTCGTAAGAGATCTTTGCAAATGGTTTTGAATAACTCTACATTGCTCTGTGAAATTGCCTTGCTGTTGAAAGAGAGTTGTGTTAGTAATTTGCTATAGCACAAGTAAATATGTCATTTATTGATTTGAAGCATAGGCATTCTACCCACCATGGTATAGTTTTCGAAATTGTTACCTTTTTTTCCCATTGTTCTTTCAGCATGGAATACTTGAAATGTATCTTTTGATCTGTTGTAGTTTAATAGCTATTTATTCACAAGGTAAATTCATTTCTTTCATTGTATTATAGTTACAGTGGTTAGACAGTTCCTTAACCCTTTTTTCTGAATTGTTTGCCTTTTTGTGTCTAATATCACTTAATGTGAATAGACGTTAAATTGAAGAACAACACACACATCTCAAATCAAAATGACAATTCTATTAGTTCTGGCACTACTGTAGTCCTTGTGGTTGTGTCAAAAGTAAGAGTCATTATTAGGGGTATGGAATGCAAGTCCTCATTCTAACATAAACTGGCGCAAGGGGCAAAGGAGTGGCAGCACCCATTTTGAAGCTACCAGACAGCTTACATTCTGGTTTGGGAGAAAACTTGTTTTATGGTAAAAAGTAGCGTGTGTGTGTGTGTGTGTGTGTGTGTGAAAACTACTATTTGGAGGTTTTGACACGAATGCCGTATCATAGGTTTTCAAGCTTCTGTGCTGTGTGAAGGAAAGACTGTTATAGAGTAGGGGGAAGGGGAGAAGAGGGGTACACTGTAATAGATTGCTACAGGGTGCACCCCCCCCCCCCCCCCCACCTCCTTTCTCTGCAGCAGAAAGGATGGTGGTGTATCTCATATAGGGAGCGTTTTCATTACAACCAGACCTAGGCTGAAGACGCGATGGGGGAGTTCATGTTTATCTTCCTTGCACATTAATTTTATGTCAGGAACATAGTCTTTATACTCTGTCACTTTGGTCAGTTTCCTGAGTACCTCACTCCATTTCAAACTTTTGAGTCAGCTTGTTTTGGAGCAGAAGCCAATAAGAAAGTTTGACTGGTGTGTGTGTGTGTGTGTGTGTGTGTTTGGTGTGTTTGTTTGGTGTCCCATAGCCGATAAGGTCGTAAGGGAGCGAGGTGTCAGAGACCTCACTTCTCTAGGGGCCAGCACATTGAGGGCGGCGCCCATCTCTCCCTGGCTGCTTTACCTTCCCTGACCCTAAAGAGGCAGGTACCCATTTACAGCTGGTTGAACTGTACTGAAGCCAAGGCCGCAAATGATCGCCCATCCAACTGGTAACCACACTCCACACTGCTTAACTTAGCTGGGGGAAAGCCAATATGTGTTTACATACATTAAATCTAGAAATTGTTTATATAGTTTTTCGTTGATGCCACTGATGCCGACCAAATACAGGGTCTATGTATTGTTGCAACTGATCAGGGATGTGCATGGATATTACTGCTGCATAATTTAAAAATTTTAATTGAATTTCCTTCGCCGCCTTCACATGCATAACAAATTCCTTTGATGTTGGTGGATATTAACTTAGAACACCATTGCACTCGGACATACAGATAATAATAATAATGGAATTTAGATAGCACTATATCTGTCAGAGACAAATCAAAGGGCTTGCACTCAACTCATTCTTACAACCAGTAACAATTAATAGTTCCATCAAGTCCAAATGTGCACACACACACACACAGGTCACACGCCCCTGGCAGGGCGATAGTATCTTGGCTGTTGAAGGCAGGGAAAAGCTATGAGATGAAGCAGGAGAGGATATGAACG
>CM054143.1:65166753-65176753 GCA_028751875.1 Rapana venosa
GCACACACACACACACACACACACAGCCACTCACTCACTCACACGCATATCATCCTCAGAATAAAAGAATAAAATAAATGAACACACCACACACACACACACACACACACACACACACACACACACACACACACACACACACACACACACACACACACACTCTCTCTAAAGTTTTAAGAAGACGTTCTGAGAGTGTTAGGAATGACTAATACTTGATCCATCTATAGTTTCTTTATAGTGAATAGGAAGTGATGTTTGTAAAATCCTTTTATGTAATATTTTGTGATTATTATGTTTTTGTGTTACTTGTGTGATGTTTACCTGTACCCCCATTCAGAAGGGGCTGTGGCCTATACTGAATAAACTTCGTTTTCAATTTCAATTTCTCTCTCTCTCTCTCTCTCTCTCACTCTACTCTCCCGAAAGTCCTTTGGATTAGACAATAATATAATGTATCACGGTCCCATGTGTAAACACACTCAGAACATCTTCCACACATGTTAATAGCTGTTCTGCCTTTTGGACGACTAGGCTGTTGTGTGCCAGAACATTTTACAAAACCATATGCACTGGATGTAAAAAGCACACGAGTGCTTATTCCATCAGTCTCAAAATAAAAGAATAATAGAAAAAAGCACCCTCCCCCAGGCAGAGATTGAAATAGTGAAAGAGAGAAAGTAGCTGAAAGGAACGAGCGAGAGAGAAAGAGGAGAGAGAGAGAGGATATGATTCTGTGCTTATATTGCAGGCTGTAAATGCTTCACATCAAATTATGCTTAACCTGTTACAAACATCCCACCTGCAAGACATAAGAATTTTAGAAAAGATAAAAAAGAGAAAGCACACCTTCAGTGATAACGCACACCTTCAGTCATAACGAGAGGAGGCACCGTGGTCGAGTGGTTTAGGCGGTCAACTCGTGATCCAGAGGTCGCGGGTTCGATCCCCGCTCGGCTCGGTGTTGTGTCCTTGGGAAAGACACTTTACTCCTATTTTCCTCACTCCACCCAGGTGTACAAGTGGGTACCAGCTCTGCTGGGGAAGTATCTGGTGACAGACTAGTGTCCTGTCACAGGGGTGGTGAAAAACCATCAGTTCGCTTAACGCTACAGAAACCGGGATAAGCTCCGACTCTATGGGCCTTCTGGCTCGAAAGAACATACTACTTACTTTTCAGTCATAACGCACACCTTCAGTGATAATGTACACCTTCAGTCATAACGCACACCTTCAGTGATAATGCACACCTTCAGTGATAACGCACACCTTCAGTCATAACGCACACCTTCAGTGATAACATACTCCTTCAGTGACCTTCAGTGATAACATACATCTTCAGTGATAACCTACACCTTCAGTGATAACGCACACCTTCAGTGATAACCTACACCTTCAGTGATAACCTACACCTTCAGTGATAATGTACACCTTCAGTGATAACCTACACCTTCAGTGATAACATGCTCCTTCAGTGATAACCTACACCTTCAGTGATAACGTACACCTTCAATGATAATGTACACCTTCAGTGATAACGTACACCTTCAGTGATAACGTACACCTTCAGTGATAACCTACACCTTCAGTGATAACCTACACCTTCAGTGATAACATACACCTTCAGTGATAACCTACACCTTCAGTGATAACGTACGCCCTCAGTGATAACGTACACCTTCAGTGATAACGTATACCTTCAGTGATAACATACTCCTTCAGTGATAACATACTCCTTCAGTGATAACCTACACCTTCAGTGATAACATACTCCTTCAGTGATAACCTACACCTTCAGTGATAACCTACACCTTCAGTGATAACCTACACCTTCAGTGATAACATACTCCTTCAGTGATAACCTACACCTTCAGTGATAACCTACACCTTCAGTGATAACCTACACCTTCAGTGATAACCTACACCTTCAGTGATAACATACTCCTTCAGTGATAACCTACACCTTCAGTGATAACCTACACCTTCAGTGATAACCTACACCTTCAGTGATAACATACTCCTTCAGTGATAACCTACACCTTCAGTGATAACGTATACCCATTTCTCACCACCACCACCTTCACCTATCCCATTGTCCAGTAAACCGTTGGCGCACCACTGAAGATTTTGCAACCAGCTTCCTCCTCCACTCCTTGTGGTTTTCAGCTTTCTGTAGCAAATCGTTCCATTCAAGGCCTGTCCACTCTCTGATGTTGTCTTCCCCTCGTTTTCTCTGTCTACCTCTTCGTCTCCCTCCTTGTACTGTTCCCTGTGCTGAACAGCCTTAGAACTTTTCTCATGATTATAGAGTGATATATATATAATTTTATTTATGCAGCAGCCTCATCCAGCGGTCTTCAGCCATGGCGGAAACAGCAGCAACAGCTAGCAAGGGGACACCCACGCCCCACCAGAATGGAACAGCCAAAGCTGCTTCAGGGCAGACTGTGACAGATGCAGAAGCGGACGTGACAAAAATGCCATCACAGGATCTTCCAGAGAAAGTGCGGCAGTTGACAGACATGTTGGAAAACAGTGGCGCCACCTGTCTGTCGTCTGAGGACAAGGGAAAGTACTTGCGACAGCGAGCCCAGTGTCATTTCAGGGTTGGTAGTAATATGGAATTTGTTATTTTTGTTTTTGTTATGTTATCTCATGAAGTAGATTTGTGGATAGATTGTGTGTGCGTGTGTGTGTGTGTGTGTGTGTGTATTTGTGTGAAAAGGGGGGAGGAGGAGGTTTAATATGTGCGTATGGGGGTGGGGGGTGGATGGGGTTTAATGAGTGTGTGTGTGTGTGTGTGCATGTGTGCACGTGTACATATCTTCACTTTCTGTTGTGCAAAGCTGTCGTTTGTGACTGTCATTATTAACAGGGATGGTCTTTCACTTTGCTCCTTTATTCATCATAATTCATGTAGGTATCATTTCATCTTTATCTCTCACAACTTTCATTGTCAACAATAACAGTCTTTCATGCAGTCGTTCAGTCATTCAGTTGACCATCTGCTGTCTGTGTCACCAGCTGCAGGACTGTGCAGCATCACTGGCAGATGCAGAGGCAGCCATAGCGGAGAACCCGCAGGACCTCATGTCCCTCATCACCGCTGGTCAGGCCTCCGCCTCGCTGGGCCAGCTGAAAGAAGCTTTCCAGTTCTACAAGTCAGGCCTGCACATCGACCCCAGGAGCAAGGTCCAGTTTTCAAAAAGTGTTAGGCGCCTAATGGTAGCTTAACGCATTTTTGCTTATTATGACAGGCAGCAATAGTTGCTGTCTGAGTGTTTGAAGAAGAAGAAGAAGAAATGAAAGGATGGGATTGATTAGAGGGCCAGGTGGGCTGAGTGGTCTATAATAAGACTTTGGAGGCCTGATTCAGGGGTTGTGGGGTTGATTCTCTTTGTCAGCAGCAAGGGTGGAAGAGACTTTCACTTCACGTCCATCAAGCGTAAAGAGTCACTCGGTCCCTTGTCCAGTCCTTAACCACCAGACTGCCTTACCCCGGAAATTTTCCGGGGCTAAACGTGCACCCTATACACCAACAACCCGTAAAATTTCCGGGGTGTCGAACCGAAGTAAAGAAGCCTGCTTCCTTGACTACAGTGAAAGGGAAAGAACTCCAAAATTAATGGAGGTCACTCTCCTGTTGCTTGGCAACATCCAGCTGCAAAAACCGTAGCAAAAACGATCGTTTTTTTAGCTCGTATTTTGTGTTTTTATGCATGACTGCTTGGGAAGTTCGTGTTCAAAATGGCTGACACTTCTTGTTGAAGGCATAAATAACTTTACACAGCTGTAAAAGTGGCAAATAAAACTGTAGATTTACCTAACAGTGATGAAAACGATCGTGTATGATTCAGCTGATCATGCTTTAAAAAAAAAGAATGAGATTAATTTTTGGCCTAGACTTATGTTTGACGTTATTGAGATCGGGGGTACTCAGAATGACAGTGGTGATAAAGAAATCGTATTTTTGGTCAATTTTTTTATATTTTAAATATTTTTTCGCAGTGAAATATCATGCTAACTAATTTGAGCTTGCCTCGAAGTAATCTACGATATATATACTGTCATTGGGCAGACTATCAGGAATATTCATGTAGTAGTTTCTGAGTAAAAGGGATATGAACATAGCAGTGGTACATAAGAATTTTATTCCCCGGCATATAGGGTGCACTTGCACTCGGCAGTTAAGAGGTTAAGAAGAGAGGCTGAGGATGCCAGGGCCCTGTCAGTATAAACAAATTCCCACCTTCTAGAAATTCCGTGCTAGGAATTTCCTCTTTTTTTATCCCTCTATTTGTTTCTGCCTTGTTCCTGTTCTTCCTGACATCCCCGTCTTGTTTATTTTCTGCCTGCTGGATCCATTCTCTTGCCTTTTCTCCAGAAAGACTTGAAAGATAAATCTCTCCCATGCGGAAGTTGGATATGCTGGGCCTGACTTGTCAGGTGCTTAACAGAAGCGCAATGTATTTTCGCTCACATGACACACAATAGTTGCTGTCTGAGCATTTAAAGAAGGAGAGAGGTTTGGTGTGTAAATACATGCAGACACAATCTGCCATGGATCCTAGTCTACCACTGGAAAAAGAGAAGGCCTTCATGCAGTTGTAGGAATGGACACCATGCCAAAGTAAAAGCACATGCACATATGTGTCATATTTAGACATCAACCCTGATGATTGAATATGGCAGCTGTTATAGTGGGGAAACAATGACATTCTATGCAAAAATCTCACCAATGGTAAATCTAGAAATAATAGCCGAGGTAAAAAAATAGTTTAAATGAATAATATATATCTCTTAGGCCCTTCTTCTGATGACAAGTATACAGAGTTAACTTCTCTGAACACCCCAATTCAAAACATGCAGGTTGAAATTGCACCCTCTCCCTCCCCCCCCCCCCCCTTCCCCTTCACACACCTAAGCCTACCTAACCTTGGGTCAGATTTTTGTTGTTGTATAATATGCTGTATATTACTCTCCCTTAATTGTAGCCACAATCTGCCTTAAAGGAACGCAGTGTATAATTCTACAAAGCAAAGAGTCCTTTGGATGAGACTATATATAAACCAAGTCCTCTGTGCTAGACTTCCAAGGTTCACCAATGGTGAGATTTTGCGTATGCGACCGTTTTTAACCTACCGTTAAGGTTGCCGCTTTCTGACTTTGGAGAAAAACTCATATTTATAAACAAAACAAAACGTCCAGTCCAACAACAACAACAACAGCAACAAGTGAACAACACCAAACAACAACAAAACAACGTCCCAATCCCCTGTTGGCGGCAGATCCTAGCGGAGCAGCTGCGCCAGCTTCAGGTGCGGATCCTGCAGCAGTCGGAGACTGCCCTGGAGGAGGAGCCCTCCTACAACGCCCTGCACTTCAGCACCCAGGACCCCTACCCCGGGGACGACCTGCAGCTGAAGCTGGAGAGGGAGATCCTGGAGAAGAAGTACCAGGTCTCCGACACCTTGCTGACGGAGGGAGCGGAGGGGAGGACCAGCCAGGACGAGGCTGTGAAATTCCTGAAGGTGAGTGGTGTGTGTGTGTGTGTGTGTGTGTGTGTGTGTGGTGTGTTTGTGTGTGTGTATTTGTGTGTGTGTGTTTGTGTGTATGTTTGTGTGTGTGTGTGTGGATGTGTGTGTGTGTTGTGTGTGTGTTTGTGTGTGTGTGTGTGTGTGTGTGTTTGTGTGTGTGTGTGTGTGTGTGTTTGTGTGTGTGTTTGTGTGTGTGTGTGTGTGTGTGTGAGTGTGTGTGTGTTTGTTGTGTGTTTGTGTGTGTGTGTGTGTGTGTGTGTGTGTGTTTGTGTGTGTGTGTGTGTGTGTGTGTGTGTGTTTGTGTGTGTGTTTGTGTGTGTGTGTGTTTGTGTGTGTTTCTGTTCCCTGGAGGGGGTGGGTGCAGTGCCTGAGAGTGGTGATGATGATGGTGGGGAGTGGGAGAGAGTATGTGGGGGGAGGAGAGTGTGATGGTGGTGGTGGTGGTGGCTATGATTATGGTAGTTGGTGGTGGATGGAGTTGATGATGATGATTGATGGTAGTGATGGTGGGATTGATGATGATTGATGATGGCATTGATGTTGATGATGGTAGTGGTAGTAGGATTGATGGTGATGATAATGATGGTGGTGGTAGTGGTAGGATTGATGTTGATAGGGATGATGATGGAAGTGGTGGTGGGATGAGTGTTGATGATAGTGATGGAGGGGGTTGATGATGATTATGATGATGATGATGATAGTCATGATGGTGATAGTAATGATGGTGATGATGATGGTAGTGGCTATGGGGTGATGATGGTGGTAGGGTGGTGATGGTGATGACAATGGTGGAGGTATTAGTGGGTTTTATGATGGTGGTTTTGGTTATGATGATTGTGATGATGGTGGTAGTGCTAGGGTGATGATGGAGTTGGTATATGGGAGATAATGATGATCATGGCATTGAAGAGGAAGAGGAGGAGGGAGTAGAAGAAGAAGAAGGAGGAGGAGAAGAAGAATTGCGAAGAAGGAGGAGATGAATTGCAAAGAAGAAGAATTGCAAAGAAGAAGAAGAATTGCAAAGAAGGAGGAGGAGGAGGAGGAGAAGAAGGAGAAGAAGAAGAAGAAGAAGAAGAAGAAGAAGAAGAAGAAGAAGAAGATTTAGAAAGCAAAGAAGAAGAGGGAGAAGAAGCAGGACAGGGAGGAGATGGAGGAGAAGTAGAAGAATGAAATGTGATGATTGTTATGCCCAAGGATAACAGCTAGAGCAGTAGTTGGATGCCTGTTTGTTTTCATTTACCTCTGACAGACACTGTAACTGAGTGGTTAACACAGTTCCACTTCAATCCCATGGGTCCATGAAGTCGCAGATTCAAATCTTGGCAGTATCTGGTGAACTAAGGGTGGGGGTAGGGGAGGGGGCAATTTTTACAATCTCCCAGGTCAACTTCAAAAACAGACCTGCCAATGCTATAATTCCCTGGCAAAAGATACTGACATCAAACAGAAATGACATGCCGACACTCTTTCATCCTCTCTGTTTGGTTTCCCAGCTGGCCTACGAAGCGATCTCCACAGGACGATACCAGGACTCCGTGGTGCAGTGCACTAAGGCCATTAAGGCAGAACCCAAGAACGTCTTTGCTCGCAAGTTCCGCGCCCAGCTGTTCTTCGAAAACAGCAACATGGTGGGGTCTCTCAAAGACCTGTGGGCCATTCCTAAAACCAGCCGCACCCCAGACGTCTGGAACATGGGAGGTGGGTATGAGAAACTGTTAGCCCCGTGTGGATGCTGGGGGCCCGTCTGTATAAACAGCATCCCCACTTTCTGGAAATCGTATGCTAGAAAATCCTTCTTTTCTATCCCTCTCTTTGTTTCTGCCTTGTTCCTATAGCCTCCTTGTCTGTTTCCTGCCTTCTTGGTCTATTGTCCTTTTTCCAGAAAGATTGAAAAGGTAACATTTCCCTCCTATGTCGAAGTTGGATGGGCCTGACTTGTCAGGCGTTTAACGGCAGCACAGCACTAATATGACAGAAAGTAGTAGTTGCTGTCTGAGTATTAGAAAAAAAAAAAAAAAAAATAAAAAATAATATATGGAATTTATATAGCGCTGAATCTTGTAAAAAACAAACAAATCGAAGCGCTTAAGAAGAAAAAGAAGAAGTAGAAGAAGAACAACAAATAGCAACAACAACAAAAAGCTGTTTATTCATTTTTGCTGCTTTATCTCCCGTGACATTCCTGCCCTGCTGTTCCTATGCTGCTCAGTTCAGTTTCTTTGCCTCAGCCAGATTCGTTTTGTAACATCCTCAGGGTTGGAAGTCAACTGGGAGCCGATCAGTGTCAGGCCACCTTAGGGCCACCAACCAGAGGGGCCCTGTACTGTTGCTGGGTCACTTTGATAGAGTTCAGTGGTGCCTGTTCTTGGCTAACATACTCAGGACACTATGTGCTTCTTTAGTGACTCTAGCAAGTAAGGTTAAACATCTCTTGTGTTGTCTATTTTAAACAGTATTTTATGAAAGAGTAAAATAGTGTGCAGTTGGAGAGAATCAGCATGAATCTTAGCCCTGAAGCTGAAGTTCATGTTAACAGACAGACAGAACAACCGACTGACTGACCATGCTGACCATTGCAGGGACGATCCTAACAGACAGGCAGAACAGCCTGACCGACCGACTGACTGACTGACTGACCATGTTGACCATTACAGGGAAGATCCTAACAGACAGACGGAACAACTGACTGACTGACCATGATGACCATGGCAGGGAAGATCCTAACAGACAGGCAGAACAGCCTGACCGACCGACTGACTGACTGACCATGCTGACCATTGCTGACCATGCTGACCATTGCAGGGAAGATCCTGCAGTCGCTGTGGCTGCCGGTCACTGCGGAGTTTTGGCTGAGGAAGGCCACAGTGACCAGTGGCAAGAAGGACACGCAGGCCGCCGTCCTCTTCCAGAAGATTCGCGTCAAGCGCCTGTACGATCCCCTGACCCAGGACTTCCCTGTGGGGGTGGATTTCACCCAGTATGGCCGCGCGGTCGTCGCTACAGAAGATGTGAAAGAGGACGAGGTGAGTTGATTTAATGCAGTTATGTTTGTTTGTTGTTATTTGGTTGTGTGTGTGTGTGTGTGTGTGTGTGTGTGTGTGTGTGTGTGTGTGTTTATTCTCTTGTGTTGTGGTCGTGGTTTTTCTTTTCTTGAAATCATACTTGTGTGTCAGCTATTATTTTAGTTTTGGAGTGTGTACTTTGTTTAGTTTTTCAATTGATTCAGCACATTGTTAAACTGGTTTTTGTTTTGTAAGCTTTTTCCTCCCCCTTCTTTTATTTTCTTTGTTTTATTTTTCAAAGTAATATTGTCTGTTATTTTACCTTGGACTGTTCATTTCTGGCAGGTTTTAGTTTTCTATGCCTGTCTTGTTGTTGTCATCATTTTGGAACCCGATGATGCCTTTTTTCCTTTGCCACTGGTCTCAGTAGGAATACTTTTCTGTCTGATTTTTATACATAGGTAATGTTAAAAAACTCTAAACCTTTTTTTCATGTGCCTTTGCTAGAGCTCTGAGGTCACCAATGGTGAATTTTTTGTATGCAACCGTTTTTGCCCACTCTAGGTTGCCGCATTCTAGGTTCAGGGAAATCTGATGTCGTTGTGCTTTACTCTGCTGCCAGGTGCTGATGAAAGACCTGCCCTTGGTGCACGCCCAGACGCTTCCCTCCCAGCACATCCCTGCCTGCTGCCACTGCACCACCTCCCTCATCGCCGCCAAGGATTATTTCGGCAAGGAGTTCGAGTTCCTTGGAGCTCAAGCGCAGGAAGTGGTGGCCCGCCATTGGCCTGATGTGACCCCGGTGTGGTGTGGGAAATGTTCGCGGGAAATGTACTGCAGCTCTCAGTGTATGGACGCAGCGTGGGAGAACAACCACCGCGTTCTGTGTCCTAGTGTCAATCCGGTAAGCAGGCGTTAGCTGACTGGTGGTTTTTGGCTTTGTGTTTTGTCAGACGTTTCACTGATGCTTCTTTTTTGCAGTTTTTCTGTTGTCAGACGTTTCACTGATGGTTCTTTTTTGCAGTTTTTCTGTTGTCAAACGTTTCACTGATGCTTCTTTTTTGCAGTTTTTCTGTTGTCAGACGTTTCACTGATGCTTTTTTTGTAGTTTTTCTGTTGTCAGATGTTTCACTGTTGCTTTTTTGTAGTTTTTCTGTTGTCAGACGTTTCACTGATGCTTCTTTTCTGTGTTTTTCTGGACTCTGCCACATACAGAGAAACACTAAGACTCTTTCTGTGACACTGTGAAAAACTAGAGGTGTACAGGAAGCTGACACTGACAGGTTTCGTAGGAGAAACAACACTAACTGGAAGATGGCCTGCACTGCTGCTGGACCACTTTAGTGGTGTTCAGTGCTAGCCTACCTTTTGTATCATAGGCAGGGCATCGCGTGCCTGTTAAGTGCAGCCCTACTTATTTGGATATAGAAGGGAAATTTGGGTACATTCTGAAAGTGTGACTGT
>CM054143.1:65181753-65244253 GCA_028751875.1 Rapana venosa
GACAGCTTTCCTCAAGCACTTCATCTCATACGTTACCAGTTTCTGCTCCAGGGCTTTTGTCAGGGGCCATGTCTGGCACTGGTAAGTGACAGTTGGCAGGAAGATGGCGTTGATCAGCTTTGCCTTGGTGCTTATAGGGATGTTAGGAAGTTGCAGAAGTGGGGCAAGTTGATAGCTGACTGTGTTTGCTTTTTGACAGCGTGTTTCTTTTTCTCTGTCCAGTTTTCCATCTTCTGTGAATATACTGCCTAAGTACTTGAATTAAGTTGTCCACTTTAGTTGGGCTCCGTTGATGTTGATTTTGGGCTTTTCTGGAGTTCTACTGACTGTCATGGCTTCGGTCTTGCTTACGCTGATTTTCATGCCGTAGGTTTCACAGCATGTAGTGAGCTGGTCTGTGTGCTCTTGCAGCTTGTCTTTGTTATCATTGATCATGACTTGATCGTCAGCAAACAGAAGTTCGTTGAGTGCCTCCAGGTCTGAGTTGGCTTCCTTTATGATCTGGTCCATATATATGATGAAGAGCAGAGGGGAAAGGACGCAGCCCTGTCTCACCCCAGACGTCACAGGGAACCAGTTGTAAAGTCCACTTGGAGTGTGAACTGCGCTCTTGCTGTTGTTGTAAAAATAAAAAAATTTATTTATAATATTTTTATATATATATAAAAATAAAAAATATAAAATAAAACCACCAACAGCAACAACGAACACTACCACTCCTCACATTCCCCATCTTTTCCCACCCCCAGGTTTCTGACCCGTCTTCAGGATGACGTGGAAGCCTTCAGCATCCTGAAGTTTCTGGACGAGTCCAAAATCCCGGAGCCGTACTTCGCGGGCATGTTCCCCGTGCACGCCTGCCTCAACCACTCCTGCGACAACAACGCTGAAGTCAGCAACGGTCAGCTGGACGGTCACTTCGGCGTACAGGTCACCGCCAAGAGAGACATCAAGAAAGGAGAAGAAGTGAGTGTGTGGTGGTGATGGTGGTGGTGGTGGTGTGGTGATGTGGTGGTGGTGTGGTGGTGTGGTGGGGTGGTGGTGGTGTGGTGGTGGTGGTGATGTGGTGGTGTGGTGTGGTGGTGATGGTGTGGTGGTGTGGTGTGGTGGTGGTGGTGTGGTGGTGATGGTGGTGGTGGTGGTGGTGATGTGGTGGTGGTGGTGTGGTGTGGTGGTGGTGGTGTGGTGTGTGGTGGTGGTGTGTGGTGGTGATGGTGGTGGTGGTGGTGTGGTGATGTGGTGGTGGTGGTGGTGATGTGGTGATGTGGTGGTGGTGGTGTGGTGGTGGTGGTGGTATGTGTGTGTCTGTGTGTGTGTGTGCATGTGCGTGTGTGTGTGTGTGGAGGGGGGGGGGGGGGGGGGGTGTAGAGGGGATGGTTGTGAGGGTGGTGTTGTTTGAAATGTGAGAATGATGACGATTATGATTCTTTATTTTCCAGCAGAAGAAGTATTGGTAGTGGTTGTGGTGGTTTTTGTTGTGGTTTTGTAATATTACAATGATGGTGAAAATGATTCTATATATTTCAACAGAAGAAGCACTAGTGTGGTTGTGGTGGTATTTTTTCTCTTTCCGTTCCTCAGCTACATCTGTGAGGTTCGTTCACCAATGGTGAGATTGATGCATATGTGACTGGTTGTCCCCCCACCATTTAGGTAGATGTATTCACAATGGTGAGATTGATGCATATGTGACTGGTTGTCCCCCCACCATTTAGGTAGATGTATTCACAATGGTGAGATTGATGCATATGTGACTGGTTGTTCCCCACCATTTAGGTAGATGTATTCACAATGGTGAGATTGATGCATATGTGACTGGTTTCTCCCCCACCATTTAGGTAGCTGTATTCAGACTTCAGGCAATGTGTCTAAACACGGTACCTCTGTGCTTGCTGGGTTTTTTCTGTCGTTTGTTCCTACCACACGCGATGGAATACTCTTCCGAAAAGTGGAATGGGTTTTTAATGTGTGCGCAAGATGTTCAGCTTGTGTTTGCACACAGGGCCCATAGTCTCATCTGAAGGACTTTGACATTCAGTTTGATTTTTTTGTCAAACTGGGAAGAAAGGGCGAGGCTAGAAAATGAACCCACAACCTCACGGTTCACTTGTTGTCAGACGAATGCCTTAACCATCCTGCCATCCTCCTTCTTGGTGGTGGTTTGAAGCTATGTATGGTACTGCATTAGGATCAGTGTTACATTGAGGACGATGTCTTTGAAGATACCAGTCTGTGTGTGTTTTTATTCCGTCATCCATTTCTGCTAGCACACAATTACTGACTCTCTTTTTCTCTGAAAGGTTCTATGAAAAGTTCATGCGCATGCAAGATTGTCTGCATGGATGTTCACACACAGGACCTTAGAAAAACTTCTTATCTAAACAAGGGACTGGAATTTTACACAAATCTTAACTCTGAAGAAAAGTCTCTTGCAGCCTCCTAGCTGACTGTGAGACTTGGTCCCATGACCCTTGGATCATGCATCAATCCCACTGAGCCAGTTTGGCCTCCACGGGTTCATTCCTACAGTCTAAACTCCTTTTGTGTGTGCAAGCTTTCAGTCCCTGAGAAGGTCCCAGTCCAGGCCTAGCCTTGCAACATGCTTTCCTAAGTTTGGGGTGGACAGGATAGCTCAGTGGTCGGAGCACTCGCTGTCCCCCAGCCAAGTTAAGCAGCGTCGAGCGTGGTTACCAGTTGGATGGGTGACCGTTTGCGCGCCTTGGCTTCAGTACAGTTCCCCCCGTTCACCCAGCTGTAAATGGGTACCTGCCCTCTTTAGGGTCAGGGAAGGTAAAGCAGCGAGGGAGAGGAGATGGGCGCCACCCTCAATATGCTGGCCCTAGAGAAGTGAGGTCTCTGACGCCTTGCTCCCCTACGACCTTATAGGTTATGGGACTCCTTTACCTTTTACCTTAGTCTTTTAACCATTCTGCTACAAAGGCAGCCATACTGTGTCTTCAGGGAGCTTAAAACAAGCATTTGTATGGATATTGGAGGAGAAATAAGGAAAGAGAAGTGAGAGAAAACCAAAAGCATGCCAAGAAAGCTGATTGTGCCTGACAGTAGACTTGACAGCTGTAGAGAGTTCAGAAACATTATTCCCAAAGTTGGAATGCAGATACCTAAATGGTGCGGGGGTGGGTGGGGGTGGGGGTGGGTGGGTGGGTGGGGTGGGGGGTAACGGTCACATATACAAAAATCTCACCATTGGTGAAGCTCAGAGCTGAAGCTGAGGAATGAAATAGAAAAAGATTTCAGAAACAGACAGGGGCCGGGGAAGGGGTCTTCATTTTCACTGTCTGCAGTGCTCCAGTGGTGGGAAGTTGTTGCAGACAAATGACATTATTTTCTGAGCGCGGTATGTTTCAGATCCTGATCACCTACATCGACACCGCTTTGCCACGAATGCTGCGCCGCGCCTGGCTCTTCAAGTCCTTCAACTTCTGGTGTCAGTGTCGACGCTGTCAGTTTGAGGGCGACAAACCGACGATATGCACCCAGTGCGGGGCCAGATCAGAGCCCGGGAAAAAGTTTCCCACGTGTGGGAAGTGCCATAAAGCTTGGTACTGCTCCACGCAGTGTCAGCGAAAGGCGTGGGGTGAAGGTCACAAGGTTATCTGCCTGACGAAACATTCTGTCGTGGCCAACCCTCAGGATTACGAAGTGTGCTGGTGAACTGTGCGTTGTTTCAGTTTGGCCGAACTTTGTCAACGGGAATGGCTGACTTTATATGTAGCAGGTTTTTATGGTAAACAACTTTTGCCTGTCAGCAAAACATACAGCTTCAACCTGGCTTGTCAGATTCATGGGCCTTTGTTTTTAAGTCATTGTTTTGTTCCTGTGTATTTTCTATCTATCAACATTTTCACCCTGTTCCAAACTTATTGCCATTCACCCTGTTCCTAACTTACTGCCATTCACCCTGTTCCTAACTTACTGCCGTTCACCCTGTTGCTAACTTACTGCCATTCACCCTGTTCCTAACTTATTGCCATTCACCCTGTTCCTAACTTATTGCCATTCACCCTGTTCCTAACTTACTGCCATTCACCCTGTTCCTAACTTACTGCCATTCACCCTGTTCCTAACTTATTGCCATTCACCCTGTTCCTAACTTATTGCCATTCACCCTGTTCCTAACTTACTGCCATTCACCCTGTTCCTAACTTACTGCCATTCACCCTGTTCCTAACTTACTGCCATTCACCCTGTTCCTAACTTATTGCCAAATTGTACAATGACAAAATACATGATATCATTCCTCCTTTTTACATGTCAGAGAGGGTAGCCTATTGCCTCCCTTGTGCATGTCTTAAGATATGTTACTAAGTTTGGATACACCAGTGAATGATGTCAGGCAGTGTTTAACTGTTTGGTGGTTTGGAGTTTCTGTGTGCAGTCTCAACTCCATGTTGAAGCAAAAAGTTTCAATCCTTTTATGGTAGTTCCTTTTCTTGCTGATTTGATCAGGCTAATCCATTCAGTCAGTATTGAGATGGTTAGTTGTCATCTTTACTTTGTGACACATTCTTCCAACTTCCTCAGAAAATCAGAAATGGTTGATTTTCCTCCATTTGAAATGACCCTTTGTTTTATTAAGTTTTAAAGACGTGATTGTATGTAATATATTTTGGTATGCTTTTGAATTAATATAGAGTTTGGTTTGACCCGAAGTTTTGATATTTTGATTTGAATTTCAGATATGTTAGGTTTGCTCTGAATTTTGTTCAGGTTTTGGTTTGTGTGGAGTTTTGTTTTGTTTGTGTGGTTTGTATTGAGTCTTGTACCATTCTTGTGTTGGATAACTCTGTGCAGAAAGGTGTAGCTGACTGAAGTGCCTGGAAGATCCTCCATGTCTGCATCGTTTCCTTCCTCAGCTGGAGCTCCGAGGTTCACCAATGGAGAGACTTTGTGTATGCCGCCATTTGTGCCCTCCATGAAAATAGCTGCATTCCGATTTCAGGGTATTTGATGGGTACATTCATGTTTCCAGTACCTATTGAATGCTGGCATGAATTACAGGATCTGTAATGTGCATGTTTGATCTTCTGCATGTGTATAAACATGAAGGGAATTACGGCACTGGCGGGTCTCCACATGAAGTTGACCTGGGAGATAGTAAACATCCCCACCCCTGATTCCCCAGAGATTCAACCCCCGACTTCATGACCCGTGGGACTGAAGTTGAATGGTCTTAACCACGCAACTATGGCATCTGTCATCTGCATCGTGAAGTGTCAGGTGTTGTGCTGTGCTGCAATGGCATCTGTCATCTGCATTGTGAAGTGACAGGTGTTGTGCTGTGCTGCAATGGCATCTGTCATCTGCATCGTGAAGTGTCAGGTGTTGTGCTGTGCAGCTATGGCATCTGTCATCTGCATTGTGAAGTGTCAGGTGCTGTGCTGTGCAGCTATGGCATCTGTCATCTGCATTGTGAAGTGTCAGGTGTTGTGCTGTGCAACTATGGCATCTGTCATCTGCATTGTGAAGTGTCAGGTGTTGTGCTGTGCAACTATGGCATCTGTCATCTGCATTGTGAAGTGTCAGGTGTTGTGCTGTGCAACTATGGCATCTGTCATCTGCATCGTGAAGTGTCAGGTGTTGTGCTGTGCTGCAATGGCATCTGTCATCTGCATCGTGAAGTGTCAGGTGTTGTGCTGTGCAGCTATGGCATCTGTCATCTTCATCGTGAAGTGACAGGTGTTGTGCTGTGCTGCAATGGCATCTGTCATCTGCATTGTGAAGTGTCAGGTGTTGTGCTGTGCTGCATTCCACTTTCAGTCATGCCAGGTCTCTGGGTGAAGTTCAGGAGAGCGCATCGCATCACAAGAGCAGTGTCACCCATTTTTGAAAATGTTTTATTCTCTTGTCTGTATGTGCATCCTTATTAGAGTAGATTTTTTTACACAGTCTTTTGCCAGGAACGTGTTACTCATAGGACTTAAGTTTATTGGTCTCATCCAAAACATATCTTATGATGGTTAAGGCAGCAGGTTTTGAATTGAGATTTTGGAGACAGCGGAAGAATGAGATGGATCAAAAAGGGTTTAAAAAGGTTTTTTTTGTGGTTTGGACAATGGAAATAAATATGTTGGCATGGAGACTTGCGATGGAGATCAGTGTAAAGGAATGTGAGTTAAAAGAATGTATCCATCCATGGGGGTGCAGAAAAAAGGAGAAACAAAGAATTCCTCCTCTTTTGGTCAGCATTATGCAACGTAACGGTTGTCAGAACAGTGGGTGTGGGTGTGAATAGTTTAATGCAGTGCCTTACCTTTTTTCCACTTATCATATCATATCACACATCACATCACACACACAACACCAACCACACCTCAGACGCACACACACACAAAAGACCCAAAAGCATATAAACTGTTTGCAGTGATTCCTAGCGTTTGTTTGAAATGGAATGATAATATTGTGTTTAACCCAAGGAGTGTTCCTTATGTAAGAATTCAGTTTGTTCTCCTTAATATTCTAGTCACCTGCTGCATTGCTTAGAACTCTGCACAGACTTCCAGCAACATTGCTGGTTTCTCGTTTATATGGTGGATTTAACTCCTGTGCGTTTGACTGCTTGTGTGATTTTATTGTATGCCACTTTCAGTCAAAGCAGATTCTCTCCCTCAAATTCAGACTGCTCTTCCTGGGGACAGTGTGTAGCCATATGAGCAGCGCCGCCCATTATTACGTTTTTAGAATTTATGATGTTTGTTGTCACTGAGGGTTCTTTTACATGTGCTGAATATGTATCGCACAAGTGATTTCATTTATTGTCTTGTCCAAAACTGGAGTTGATGGGAGAAAGGTAGGGGTTAGTTCCAACAGTGATCGAACCAGTGACTTGTTGCTTTCTGACGGGTCCATTGCCACTTGACCACCAATCCCAGGTTGTGCAGTTCCTTGCTGTAAGTGGATCGGCGTGTATGGCATTGCATTGTTTGTGTTCAATTCTCCAGACTGCTTGGTTGATGATTTCTGTGTGAAATTCAGACCGCTTGTGCAAGGGGAGAGTGGTGCAGAATAGCAGCACCATCTCTTTTTTTCCTGTCCACATATGTGTGTGTGTGTGAGTGTGTATGCGAGTGTGTGTTCTCACAAGGTTAAGGAGTGTATGAACAGTTCCATCCATTTGCTTTACTCCTGTATGTGCATACATATATGCATTTCCCCATGTCTTCTTCTAACATGCCTTTCATTTCTACCACAAGTGCTGTGATTTCATGTTAAGAACTTCTCCGCTAGAAGTTAAGTGTGGCTGTTTAATGCATGCATTAAGAATTATTTATCACGACTGCTTGCTTGCATGTTGACTGCCGTGATGTGACGACCATAATCCTGGTTTACTGGGAAAGAAGGATGACGGAACGATGGCTTGGCCGTTGTGGGAAAGTGCCTCTGCTCTGCAATCCCCAGCTGTACAAGTTGCATGCGAATGACTGTGTTGGACTGCAGAGTTCATGGTTTGGTCCTGTGCTGATTTTGCCTGCTGTGTCGTTCAGTCTGAAAGTAAAGAAACCTAGGAAAAGTAGAGTGTTAGTGTTGTGGTTGAACTTTGAGAGAGTGGAGTGAGTGAGCAAGTAAAGGAAGTGAATGTGTGGATGTATATGTCGACACTACTCTGCAAACGCATTGATGAATGTTTGCACACGCACGCACGCACTTAACATGCTCTCACATTTATTTAAATATATGTGTGCATGTATGTATGTATGTATGTGTGTGAGTGCATGTGTATCTTTGTGTGTGTGTGTGTGTATACATGTGTGTGCATGTATCTTTGTGTGTGTGCACAGATAAACATACAAGTTTGTAACAAAACTATTTTACCTGGAGACCAGAGAAAACAATTGTGGTATAAGCGCACAGGCAGAGTGAGGTCAATTTTCGCTTTATCAATTTAATGCCGTATTTTACTTTGATGTTATGCATGTTATACTCATCACACACACTATGATAAACATGCATGAATGCAAGTTTGTGTTCAGATACACACACACATAACTTCAAACTTGAATATTCATGAATACAGCATGAACACACAAATGCCCAACATACAAATGACTAAAGTACACAAGACTGCATGCACTTACAGACTCGAAGAACAAAATCATACCAGAAAACCTGTTTTGTAATAATATATTTCACTCTCCAAAAACACACAGCATTTGTGGCAATAAAAGAACACCAAGGAGACTCCGGAAAATAGAATCCTGTTTTCCAACACTCAGGAATAACGGAATCCCATCTTCCTAGTTTCAGGAAAAGGGAATCAAGTTTTCCAACAGTTTCAGAAAAAGAATAAAATGGGATTCTGTTTCTCGGGAAAATGGAATCCTGTTTTCCAACACTCACAGGAAAATGGAATGCTGTTTTTGAACAGGCCTTTGCAAATTTCAAGGAATATTTAAAAAATGAAATGTATGAAACTGAACACTTCATAGAAAATTTGACAAAGCAGCTTTTGACTTTGCCTCCCAAGTAGATCCAGGAATGAATAAATAAATGAATGAATACACAAATAAACGAGTCAATAAATAAATAAATAAATAAGTAAGATACATTAGGCAGCATTAGTAAAAACAGCTAGCAATGATCAAGTTTACACCTTGTTGTTTTAAGTAATTTACTCTTTATCCCTTTATTTTACTTCAGAGAGTAGGGGAAGAAGTGATAGTCTGTAAAAGCAAGTAGGTGATTGAAGGGAGGGGGGGGGGGGGGGGGGGGGCGGTAGGGGGAATGAGGAACAAAGGAGAGAAAGAGTATGGTTGGATTTAAAAGAGGGAGGGGGGACGGGAAGGAGAAAGCGAGAGGAGGAGGGGATATAATTTTCTATGGAGGGGGGAGGGGAAGGAGTAAGTGAGAGGAGGAGGGGATATATAATTTTCTATAACTTCAAACATTTTAAAGATCCAACTCTGGCAGGATTAATTAAGATCAGGTTTGTTATTAAAATAAAATATACAAATCACACATACATATTTCACTGAAATATATTTGCAAAAATTCTTTACATGTTCCAAACATTTCTTCTGTTTATATAAAAACAACAACTTGTGACTGAACACATGGTAGCAGCAGAAACATGTAAGTAAAAACTTCCTCAAATACTACCACAACACACAGCATTAAGTGTACATTCAACTGCATAATACATAAATATCATCAAAATGAAAGGTAAAGTATCATCACAACTCAGACCACAATGCTATCATGATTTCTTCTCAACAGTATGATATAGCAACAGTTTTCTGAACAGCATAATTACAGATTATAGTATATATATATATATATATATATATATATAATATATATATATATGTATATATGTATTAATAAATTAGCACAGGTGATGATAGATACTATACACTTGAAAACAGATTCAGCAGTGTGTCAAACCCACAACAAACCACAGAAAAAACAACGACAATCCAGTGTTCACATTTAGTGCATATTAATTACATAAACGACGTAACAATTGAGTTGTTTTGGCCAAACTCTGTAGAGCAAACCCATTCTCACTGGCCAACATTTCTCTTGGCCAAAAATTCTGTCCAGGAAACTAGTGTTCATAGGCCAACAAAACACATGTATGCAGACAGAAAAAGGGTTTGGGGGGGGGGGGGGGGGGGGGGGGAGGAAAGTGGCACTGTACAATGGCGTTGTGCTTTCCTGAAGGGCAGTCCCACTTGAATTTCACACCGTCTGCTACAACCATGCATTTGATGCACTACACAAGGCTGCGCAGGCATCCACAAAACATCTTCAGTGTCCTGATTGCTGTCACCCACAGACAAAAACAGGCTCCTTCCATATAAAGCAGCAAAGCTTGGTATCAAAATGGCCAATATTACAATAGCTAGGCCGTGGAATGCTGGAAACTAAAGACGATGATTGTATAATACTATTTTGCCTGCAATGAGTTCGGGACGGATGTAGACAAAAAATAACTCCAAACATTGTTTATGTTACCACCACCCCTGTGGCATGCCAGGGGCTCTTTCAGTATACAACAATAGCATCCCCTCCTCGAGGAAATTCTTTGCTTGAAATTTCCTCCTTTAAAATTGTTTTTTTTATTGAGCTGCCCTGAAGTAGAAACTTGTCAGCTGAGGCCAGCAGGCAGGCCTCCTGCTGAGTTACAAGCACAGGAGAAGACCTGGCATTAGGCATTCCACTCAATATGGCCACGTAGACATAATTGTATGATATCAAACTCAAATCAAAATGTTTTTGTTTGTTCTCATCATCAGCACAACTATTTTGATGGTGAATAATTAAACAAACAGTAAAAAAAATCACTGATATTGCAGGCAGCATGAAAAAAGCTCTCTTTAAACTCACTCAGTAATGACAGTGATCTCCTTTTATCTTTACCACAGGTGGGTCATTTGTCATGATCTGCAAAAACAGAAAGCAACAAACAAGCAAACAACAAACACAAAAAAGCAAAGGGTGCTGTAATTTCTAAACCATAATGCTTAGTTTTCACAACTTCAAGTTTTTGGGTCCAGAGCTTTTCCCTCAAGTCTCCTCTGACAGGTGCAGGTCTTGGTCATAGAAACCATGCTGTTCTCTCCCCCGTCGATTTAGTCAGTCTCTGGTCGGAGCACTTACGGCTTGTCCCAAGCCAAGTTAAGCAGCGTCGAGCGTGGTTACCACTTGGATGGGTGACCGTTTGCACGCCTTGGCTTCAGTACAGTTCCCCCAGCTGTAAATGGGTACCTGTCCTCTTTAGGGTCAGGGAAGGTAAAGCAGCGAGGGAGAGGAGATGGGCGCCGCCCTCAATACGCTGGCCCTAGAAAAGTGAGGTCTCTGACGCCTCGCTCCCCTACGACCTTATAGGTTATGGGACACCTTTACCTTTACCTTACCTCTCTCCCCCTCTCTCTCTCTCCTTCGGATGAAACTATAAACAGAGGTCCCGTGTGCGAACGCACGCAGAACATCTTGTGCACACGTTAAATCCTGTTCCGCTTTTCGTAAGAGTAGGCCATCATGTGCCGGTGGGAACAGATGACAGTTTTTACAAAACTGCACACACACGGGGACTGGATGTAAAAAAGCATGCGAGTGCTTATTCCATTATCCTTGATATAAAAAATCCCACCAAACTCTCTCTCTCATACTCTCTTGGGCTTATCCATTTACTCTCAATAAACATTTCGAGTCCAAGTTCTTTCTCTCTCTCTCTCTGAGGGCTGGATTAAAAACAGTCTTGTTACTTAATTTATTACCCTTGAGAAATAAAATTGCATCTGAGTTTCTCTCTCTCTCACGCATGCACGCACACGCACACAACAACTGAAACAGACACACAATCAGATAATCAGAAATTCAAATACACAGACACACAAAATAGGCATATAAAGAAAAATTACACACTGTATTAAAGAAAAAAATATCACAACCAACAAATCCATCACATATTAGAAATAATCTGCTATGATTCCAGGAAAAGCAAAACTGTCCAACTGATTTTAGCATGATTGAAAAATACTCAACATACAAACTGATATGTACCTTTGGAAGTAAAATAAAGCAGTCAATAAACCCAAACATGGTAAATAAGGCTCTTTGCGAGGATTGTTAAAAATGACCAGCTTTTCTCTGATAACTTTGTGTGTGGATCAGGCTGATTACTGGCTCTTCATAATGACTTTCACTTTGAATTTGTTGATATGGGCTTATTACGATTAGTGTGCTCCTTATGGAAGAATAAGATTACTTTACTTTTTTTTTTATATATCGTCATAAATCCCCGAAGTTAGAATGCGACTACCTTAATGGTGGACAAAAATGGTCGCATATGCAAAATCTCGCCACTGGTCAACCGTGGAACTCTAGCTGAGAAACCAATGAAAATATCATGATAACAATGACTATATATGTGGATTATTTAACAACATTGCCTCATTATGCCTTTTTGTGTGCATTAGTAACGTTACAGGTAAGTCCCTGATTTTAATCCCAATGGGTTTGTGAATGAGTTTGTAGCTTACTGGCCTATTGCATCACACTATTACAGGTTTGTGAGCGGATAAGCAACATTACTGGTTCAAACCCTTACCATAGCTTTGTGGGGGAATAGTACAATTTCTGGCTTATTACCTTATTACAGGTTTGTGAGGGGGGGAGGGGGGGCAGAGGTAGTAAGATTACTGGCTCATTACCTTATTGTAAGTTTGTGAAGGGATTAGTAAAATTACTGGCTTATCACCTTATTACAGCTTTGTGAGGGGTTTAGTAAGATTACTGGCTTATCATAGCTTTGTAAGGGGATTAGTAAGATTACTGGCTTATTACTTTATCATAGCTTTGTGAGGGGGTTGGTAAGATTACTGGCTTATTACTTTATCATAGCTTTGTAAGGGGATTAGTAAGATTACTGGCTTATTACTTTATCATAGCTTTGTAAGGGGGTTGGTAAAATTACTGGCTTATTACTTTATCATAGCTTTGTGAGGGCATTGGTAAGATTACTGGCTTATTACTTTATCATAGCTTTGTGAGGGCATTGGTAAGATTACTGGCTTATTACTTTATCATAGCTTTGTGAGGGGGTTGGTAAGATTACTGGCTTATTACTTTATCATAGCTTTGTGAGGGTTTGTAAAATTATGCTTATCTTATCATAGCTTTGTGAGGGCATTGGTAAGATTACTGGCTTATTACTTTATCATAGCTTTGTGAGGGGGTTGGTAAGATTACTGGCTTATTACTTTATCATAGCTTTGTGAGGGGGTTGATAACATTACTGGCTTATTACTTTATCATAGCTTTGTGAGGGCATTGGTAAGATTACTGGCTTATTACCTGATTGTGGTTTTGTGAGGGGATTACTTAGATTACTGGCTTATTACCTGATCGTGGTTTTGTGAGAGGATTACTGAGATTACTGGCTTATTTCCTTTTCATAGCTCTGTCAAATACATTCTGAGAAAATTTTCATACTTGCTCTTCTCATAAAGATAATAAATCCAGTCAGTACCTAATAACAACAATGTAAGCAAAGGTATTGCTGTTTAAAATCAGAGTAATCTTAAAAAACCCAAACCAAAAACTAAGAACTAAACAGCCTTTGAAACCTATCAGCTTAGGCTCTTCTCTTTATTTAGAACAATTTCCTGTGTATTTTCTCCAAACTCCACTCACTACTATTCCCATAAACTACAATGAAAACTTACTGCGAAAGCTGTTTCTGGGAAAATATTGCAGCACAAATGAGTCCCAACAAAGGACAAAGTCATGAGGAAAGCTGCATCACAATACAGACAGACAGACCAGCTTTGGCCATCAGCAATTATCTGCACCTTTGATCAAAGTCCTTGGTGTGGGGTTGAGCATTCACCAACAGCAAAAAGGTGCTTTTGGTAAAACCCTCTCATTCACAGCAGGATAAGGACTTGAGCTCTCTCTACTCCATTTACAAGTATGCTTGTGTATGGGGTGATATGGATAAACGAGGTTTACAAGTATACCTAGTTGCACAACTGGGCAGGAGTAGAAAACTCAGGTTGCACTTATGGGGTAGAAAGAGTTTAATTAAATAAATAAAAATCTTATAGACTGATGAAAGAAACTTGTATTACATCACTAGGAATCACAGATCCACATTCTGTTTAGCAAACCATATCACATAACATTAATGATTAAAACCATGCTGTCTATCCTGTGACTTTGATTATGACTTGTCAAACATTGACATTCTTTGCAATTCAATGTTTGTGACAGAAACCTGTAAGGAAAGGCCCCTCTAGTTTAGGAATGCTTCTGATTTCAGCATCAGACCTCTCCAAATGGTTTACTAGTGTCAGCGTTGTAGATCTCACTGTGTTGAAGAATTAAAAAATATAACTGTAATAAAATACAACTAGATAAATGATGATGTAAGATACTACAATATAACTAGATAAATAACGATTTAAGATTCACAACTGGATTATAAAACAACTCTTAAAATATGCAGATCAACAAGTTTAAAACAATCATAAAAAAAAGCAAATAAAAATCTGTTCTTTTTCCTTCCATGAATCTGTAACGATTGAAGTTTGATGATTTGAGAATTTCAACGTTCCAGTTCCAAGAAACAGAAAAAAAAGTACTATATAGTCTACATGTATAATAAATATGCCAAAACAAGGGCGTAAGAGTGACTGAAAATGTCTTTGTTCAAAATCTGCACACTATTTCAGTAAAAAGACATTTAAAAAGATAAAAATGCACCCAAATAACTGGGTTATGCTGCCCACAAAACAAATGCATAGAAACATCAAATGGCAGTGTTGTAAGATTCACATATTTTTGTTACTCTGCTCTGCGTTAATAGTTTGGTTCTTTTTTTCTGAACACATCTGGACCATTATAATGAAAAAACCCCCAACAATTAAACCCCAAATAACACCCCCCCCCCCCCCCCTCCCTGGCAAGTAATTATTGGATTATTTCAATGATTATCAACCTCAGAAATACTTTGTTCTTTCATGCTACTAATACTCAAAATGAAGAGTAAAAAAAAAAAAAAGGACACCTCTAAAATCTAAACACTTGTGTATTCTAAACTCTTTGTAAGAAGTAGATGTGCTATCAGAACTAAAAAAAAATGTCTTCAAAGGAATTATTCTGGGAACTAAAACAATGTCTTTAAAGGAATTTTTCTGTGAACATTTCATTCATGTTACAGAATTTATAAAAACAATCCATTATTAAATTGATTTTAAAATCAAACATTTCATTCCAATTCTTCAAAAGTGTAAAAACAAGTTTTAAAAAAGAATAATTAAAAATGATTGAAGTAACTTGGAAGAAGACCATCAGCTTGCAAACATTAACAACACATAATTTATGTTGTAGATACCTTCCAAATATAAACAGTTGATTTTCACATCAGCAGTACAAATTCAGGCAACAAGGATATCACTCCTGAAGTAACGCTGAAACACACGAGCACAGTACCAGCTTTTTAAAACATGTTCAAGTATCAGTGCTGTCTCTGTGTTTCATAGCAGGTTACAAACAACTCACTGGGTTCATAGAGCTGGCATTGAAACATTCCTGCATCTGACATTTTCCTGTAGATTCTCACGTCTGATATGCTTTGTAGAACTTCCAGAACACTAAGTTGACATTTGCTATCATCATCATTACCATATTAGGCATAGCAAATCCTGCGAACACATTTTGCATAGTACTGTATATAAAACAAACACCAGGTATGACAAACAGCACCTGAAGGTGAAAAATCACACAGATCTGACATCAGAGATCACTGTCCGGTCTGGAACTTTCACTATCCTCTCTCTTGCGCTTGTTGTCTCGGCTGAAGGACAGCGAGATGGTCCCGTTCTCAGAGATCATCAAATGACCACTTTGATGGCCGGGTGTCTCACCCAGCAGACCTGTCCATGAAGAAGACTGGTGACTTGGCTGAAGGCTGTGGGATACAGTCACAGGAGTTTGTGGATATGACGCCTGAAGCCCGCTCTCTTGAGGAAACCCTGCTCTACCTGATGCTGCAGATGTCACAGGGGATTGTTTGCCAAAGCTCTCTGAGGAGGGAGGGTGGTGGTGCGCTGCTGCTGCTGCTGACAATGGATGATCTGTGGAGCCTTTGAGCAGTGAAGAAAACCATGAGGAATCGGCAGGATTTCTGACGTTTGATGACAACCACTTTGATTTCATCGCATTTTTGTGTGGTGAAGAAAATTCCTGTGGACAGAATTCTGAAGAAATGGCTGGACTTTTGTGCCGAGGTGACAAGCGGGATAACTCTGTATCCTTTTTTTGCCAGGGCGTTGCTGAAGCACTGGTGGCATGTTTGCGCGGTGACGATGACTGGACGGAATCCGTCTCATCCCCTTTAACTGTGGCCGATTCTCCTTCACAGGCAGTGTCACTGTCTGCACTGCCTCCCTCCCCTCCTGTTCCGCTGCCACCAGGGTGTTCCTGGGCTGTTCTAGAACACGGTGCTTCCCTCTCCTGCTCTGGGAGAACTGGAACAGTTTCAGCGTCAGTGCTGGCCTCGTCCCCAGCCTGGCTGGTGGTGGTGTGTGAAGGTGTGATGGGGTTGGTGGTTCGAAACCACTTGTGTCTGACACCGTCGATGTGATGACTGAAGTGACGGAGGACCTGGCTCCCCACAGAATCATAAGAACTGGCGATGACCTGAAAAAAACACAAAAAAAACGTCATGACCATGGTTGTCTTCAGCAGCAACACAGAATATTACTGGAGGTGAAGGAAAAGAGGGAAAGAGAGTTTTCAGTGAACACACACACATACATAAAACACACACATGCACACACACACTTACAAAAATATAATAAATTGGAGAGGGAGAGGGTAAGCGAGCGAGAGAGAGAGACAGACAGAGAGATAGAGACAGAGAGAGACACGGAGTCAGAATAATTTGAACAAACTGTACTTGTTGGCCCTGCAGAAAACTCAAAGTTAAGCTTCATCACTAGGCCTCTCATTTCCCATGCATTCAACAGACTGGAAAGCCTCTGACCAGAACCTCTCAACTGCTAACACTGACAGTTGTAAACCCTGAAAATGTCTGCTCTCTTTTACACTAGTAAACTCAATGAGTTAACCCTTTACCATTCGCATATCTTACAGAGAAACTCTCTGTAGTATTCGAAAATTCATGCAGTTTTTTTAAGAAAATAAGGTACCTCAAGTACACAAAGTGCTGTACAGCTACTATTGTTTGCAGAGCATTCATATTTGGCCAAACTATTCCTATGATGTCATACTTTGTTCTGCACCCCAAGATGTGTGTCCTACCTACATGTGTCGTGCTGCTGTCCCCTCTATGTCACCAAATAAAAGTAAAATTTCAGTGACATCATGCTGTTAGTCTACAACTACCCTCTAACATGCGCAATATACGTATGTGATTTAAAAAAAAAAAAGTGTGGTCCTGCCTGAATGTGTCCTCTATCGCATCCAGCGTCATGGTAATCCAATCAAACATTCACACTTGTCACAAAATTATTTTCACCAAGTCTACATTTTCTCAGTGGAAAGTATTCAAACATATTGAAAACAACGTTGACTAATGCGCATATATACATTATTTACAAATATATGCTCACACCTACTATTTACAAAAACACTAGTGTGTCCTTCACTAATAGCCAGTTACATGGCTGTCACAATGCAGGCGTCACAGCCCAGTGTCGCGTCCAGGTGTGTTGGCGTGTTTCTCAGGTGAAAATACTGATTAATTTTGAGAAATCTGGTTTTCGTCATAATATTACTGATCCATTACTCAGAAAATCTCAAATCAGTAGACCAGTAGAGATGAAGCCTTGGCAAACGCTTGATCCCCATCATGATCAAAACTGACAGGTAAGCCCTAATTTCATCAGGTGTTGTTTCTGTCCATAATGGATCTATGACTAAGCCTTTCACGGTGATCTTTTTCTGGCATAATTGTTAGTTTTATCTGCTACAGTTTGAAAAAAATGTTGGGGCACAAACAAAACAAAGTAATCTAAGGGTTTGGCATTCAGTGGGAGAGTTTGTGCCGGCACAGTTGGCAGCATGAAGTCTTGCACTGTGCAAGGTACTTGTGTGCCGCACCATGTCGTCTGCTATGAAGCCAACGGAATGTTATCCTCAGCATCACTTTCCGACTCACTTCCTTCTCCTATTTCATCTCTTTCTTCTACATCTATGTCAGCATTGGATTCAACGTTTTATTCTTTCGAACTGTTCCACTTGAGCCAAAATAGCTTCAATTTCCACATCAGTATATTCCTCCCAAATTGAATCCTTAATCTTTGCTGCCATTGTTAGCTACAAGAAAGCGTGGGAAAGACAAAGCCAGTCACTGGCCAATTTCTTGTGAATGGGAGGCTGTGTAGCATTGAATTTGGTGCCCATTCCTTCCTTAGTTTATGCTGACCTCAGTGAAATGTTCATTCATAGTGTGCGTGTACTATGTAGAGCTTAGTGCATGAGGGAAATTCCCCACTAGGCTGAAATGACGTCCGGCGGGCTGCGGCGGGTATAACAGGGTTCATACAGACTTGGTTGGAAAAAATTTAGGGCCTTTTTAGGGCTTTTTAGGGGCCATTATTTCCAAATTTAGGGCCTAGCCACAGGGTATCAAAGTACATTTTATCAACCTGTGTACACGTTTACATTGATAAACTAATCTCAAACTCATGTAAGCAAAGTCTTCTTGTCTACAACTGCATGTTGGATATTGATTATTGACACAAATTCAAGTGAAGTTCTAGAATAAAATGTCTTTCACTCATAGATACTACAATGAATGAAAATCCTCACACAGTAAAACATCCATGGTGTGATGGAAGTGTCCATGTCTTGAAATACGAAGTAAAGTGAAAACTGAAATAAGTGTCTCTGATTCTAAGATGTTTTTCACAAACAGCTAGCAAAGTGAACTTAAAAGACACTATCCCTCAAACTTGTGAACTAGTCTCCTTGCCTTATCAAAGATGCAGATGGTTGCCTGGTACTAGAACTGTAATAACAATACCCTCACACAGTCACAGTGCCTCTTCCAAATTCTATTATTTTATTTCAATCTCACACATGCGTACATGCAGGCATTCACACACACACACACACACACACACACACACACACACACACACACACACACACACACGTGCATGCATGCACACGCATGCATGCACAAGAGAGACAGAAAGACACAGAGAGAGGCTGCTGGATGCAAGTTCTCTTCACTATGAATACATGCACAAGTCCCGTATCGTCAATGCAGACAGAGAGGTGGGCCTAACACTGGCTTGAAAAGGATGCCAACACCCTCTCCCCATAGGTTTTTTCTTTTTAAGCAAGAATCTTCAAATCAAGTTGGCCAATAACTGAATAATCTGCGAATTTGAAAGTAAAGTCAACTGAATCGACTACATTGAGTGGTGGAAAATATTCAAATAATATTTGTATTTTTCCTGTACAGTTGTAAATATTCAGGCATTTGTGACTTGCCTTATGAACTGGATTCGTTTCTGTATGCGTTCTGCAGGAAATCTGTGGGATAATCTCCTCAAATAAATAGATCTGGCTACAGGTTTTATTGTATTCCCATTCTGACACGCAACTGTATCACTGACTGCCATTTTGTAAACTGCCCACAGGAGAAACAATAGGCCTTGCTATTCACAGTGCAGCTGTGCTAAAATTGACAAATCTCGTAGAGAAGGACTGTAGCACAGTAAACAGAAAACTGGTATGTTTTTGACTCATGATTGCAGTTTCATAGTTAAACATCATTTTCCAAGCAAATTACGGGCATACCATAGGGTAGGTAGTTTTCGGCATGTAAAAAATAACTGGTGAAAGCAAAGGAATATGCACTTCCAATGGAGGCAAATTACCTCCCTTGGCAAAATAGGTGGCGCGACATGAATAGCAGACGACAGGCTCTATCGGCGATAATATGATCTTTGGACACCCTTCTTGCTTTCATTTCTCATAAGTTTTTTGTGTATTTGTTTAATCTACATTTCAACAGAAACTCTCACTCATGGTTCCCAATTTTAGGGCTTTTTAGGGCCTCCAGGGCCATAGGTATCATTTTTAGGGCTTTTTAGGGGCCTTATTTTGGATCTTCAAAAATCAGGGCCTTTTAGGGCTTTTTAAGATTTGTACGAACCCTGTATAAATGGGAAAGGGTTAAGGCAATGTCAGTGACTCCTCAAGGAGTTCAGGCAATGTCAGTGACTCCTCAAGGAGTTCAGGCAATGTCAGTGACTCCTCAAGGAGTTCAGGCAATGTCAGTGACTCCTCAGGGAGTTCAGGCAATGTTGGTGACTCCTCAGGGAGTTCAGGCAATGTTGGTGACTCCTCAAGGAGTTCAGGCAATGTCAGTGACTCCTCAAGGAGTTCAGACAGTCATGACTCCAGAAGAAGTTAGGCCAATGACTCCTCAGGGAGTTCTGCCAAGTCAGTGACTCCTGAAGGAGTTCTGCCAAAGTCAGTGACTCCTCAGGGAGGTCTGCCAAAGTCAGAGACTCTCCAGGATGTTCAGGCAATATCAGTGACTCCTCAGGGAGTTTATGCAATGCCGGTGGCTACTGAAGGAGTTCAGGCAATGCCAGTGACTCCTCAGGGAGTTCAGACAATGTCAGTGACTCCTCAGGGAGTTTAGGCACAGTTAGTCAGCATGGCCTGTGCAGCTTTACAGGAAAGAGTTCACTGGGTGGCCAAATACAGCAAGTAAATTATAATGATAGCAATGTCTGGAATTTATGCAGCACTGAATCTTGTGAACCAAACAAATCAAAGCGCTTAAATTATGATTATGAAGAGGTCAAATCTCATGTCCCCCAGGGGGAGCAGCTCACCTCCACCTGTATTTTAACATCCCCGAGGACGATGAAGGCGCGGTACATGGTGGTCCTGACGGAACCGTGGGCCCCGACGCTGCGAACAGTGGAGATGGATTCCAGCTGGAGAGGTTCGATCAGCTCACGACGCAGTGTGCACACATCGCTTCCCGTGTCCACCATGAAGTCTGCACACAAAGATAAGTTAGGTAAAGTCACCAAAAAAAAAAAGCCAGAAAAGTCCTTTGAATGAGACTATCAATTCAAGGTCCTGGGTGTGAATGCACTCAGATCATCCTGAAACCTATTCTGCCTTTTGAAGAGTAGGCCATTGCATGCTGTTAAGAGAAGATGATGAAACTTAAAAAACAAAACAAAAATGCATGCACACTGGTCTTGCCAAAGTCTAAATGCGGCTTCCTTAAAGGTGAGCAAAAACGGTTGCATACCCAAAAATAACACCATTGATGAACCTCAGGGTACAGCTCTGAAATGGGTACAGCTGAGAAATGGGGAAGGGGGAAGGGAGGGAAGTGTGTGTATGTATGTATGTGTGTGTTTGGTGGGGGGTGGGGGGGTGGGAGAATATTTGAAACTCCGCACCCTGTCAGTCTTATTGTGATTGTTCTCTTTGGCTATCAATTCTGTGTAAGAGTCATCTTAGCTAGTGTAATTCAGAGAGAAATCAGCAAATTTAACCATCTTAGAGAGATTGTGAGATGGAGTTTGACAGTGACAATGGTCACAGTGGGCTCTCCATAGTGCTAGTTTTCTGTTTTTATATCAATTGGCAGGGTTGGATACCAACATGCATACATACACTCACACGTATGCACACACATGTAATGATGTATGCATGCAAGCACACACACACACAAACACAATGAGAGAAGGGATGGGACAGCCTAGGGTATGACCATTGCGCTTGCTATCTGATGGCCTTGGCCCAGGTTCAAGTCACCATCAAGACTCTGTTCAATTTCCCCCTTGGAGTTAACATCAGTGCAGACTCCATTCCCCCTAAGTCCTCTGGAAGAGATTGTAAACAGTGGTCTTGTGTGCAAATGCCTGCAGAACATTTTGTACACACATGAAAACCTGTTCCACCTTTCAGAAGAGTAGGCCACTGTGTACTGGAGGGAATGGGTGACAAAATTTACAAAACCACATACACAATGGGACTGGATGTAAAAAAGTACTTGAGTGCTTATTCATAATATTTTAAATAAGAGCACGAGAAAAAAAGGCATACACATTCCACACACCGTTCCCCCACCCCCACCCCGGTTATCATACACACACACACCAATCAAGCAAACAATAAAAATATCACCCTTTAAACCTAGTTAGTTCATTTTACACAGTACAAAAGCTCACTGAAAACTTGCTGGCACTCAGGACTGCCTGTAGACTGCAGTGTTGCTCGAACACACAGAAAGGGGAACTTGGCATGAGACAGATAAGGGGGATAACCCCACCATCCCTCTGCCACCATCGTGTCCTCCTCCTCCTCCTCATCCTGCTCCGGGTGATGTCGCTTACGCAGTGCATTCACTGGAAAAAGTAAGATGACGATGTAAATGATAAGAATGATAATGACAGAGTGGTGGAGGGAGAAGCCTAGTGGTTAGAGCATTGCGCTAGTGATCTGAAGGCCCGGGATCAAGCCACCACAGAGGCGCCCATTTTAAAGAACTTTACCCTGAAGTTAATGTAAGTACAGACTCCACTCTCTCTAAAGTCCTATAAATCGAGGCCCCGTGTGCAAACGCATGCAAAACATCTTACACACACATTAAAAACCTGTTCTGCCTTTTGGAAAAGTAGGCCATTTCATGCCACCATGAATGGATGACAAAGTCTAAAACTAAAAGCACATGGACATAGATGCCTTTAGTTACCATCCCCAAAGTTGGAATGTGGTTACCTAGACCCTAGACTGCAGGTAAAAAAGGAAAAAACAGTTGCATATGTATCATATGTATGCAAATTGATGAACCTTGGAGTTCTAGCTGAGGGACCCCCCGCAAAATTATATATATATATGAACTAACATGCATAATGGAAATCTACAGCTTGTACAAATGACACTAGGATGAGAGAATTCACATAGTTAATCAGAAATGACAACATAAATGATAACAACTGAAGGTAACACTTAGACGAGTTCTACAGATCTAGACTTGTGCAAGGCATACACAGAAAATGAATTTACCCTCCTCTTGCTCATGACAAGGGAAAACACAGACAAGGCTTGAAAAGAAACCAAAACAACAACAAAACCACCACCAACAACAGCAACAAAACCATTCTCACCTGCTCGTTCCAATCGACGTTTATGTCCCGGCAAAGTTATCTCCAGTTCGTCATACAAGTTCTCATCAGGAAGATTGAGCTGAGCAATGTCGGAGAGAAGAACGTGTCCACTCTGAACAAAACCTTCGTAGTAGTGACTCAGCCCATGCTCTCGCAGCCAGCAAAACAAACTGTACTCTGCTCTCTGCTTGTAGGAGTGAGCTGCAACACAATGTTCATGTTTTACTGATACTTGCTGTAGCGAGTTCACTGGAAATCATCTTTGTGAACAGTACCTAATGATTTGTGGATGTTCATCTGGACCATCTTTGTGTGCTGTGTGTGTATGTGTGTGTGCTGTGCTGTGTGTGTGTGTGTGTGCTGTGTGTGTGTGAGTGTGACTGTGTGTGTAGCTTAAAATGATTTTATTCCTGTCCCCTCCCCATTCCTACCACCATCCTTTTCAATATTCCTCTCCCCAAGCACTATGATCGTGCACCTGATGAGCGCGATTTATTGTGTGTACTTTAAAATATAATTTTTTGCACAAAATGTATGAAAATGATTGCCATGATTGGTTTTTCGTATTATGACACATGATTTTTTCCCTCCTGATTGAAACAAAAATCCCACCCCCTTTCCCCCTTCTATCTAGTCCCCTATGCTCCTCCCCATCTCTAGGATTTTACTCCAATGAATTATTTCCCAGCTTCCTGAAGATAGACTTCATAGCTGGTGATAATTGTTTTTTAAATTTCTTAAAAAACAAAACCAAAAAACTTCCTTTCTATAATCTGGGTAAGAGTATTTTCATAGGTAAGGAGATAAAGATGTACCATATTAATGACATTACAGAGCAATCAGCAATGGCTTTTGGCTTACTTGCTTATGTAGTCTCTTTCCTTTAACACAGGTGATCCTAACATTTTACAATGAATTGCACTGCAAAGTACTGGAAGTTGTGGATTACTGTCACGGCAGATTTCTTAAAATTTAATACTTATTGAAGATTTTAAAAGTTTATGGCCTGAAAATACCATCAGCATTCAAAATATCCTAGATAGCAAGACCAAATTTCGTACAAACTCACCTGCTTTGAGGAGAATTATGATTTCCATCGGATTGGTGATGCCAATTGCTTGTAAATCAGCGACATTCAGATGAGGAATATCAGCTTCATCGTCATAGCCTCGCATGTGAAACATGCCCAAATGATGTCCCATACCTATTGATGTCAGAAAATCTGTGATGCCACTCGCCATCAGGACTGTTTCACAGCAGCTGATTGAACCAGAATGACAACAAAAGTCACTTTAAAGAAGACAGCTAATCTACTTGGCCATCAAGCCAAACTTTAAGCTAAATAATCCAGAAAAACAACATTATATGGGGTGACTTGGAATGCCTTTCCCCTTGCTTGACCGGAACTTTTGGCGGACAAGTTTGTTCTAAAAACCGTTTTTTGATTAGTGCATGGAACAAACCAGCGTCCGTAGAAACCAATCAAGAGGCTGGTTGCAGACGTGTAGAGGCCGTACAGCTTGGTCTGCGTACTCAAATGTTGGTCACGTGACTTAATCAGCCCACAGCTTCCGTGTAGTGCCCTAGCCTAACACAGGCCCTATCGCTTGAAACTTTGTTTTGATACAACAAATATGGCTGCTGAAGGCAGAAAACGCGTGGCACTGATCACGGGCATCACAGGACAGGTACTTTTCATAGCGATTTATTTTTTTATTTCGCTTGTAGCACCATAAGTTCAAAGCAGGCGTGGTATGCGAAGTTACCGCCCTTTAGTTACTTTTCAGATTGCTTGCAACGTGGCTTTTCCTTGATCCTAAGGCTGGTGAAGTGATCACAACTGAGAACTACACTGATCATAGCAATAAAAGTCGTAAAACTTAATCCGTATGCAGTAACCCCCCCCCCCCCCCCTAAACTCCACTCCATGTCACATTCACATTGTCTGCTGCATTGACGAACAGGGTGGCATAGTCACATCCTAGTGGGAAGGTTTCGACAAATTATTCATTAGGGCCTAATGTGTGGAAAGCTTAGGTTAGATCTGCATTCATTAGGGAGTCAATAGGATTTGGATTTTCCAGTTAGTTTCATAGCATTGGAAACACATGAGGGAAGATACTTGTGCAAGAGGATAGTCATTAATTGATTTTATAATGCCTGGCACAGTCAGTGGTGTGCATATCAACATTGGAAGTTGCAGTGCACTGTTCATAGAATAAGAGTTACTGTAGAAAGCAAAACCCAGAATAAAGGAAATTAGATGTAATAGCCAACCATACAATAAAAGTATTGAAACACTGATTTTCATGGCAAAATATGATGCACACATAATATTGGAGCAAACAGACACATCTTGATCTCTGGTGAGTTGGTGTAAAACTAAAAGTCAACCTATTTTCCCTGGTCTAAACCTGACCAGCACTTTGGGGTCCACTTTGTGACTGGGAAGAACATTAAATTTGGTTGACTAGAACAGATCCAATAACCTGGTCTGTTTCTTCATGAGTATTACAATTACACAGGAATTAGGACTGTTAATAACAACCAATGTAAAGAACATGTGGTCTATCCAAATGATGCTGTAAGGTGGGAAAAACTACTATCATGTACATGCCCCAACTGCAACCTGCAAAGTCTGACTTTGGCATTTTATGGTCCAACAGTAACAGTTTTGCTGCCTTAAAAATTGTTGACAAATCATTGGATAGTTACATGCCTACATCAGTACATGCATATTATATGCATGCCTTTTGAATTTGAGACTTTATCTTTTTTTGAAATAATTTTTTTGGTAGATCTCAATCTGAGTCAATTTATTATCTCATCAACATAGCCCTGAAACCTAGACTGACTGTTGCTCTGCTGGAATTCAGCATTGTGTAGGATTTTGTTTTCTAGGTCATGATTCATTACCCTCTTGATGTACCCTTGCAGCAGACTGATTCTCTGAAACTGATAATTACATAGGCCTAAAGCTAAAAGTGCAGCATGAGAGAACACATTATCACCTTGACATATTTGTCTAACTCTGCCTATTCTGTGGAGTAGAAGTTGTTTTTGTTTTTTCTGTTTGTTTTGCTTTTTTGTTAGTAATACACACATAGGCCTTAAGATCCAAGCACAGTCCAAACTCAGCATTTGTTTCCAAGTTATTAAAAAAATTTTGTTTTTACTGTTTTATCATAGTTTATGGTTTACCTCTGGTCCCTGACCACAGTCGCTCTGGCAACAAACTGCCAGTGAGTATGGAATATATATGTAAGGCAGCAAAGGTTAAGTTTAAAAAAAAATCATCTTAAAATAAAAAAATAAGGATATTTTAAATTCTAACCACGAAACTCAAACTTGCAGCTGCATACTGCCTTCTAGTTCTAGATCTTCAATTTGTTGGTCTTTATTTTAGACAAGAAAGGAGCGGGCTAGGGGGCTGTATGCGCAACTATTATAGTGTGTGTGTGTGTGTTTGTGCGTGTGAGCGCGCTCGCGTGTGTGCTGGCATGCATGCATGCATGCATGCGTGCTTGCATGTGTGTGTGCATGTGTGTGTGTGTGTGTGTGTTTGAGGGGGAGAGAGAGGGGGATGAGTGAGTGTGTGTTTTTATTTTATTTATTTATTTATTCTTTTATATCGAGGATAATGGAATAAGCACTCATGTGCTTTTTTACATCCAGTCCCTGTGTGTATGCGGTATTGTAAATTTTGTCATCTGTTTCCACCGGCACACAATGACCTACTCTTCCGAAAAGCGGAATAGGATTTAACGTGTGCGCAAGATGTTCTGCATGCATTCGAACATGGGGCCTCGGTTTATAGTCTCATCCGAAGGATGTGCATGTGTGTGTGCCTTAATGCATGAGATATAATATGTACATGTAACAGAATGCATTTTCAGATGCATGTTCATGTCTGTTTCCACCCTTTTTGTTTCTTTTGTTTTTTGCTTGTAAGAAAACAAGCAAAGTGTTTGGTAGGGCTTTTGTTGTTTGTTGTTATTGGTTGTTTTTTTTTTTTAAATGACTCGCTCATTTACTTCTGCTCTGCTCAGAAGACTCAAGACTCAAGAATGCTTTATTATCTCAGAAATGAGAAATTATTAAAGGCATATTAAAATAAAAATTACAAACATAAAATGATGTAAAATGATAATGATATGCCCCATTCTTTCTGAAGTTTCTCCCAGATATCATTATCATTTTCAAGGGTAGTGTATATTTTACCTGAATCAGTGAATGGTGTGTGTGTGTGTGAGTGTGTGTGTGTGTTGTTGGTTTGATTGTATGTCTGTTCACTCAAAGTGATATTAGAAATGCATCATGTGTGTTTGTTGTTATATTTAACATCTGTTCATTATAAGTGATATTATGTGTGTGTTTGTTCGTTGTTATATTTAACGTCTGTTCACTATAAGTGATATTATGTGTGTGTGTGTGTGTGTGCATGCATACGTGCGCATATATGTGTATTTTAAGGTAACCTTCCCACTGTGGACAGATTGTGTCTGCGTTGTGTTGTGTGGATAATGATGATAATGTGAAGTTACAGCGATGGGGCTGACCTTTATATTTCTGTCCTCTTGCTGAGTACTATGCAAATTCCTTTTGTGTTTTGTCTCATTCTTTCTTCTGTTTATTTGGAATTTTTTGTATTGATCAATTTTTTTGCATATAGAAGCTTCCTTTTGTGTGTGTGTGTATATATATATATATATATATATATATTTTGTAGTTGTTTTTTTGTTTTGTTTTTTGTTTTGCAGTCTGTACTAAAGCTACAAGTGTGTAAAGTTTGTTGTTTTTATAATGCCTGTACTATTAGTCATGTTAGTAACAGAGTGTGTCCCTGTCTTAACAAAGGACCCCAGGCTCTCCTGTGCAGGGTAGAAAGACAGCAACCGCCTTAGTCAAGAATGTCCGCCATTCGCCAGGTTTGAATGTTTGCACTTTTAAAAATGGACTCTTCCACTTTCAGCACATCGTGAACTATTAATAATAAAACCACTGTACTTTAAGTGTAAATCCATTTCCAGTGTTTGTTTTGAATAACTGTATGGTTAACATTTGAATTTACTGAAGTTGTTCACTGCACTGTGTAAAAGGCTCAAATCGAGACCAATGCACAAGATAACATGTAACAGCGGGGATCCTGAATTGCTTAACATGTATTTTAATGCATTAATTGTAGTCATGATCTGTGCACAGGATTATATAGATAGATAGATTGGTAGATAGATATTACTTACATATATGTGTTTAGGGGAAGGGGACGGGATAGCTCAGTGGTCGGAGCACTCGCTTTCCCCCAGCCAAGTTAAGCAGCGTCGAGCGTGGTTACCAGTTGGATGGGTGACCGTTTGCGCGCCTTGGCTTCAGTACATACAGTTCCCCAGTTCACCCAGCTGTAAATGGGTACCTGCCCTCTTTAGGGTCAGGGAAGGTAAAGCAGTGAGGGAGAGGAGATGGGCGCCGCCCTCAATATGCTGGCCCTAGAGAAGTGAGGTCTCTGACGCCTCGCTCCCCTACGACCTTACAGGTTATGGGACTCCTTTACCTTCCTTTACCTATATGTGTTTAAAGTGCTTGTGAAGTACTCACCCTGCATTTTTATGACTATATTTATTTATTATTTTATTTTTATGTATTTTATATCGACGATAATGGAATAAGCACTTATGTGCTTTTTTACATCCAGTCCCCGTCTGTATGCGGTTTTGTAAATTCTGTCGTCTGTTCCCACTGGCACACAATGGCCTACTCTTATGAAAAGCGGAACAGGATTTAACGTGTGCGCAAGATGTTCTGTGTGCGTTCGCACACGGGGCCTCGGTTTATAGTCTCACCCGAAAGACTTTTGGGGAGAGTGGAGTCTGCACTGATGTTAATTCCAGGGGAAAATATCCCCTTGAACGGGAATCGAACCCTGGTCGTCAGATTGCGAGTGCAGTGTTCTGACCACTAGGTCATCCTGTCTCCCTATAGACTAAAGTTGACAAACAGAGCATAGAAATACTTGTAAAAAAGACTTTTATGTATGAAAACAGTCATTCTTAAAGAATGTTCAGTTTGTTTGTTTTTACTTTTTTTGTACATAATTTACTGTTTCTGACATCATAGATTTCTAAATATCTGCTGATTTTTATTTTTCAACAGAAGATTTTTTAGATTGAAGATTTCCAAACTTTTGCCCCTAATTTATTATTATTATTTGTTGTTGTTTTGTTTTGTTTGTTGTTGGTTTGTTGTTGTTGTTTTACAGAGAACTTGTTAAGATTAAATGAGTCAATGGAAAGCTAAAAATAAAAAAAGGGGTGGGAGCGAGTGGAGGCTAGAAACCCTACAGAACCTCATTAATTTCCTTCTCCTTCTTTTTTCTTTTTGATTTTTTTTGTTTGTTAACAATTTAACATTTCATTTACCATTTTATGCTTGAAATATCAAAATAAAACTTCATTTAACATCTGTTTCTTTATGATGTTCTTACCTAGTTTATAACACAAATCTTGGCTTTTTGTTTCTTGCATTTGTGCACTCACTTGAGTTTTGGTTTCATGACAGTTTCTGTATTCTGGTAAAGACTAAAACTTTCTCTTGTTCATCATCCACCTGAGTCACTCATCCTCATGTTAATTTTCAGATCTCTTTGTAACTAGCCAGATTGTGGACCTGTGACTTCATGATAATCTAATATAGAGGCAGATGAGGCAGGATTGAGCTAACATTGAGGTGAAATGATGGGCTTTTAGTTTTGCCCTGTATGTAGTAGTGCAGATTCCGCTTCCATGGTGTATGCTAGAAGGCCTTGTTAGAAGACTAAAAGCTTAGATCTCTTGTGCTGCGTGTGAACATCCTGGTCCATTTTTGGAAGAACTGAGCCTTCACATAAGTTTAATATTAGTGCTATTGTATATTACATCAATATGTGTGTAGTATACTGATATCAGGGTTAATGACCAGAAGCTGGAAACAGTTCAAAGCTTCAAGTACCTGGGAGCCATTGTATCAGACCAGGGATCCAAGCCAGAAGTAGTATGCAGGACTGCACAGACAATAACAGCTTTGTCAAAACTAAACACCATCTGGAGAGATAAGAATATCTCACTTATCTCCAAGATCAGACTAATGCGCTCCCTTGTCATATCCATATTTCTGTATGCCTGTGAATCATGGACCCTGACTGCAGATTTGGAGAGAAGAGTACAGGCAGTGGAGATGAGATGCTTTCGGAGACTCCTTGGCATCTCCTACAAAGACCACATAAGCAACGAAAGCGTGCATAACAGAATCCAGCAAACCATTGGACCCTATGAGAACCTTCTAACGATCGTGAAAAAGCGTAAACTTAAATGGTATGGGCATGTCACAAGATCCCAAGGAATTACAAAGACAGTTTTGCAAGGCACTGTCCAAGGAGGAAGAAGAAGAGGCAGACCAAGGAAGAGCTGGGAGGATAACATCAGCGAATGGACAGGCCTAGAACTCAACAAAACCCTGAGAAAGGCAGAACAGAGAGAGGAATGGAGGGAACTGGTGGTTGAGTCTTTGAGGGTGCCCCCACGGTCGTCAGACTACGGGACAGATAGATAGATAGATAGATACTGTGCTACTGCTGTAGTTGGCCAGTACTACTACTACTACTACTGGGGGCAGCTACTACTGCTGGCACTGAGTACTGGGCACACTTTGTGGGCTGTTACTAGTGTTAGTGTTACCACTGCACTGCTGCTGTTAGGTCACTGCTGAACTTCTTTCACATATGATAAATCTGAATTACAGTAGTTACTGATTACTTATACTGATAACCATTATTTTAATTACATGTTGTGTTCTTTCATCCATTGACTGCTTTGGAGATTTGTTGTTGGGAACTGAAAAACTGAAATTTGGAATGTTTTTTCAAGATGACTATTGGAAACAGACTTTCAGGCACTATAGAATGTCTTTTTATTTTTTTTCTGTGTTTATATGTGAATGTTTTTTTGTTTTTTTTAAAGAAATAGACAAAGCATGGTTTGAATTGTATTGATCAATGTTCATTTTTATTTTTTAGTTTATTAATTTTTTTGTGTTGCTTTTCAGTAATAATCTCGCGGATTTCTAAAATACCCGAAAATGAAGTGGTCATTTGACAGGTTTGGATGGTGTAGCGTGTAAACCTCTCCTCGCTATCCTTGTGTAAAAAGTACTCTTAACTTGTTAAGTTCTTTCCTCTTTCTTCTCTCTTGTACTGTATACCTTTCTGAGGTGAAATAGAGGCTGCTTTCTCTGGGAAGAGGGCATCACTGCAAGAACAGCCCACCCCCACCCCCCTCCTCCCCCTCCTCCCCCACCCCTGCCCCCTCCTCCCCCACCCCTCCCCTGAATTTTTCCTCTGTGTGTGTATTTGTTTTCTTATGGTAATGTTGTTAATAGTTTTTGTTTTGTTTTTTTCTGCATAATTTTGCCAAGGACAGCTCTGTCATTGCTGTGGGTTGTTTAACATGTGCTGAATGTGTGTTATGCACAGATTATTGTACTTAAGAGTTGTTATCTACGCATAATGTTTGACCTCAATAGAAATACGTACATACAAATATGATAATTGTCTGTTCATATCAATTAATTTTATTCATAAGTCTGTCCCTGAAGTCAAAATGTGGCTAGCTTCGTGGTGGGCAAAAATGGTTGCATAAATAAATTCTTACCATTGATGAACCTTCGTCCTTGGAGCTCTAGCTTATGAATGGGAAAAAGTCAGTCATCTAGTTGGGGTTGGTTTTTTTGGGTGGGTGGGGGAGTTGTTTTTTTATACTGATAAATGATTATCATCACCATTTTCATAGACAAATCATTATCATTATCAAGATCAATATAAAGCAGACGGTGAATAGTTCCACCACAGAAACCCCTTTGCCATTGATATTTATAACTGACCTGCAACAAGAGACAGCAAAGTTGTGATGGTATTAAGTTGAAAAGAGACTGTGAGTTAATGTTGTTCTTGTGCAGTAGTACTAAAGCTGTCATGTATCTTTTTTCTTGTTGAAATATATTTGATTTAGATAGCATCTATTGTGATATAAGTTTGGTGTATCTCTTCCTCCCTACCCCTAAAACATCCATGGGATTTAATCACCAGAATCATGAATTTGAGTTGTAATGAACTCTCTAGGCTGCTCTCAATCTATGGTGAATATCAAGATGCTGAGTAATGTTAGACCATTCAACTGTCACTCCTTTCTACCTGCATGAACAGATTCAGCAAGTGAAGTCGACAGACAGTGAGAGTGTTCACAGTGCATGCTTCTTCTTTTCTCTTATGGATTTGATCTTTTTTTGTGTTTGTTGTCTTCCTTATCTGTGTGTAACTTTAATGATGTTCTGAAAAAGAATCTGTTACACATTTTTAGATAACTTTCAACTTTTTAGCTGTACAACATCTTAGTTTTTTTATATTTCTTTTCTGGTTGTGTTTTGTTGTTGTGTAGTATGACTAATACTGTTATGTATCTCTTTCTTGTTGAAGTGTATTTCATTGTAGGTAGATCTGGTATCTTTTCCGGGTTTTTTCTTCTTTTTATTTTTTCATTGATAGTTGTTCAGAGTGTACGATAGTTTTCTTTATGCATGAATTAACTTTTTTTTTATGTCATTGTCATTTAGATATGGTGTGTATCATGTATGTGTGTGTGTGTGTGTGATATGATGTGAGTGTGTGTGTGTGTGTGTGTGATGTGAGTGTGTGTATGTGTGTGTGTGTGATGTGAGTGTGTGTATGTGTGTGTGAGTGAGCAGACTTGCGTGTGTGCACATCTGCACATACATACATGTAGTGAATGTGTGTGTTCCTGTGAATATTTGGTATTTAAATGAATCATGTAATCCAAGTTAAAAACAAAGCACTCTACATTAGTACATATATGTGTGAGAAGAAAGTGCTGTTTGCCTATGAATCCCCAGTTCACATCACATACAAGTTTTTGATTGCAGTCTCATGACAGTACAGTAGTCGAGCACTCAGGGAGGAAAGGCTTGTGTCTGTTCATGGCCTGTCTGTCCCTAGGTAACAAAGCTGTCCCTGCTTCTTTAGGTACGTGTATGCATACGCATTCTTGTGCACAGGGTGTGCTTATGCCTTGACCTCTTTGAATGTTGATACTGCACCCCCCCCACCCTCCTTCAATTCCTCACATCCCCATGAAAGTGACAGACAGAAGTGATAGTCAAGTCAAGTCAAAATTTTATTTCCAGATGGTACATTGAATAAGCAATGCATTTGCTTTTTTTCATCAAGCCATCTATCTAAGAACAAATTTCTCAATGATTATACTAAAATACTACATTATTGCATCCTTTACCATTAAATTAAACCAGAAGAAAAGGAAAATCGATAAGGTAATACATTGAAAATACAAATTACCACATATACATATACATGCACACACATACTCATACACACCTGCGCACGTGCGCGCTCACGTCCACACACACATTTAAATAAAGAATGTTTTAAGAATTAAAAAAAAGAAAATCATAAAACGTCAGGACAAACAAATTACTTCACCTACTGTTTCATCCATTCTTTCACGTTTATACTTAAGATAATAAAAAGGTACAGGAACAAAACGTTAGAAAATACTAGGCATTCGTTGCATCATTACTGACAATATTGCCTTCAATGACCTCCCTCCTCTCCCTCCACCCAGCAAACGTGTGCTTTTTTTATGCGCTCATACTCTTCAAATAGCACTTTTTAAAAATAATATATTCACACAATAACTAGCAAACAAGCAAGATAAGTCAAATAAGACAATAATAATGATTATTATGATAGAGATACAATAATAACAGACAATAATAATGATTATTATAATAGAGATACAATAATAACAACAATCACCCATCACCATGAAAAAAAAATTTTAAAAAATTTAATCCCTTTGAGACAAAAAACATACGATGATAACAGAAAAGCATTAAAAAAAGGGGGGGTGGGGGGGGGGGGGGGGGGGGGGGAGGATTTATAAAGGGGGGAAAGGGGGAAAAAAAACCCCATTCAAAAATAAAAAAATAAAAATAAAAAAACAATTATTAAAACAATTTTAAAAACCCCAATACGTTTACAAAATTAAAAAACCCCAAAAATTAAAACGGGGACTATCAAACTAAAAAATATAAACTAAAACAGTATCCCCTTTTAATAGTAAAATTAATCCTTCTCTAACTGCTTAAAAAAAATTTTTCCACGAAATAATTATTAAATTTGGACAAGGGGGAAAGGGCATAAAAGGAAAGGGGGGAGGGGAAAAAAGGAGGGGGAAGGGGGGGAGGAGGAGGGGAGGCGGGAGGAGAGGAGAGGAGAGGGAGGAGAGGGAGGAGGGAGAGGAGGGAGAGAGAGAGAGGAGAGAGAGAGAGAGAGAGAGAGAGAGAGGGACACACTTTCAAGCTATCTGTTTTTACCTAAAAAAAAACCCAAAAATTTTTCCTCCTTTTCACGTTTTTTTAAAATTTTGTTTTTTGGATAAAATTTCTCTTACTTTTTGCATAATTAGTTTTGCCATTTCCTCCCCCCACCCCTCCCCCCAAAAATATGCGCATGTGCCCTGGGGAAAATTTTCTAGTCACGAAAGGGGTTTTTCTTAAAATTTAATTTTTTTTTTTTTTAAGGAATCCCCGAAGTGCTGTTAAATGTAAGTAGGGTTTGGGTTTTCCCAATATTAGTCTTGGTTGATTTGTTTAAATTAAGTAAATTTCCCTTGGGGCATTCAGGGTTTAGAGGGGTTTTTTTTAGCTGTGTTTGAAACAGATTTTGCTTTTTGATTTTTTTTTAAGTTTTTGGGGAGTTGTTCAAAAAAATCACTCCCCTGATTTAAAAGGAAGCTTTTTTGAAAAAGATTATTTTTTTTGGTCTCGGGAAAAGTTAGTAGATGATTTTTGTCTGGGGTTCATTGTTTTTGAAGCTTTTTGGGGATCTTTGGGGGGGCCTTTTCCTTTGACAACTTTTTGGAAAAATTTGGCTTTTTTTGGGAAAAAGGGTTTGTTTTTAAGGTTGGGGGGTTTTTATTTTTTGCTTTTAACGTTGATGGTTGGGGGAGCTTGATTTTAGAAAAAAAGGGTTTTTCAGTGTCTTTTTTTAAAATCGATGAATCTTTTTTTTAAATTTGTATCACTGCTGCTGCCCCAAAGAGATGAAGCATAAAAAATTTTTGGAAAAAATTTAGGGCCCGAAAAAAAAGAGTTTGGGGAAAATTTGGTTATTCGGGAAAATTTTTGTTTTTTAAAAACTTGAAGTAGCTTGTAAGCGAGCTTTTTCCCTGCCCCTTCCCCAATGGTCTTTCAAATTTAAGATTTTGTCAATTTTTAAAAGAATTCTGTGGGATTTCAACTTCTTAAATTTAAACCTTTTACCTGTCAACAGAGGGGGTTTTTATCTTTCATTTTTTTTCTTTTGTCTTGTAGTCGTACTTTACAGTTTTTTGCGTGTATTTAGGGAAATTTATGGTTTAGCGGGTTTCCAAGAAACCAATTTTGTAAATTACTTTTTTGAAGTTTGTTTGGAAAGGGTTTGGGGGGTCAGAATCATTTACAAGAGGGATGTGTCTTCGGGCAAAAATTTCCCACAGTACATGCTAAAAATTTTGGGGGGTAAGTAAATTTACATAGATTAAAAATTTGATGTGGACCAAATTGCCCCTTGTGGTTTTCCCATTTTTTAATGGGTTTACTTGTTTTTTGAGGGTTTTTATTTTTATTTGGCAATTTTATAGGGGGGCCTGCCTTTTAAAACAAAAAAGGCTTTTAAAAAGATTTTTTTTTTCTTTTTTTTTTTATTCCTTATAGCCTAGGGGGGAGCAAAAGGGCCTCACGGGGTTCCCTCCACCTTCCCCGGGTTTTGGGCCCGGGGTTCTTGGGCCTTTTTTCCCATGTGGGGCCGGGAAAAGGGGTTCTCGGGCTCATATGCAGGCTTTCCTCCAGGTCTTTTTGGGGCGCCCTCTTTTCCCTTTTCCCCCTGTGGGTTCACTCGGGGCGTTTGTTGGTGATTTTGGGAAAGGTTCCCCTTTCCCCTTTATAGGGGTGTGGCCGCCCCCAAAAGGGCCACTTTCGCCCCCTTAATTTCGGGGATTCCATGGGCCCCCCCCCTTTTTGGTTCCCCCCCCCATCCCCCCAAGGTCTCCCCTTAAAAAACTTTTGTCCAAAACCCCCCCCAATTAAAATTAAAAGGGAAATCTCCCGGGAGAAACCCTTTTAAATAAAGGGGTTTCGGGATCTTGGAGGGAGTTTGGGTTTTTGATGCCCCGGAAAGGGTTTCGGGCCCCGTAGAGAAAGCCAAAGACTTAAACTTTGGGGCTTTGGGAAGGGTTTCCTGGGGGCTTGGGGGTTTGTGGAGATGCATTTTTTTCTCCATGGGTTTCAAGGGGCCCAAATTTGGCGTGCTTTCTTTTTTCTTCCCTTGATGTCTTCGTTGTGCTCCGGGTCTGGGGATTTTATCCCCAGTACAAAATTTTCACTAAAATTCCTCTACTGTTTTCCCCAAGAGATGGTAAAGGGGCCCCTCTTGCGGGTTTGGGTTGGGGTAGGGCGTAGTTTGGGGTCTTCTCTTGATTGATCCTGGGGCCCAACCGTTTTGCTGGGGTTTCCCTTGGCGTGCCCTTTGTTTTGGGGATGTGCTGGGGCCCGGTGGGAAGCAGAGCCGGGTCATTGGCAAAATCGAGTTTTTCCGGGCTTTGTCTTTTGGGGGTCCCATTGGGATTTTTTTCCCCCCAATTTCTGGTGTTAGTTTATAAAAGGGGGGAATTTTTTCCCACAAAAATTTTAGGGAATAATTTGGATTACATCAAATGTTTTTTTCCAAAGCCCAACAAAAAGAAGGCCTGTATATTTTATTTTTCTTGATATTTTGTAGGAAATGGCTGTGATTTGTGTAAGAGTTGTGTGACAGGAATAGTTTTTTACGAAAACCTGACTGATCTTCATTTAATAGATTGTTGTTTACAAAGTAGGAATATACAGATTTTTGGATATGTTTTTCGATGGGTTTAGATAAGACAGACAGAATTGAAATTGGTCTGTAATTTGAAGGACAAGCAGGATCACCTGATTTGTGGAATGGTATAATTTTTGCCTTTTTAAAAATGACAGGAAAGTTGTTTTTCTCTATGCACAAGTTATACAAGTATGTCAGTGTTCCAGCTATAACTTGACCACAAAGTTGAATTATTCTTCCATCTAGATTGTCTAAACCACGTGTTCTGGAACTTTTTTGAAGAGACAGGCTTTCCAAGACGTCTGTGATTGTCATTGGCAGTAGTTTAAATGGGAATTTAATTCTTTTGATTTGATATATTGTTCTAAGTAATGGAGATCATTTTCATTTGACTTGTCATTTGATATGACTTTGTCGGCAATGTTTGAGAAGTGGTTGTTCAATTCATCAGCTGATATATCTTTAACTGTCTGTTGACTTTTTGATATAGGTTTATTACATAATGGATTGATGGCTTTCCATACTTGGCGAGAGTCGGTAGTTGTAATTAACAACTTTTGAAAGTAATCACGTTTTTATTTGCGTTTTAGTGAAGTTACTTTGCTTCTTTGTGCTCTGAACTGCTCTTTTGAACAATGTGTTTCAAATAGTCTCTTAGGTGTATTTCAGATTCTATGTTTTTTGTTATCCAAGGTGGTTTGATTTTTTCTTTAACTCTTTTTTTTTAAGATGAAAGGGGCATGTTTGTCTTATACTGAAGTAAATGTCCTAATCCAAAATTCAGCAGCTTCATCAGGGTCTCTGATTTGATGTATGTCATGTAATGGCGAGTTTGTCAAGTCTGAAAGGAAATCTTGCTCGTTAAATGTTTTAAAATTTCTGTAAAAAATAGTTTTTATGCCCTACTTTAGGTATTTTGATACGATTTTTAAACAAGTAAAGCACCTGGATTATGATCACTGCATCCACATGAGGGAACATATACTCGTTTATGTGTTGTTTTGATAGTATGTAGATATGATCTAATAAGTTCTAGAGTTATTTGTTATCCGAGTTGGTCTATCTATTAGTTGTTCTAGGCCAAACATAGTAATGTTGTGGCTCCATTTTGGTTTAGGTTTTAATAAGTCTATGTTAAAATCCCCAAGAATAATTGTTTCATTGTTTAAAAGTATTACCTCGTCCATAAGGGAGTTGAATTTTTCTAACCAGTCTCTGGTTTCTGAAGGATTTCTGTATATAAATCCTATTAATATCGGTCTATTGTGTTTTAATTTTATTTCTATCCACATGGATTCAATATAAAAAACCTCAAGGTTATATATTCTTTTACAACTGAGCGAGGAGGCTATATATGTAAGTAACCCGGTTGAATTGGGTTTGTGTGGATCTTCACGGAAGATTTGATACCCTGGAATATTCATGTGTGCATCTGTTACATTTGGAGAAAGTCAGGATTCAGCTAGGCAAAACAAATGAAACTGATTCCAACTGTTGTATAGTATGGTTGTAATGTCATCTTTTTTGTTTGTTGCACTGTTGATATTCAGGTAGCCTACACGGAGGCCCTGTTTTGTTGGCCACTTGTCTGAAGTTAGAGACATAATATGTGTCAGGATGGATTTGCTAATTTATAATATATATATATTTTCTTGTTCTGTACGTTTAAGTAATCTATCAAAATAGAAGACCCGTTTAGTAGGTTTTCAATTCAATAATCAAACAGGAGAATATAATATGAAATGAAGGAACACCCAATAAAAACGAAACAATACTAAAAGTCAATTTCAAACGCTGCTCTGGATCTGCAAAAAATGATCTGTTATATCAACACAGTGTATAAATCCAGTCCCCTTTATATTTCATACACTAAATGGAGATCAAAGTATACCACACGTACATTAAAGTGTAGAATATTTTGATAAAGAGATACTACAATCTTTTTTTTCTAAATCAATAACTATCACTTACACAATACACATATTCATATAAAGCTCTAAAACAAGGAAGATACAGTCACAAGCAGTAGATACAATAATAAAAGTATAGAATTTCTTGGAAAATCAATATTCAAAAATTGTCTCTAACACAACTGTTCTGATGCTAGAGTCTCTGGTGTAGCAATATAGCTGCTAGTCACAAAAGTCAATTGCTTCAGTCAAGCAGACTGCTTATATAAACCACACAGCAGCACGACATTGATCAACATCATTTAATTTACTGGGAAAAAAGAGAAAAAAAAAGAAAGGGGGGGGGGGGGGGGGGGAAGGGGAGAGGTGAAAAAAAGTATGAGAGAGGGGAAGGGGAAATTGTTGGGGAAGAATTGAAACAATCATTTATAATTCTTGTGATCAATATACCTTCTGTTTGGATGCAGGCAGACAGGCACACACACACACATACACACACTTGCAGAACGCACATGCGCATGCGTGCACCATACAACACTCTTTCATTCACTCATATACCCACACAAGTCCTTCGGATGATACTATAAACTTAGGCCCCGTGTGCCAACACACGCAGAACATCTTGCGCACATGATATGCTGTGACAGCACGTTCCAGTGTTTGTATATGCATAATGTCTATATTAATGAACATGTAGTGGTGTTTTAAAAAAATTTAATTTTCATAATGGAAATTAAAAACTAAACTACTACTTTGCACATGCTGATAAAGTTAACACTTAAAAAAACAACTTGTGAAGTGTTTTCTGGCTTACCAGACTCGTTTAATCTTCTTTTTCTATTTGTTATTTTATGGTTTTCTTGTGATATGTCAGCATTGTAGCTGTCAAGAAGTGAATGATATGGGCTAAGCGGGTATTCGGACAAGGATCTGTATAATTTTGTTTGAGAATCACAAGGTCAGGTAAGAGTATTTTCTCTTGACAGAGACGGTGGATGTTATCTTAAAATACAGGACACTGGACAGTCAGCGTCATTAATTTGGTAACTGACTCAGAGTCTGCCACTTGATTTGTATTGTCTTCTAATTTGTGTTTGAATTCGTTTTCTTTGCAAATTAAACTTAACATTGTATTGGTATCTTTTGTTTTGAATTTTGGACATTTTGCTTTGATTTTGCGCTTGTTGTTGGAGTGAGTGTTGTGGAGGCATATTTTGCATTTATTTTTAGTCTCCGTTTGCAATTTTGTATTGTTAATTTGCTAAAAATTGTGCATGTTCAGAATAGAATTGTTACAGTGAATGATTTTTCCCCTGGTTTGACTAATTGTATGCAATATGGCAAAACAGTAGAATTCCAATGGTTGGCTGATTACATATGGATTCAAAGTAGGCTTTTTTAAAAATGTTTGTCATCTGCTTAATAAAGTTTTGTCCTCTGCTTTGTCAAATGTAAATAATTCCTTTCATGTTTTCTTCTTTGAAGTTTCAGCGTATAGACATGTCAACTAAGACAGGTGGTGTGGGTGAAAATTCCCTCAAATTTTATGGTCAGTAATTTTTTTGGTATGAAAAAAAAGGTAAAAACTGAAAGGTTGCAAGGGTTGTATGAATAGCATGTTGTCTCCCTTTAGTTAAGGAGTGGTGTTGTGATTATAGTTATGTCCCAGTGAAGTGTTTCCAGTTGTCTCCCTTTACCTGCTGTTTACCTGTGGCATATGGTCAGTCCCCCTAAAGTGGGGTGGTGGTGATGTCATCAGCAAGACTGTGGGGTATTTACCTATGTGCATGAAAAAACCCACCCTGTCCTACTGCACAGGTTATGATGTATTTCATGTATAAACATTTTCTTTTAAATTTAAATAAAAAATCATTATTGTTTTACATTCACACATTCAATGTTTAAGCTTTCTTTCAGCAGGAGAGAATATCAGTTACAATTTTCCTGTTTAAAAAAAGAACTGAAATAAGAAAACAGAGTGTAGTGCTGGTGATGTCAGCACTGCCCAACTCGCAGGGGATTGAACTTATTGCTACGCCTGTAACACTATAGACCTGCATGCTAGGAGGGCATCATGGGCTGAGAGGCTTTTGACTGTTGGAAGAAAAAATCACTCTGTGTGTGTGAGCGCGTGTGCGTGGGTGTGTGTGTGTGTATATGTATAATGCTGAATCTTGTGTATTGCAGGACGGGTCCTATCTGGCTGAACTGTTGATATCTAAGGGCTATGAGGTGAGTGGGGTTTTTCACTCCTTTAAAAAAAATTTTTTTGTGGGGGGGCTGTAATCTTTCACACTTTGGTTACAGTACTGAAGTCCACCCACATATGAGAGGTTTTTAAAAACAAACCAACTCGCCCCTAAAAAAAAAATCCAAACAAACACACAACACCCAACATTAGCAACCCCCCCCCCCCCCCCAAACCAAACAGAACCCAACTGTCAAATAGTCTGTGCTGACTAGAGGAACTTGCGCTTTTTCTATGTCAAGTTCAGAAGGCAGTTGTATTGCAGGAGGTTAATCCAACTATTTGTAACAGATGGACATTTCTAATCTAACACTTTGTACCAGAGTGGAGGTAGTTTAGCTCCCATCTCTGCAAAAACCTTCCAGCTTCATAGCACGATCAGAACAGCAGGGATGTGGCCTCTGAGCAGAGGCTGCATACATTCTACATTTCACCATGAAGGCTAAGTGTATACAACTGGGATGTCAAAACCACCACCCAAGGAAACAGACTATCACAAGTCGCTGGTGTGTCTCCTGATTTAGAAATACGGCGTTGCGTGCATACCCCTTTCGCATGGGAGGTAATTTTATTACTGCCCGGTCTCTCACACACATACACACGCGCAGGCACGGACACCCGTGCGCGTGCACACACACACACATAGAGTTTATTTATTTTTATTTATTTAAAAAATTTTATTCTTTAATATTGAGGATAATGGAATAAGCACTTATGCGCTTTTTTACATCCAGTCCCCGTGTGTAAGCTGTTTTGTCAATTTTGTCATCTGTTCCCACTGGCACACAATGGCCTACTCTTTCAAAAAACGGAACAGGATTTAACATGTGCGCAAAATGTTCTGCATGCGTTCGCACATGGGGCCTCAGTTTATAGTCTCATCCGAAGGACTAGGCCATTGTGTGCCAGTGGGAATATAGTAGGCCATTGTGTGCCAGTGGGAATGGATGACAAAATTTACAAGGAGTAGGCCATTGTGTGCCAGTGGGAATGGATGACAAAATTTACAAGGAGTAGGCCATTGTGTGCCAGTGGGAATGGATGACAAAATTTACAAAACTGCATACACACGGGGACTGGATGAAAAAAAGCACATGAGTGCTTATTCCATTATACTGGAAATAAAAAAATAAAAATGAAAACACGCATATTGTAAATGACTTTTAGGTCATGGCAGATTTCTTTGTGTGAAATTCAGGTTGCTCTCCCTGGGGAGAGCACGTTGCCACAAGAGCAGCGCCACCTTTTATTTTTCTTATTTTTTCCTGTCTGTAACTGTATTTGTTTCCCTATTGGAGTGGCTTTTTTTTCCACAGAATTTTGCCAGGGACAACTCCCTTGTTGCTGTGGGTTCTTTTACATGTACTAAATCATTGTGTGCAACACACAGGACCTCGGTTTATCGTCTCATCCGAAAGACTAGCACTCAGACCACCACTCATTGTCCAGTGGATGGGGGAAACGGTTTTGGCCCAAATGGGGATCAAACCACCACACACTTCAAACAAGGACTTTTCGCTTTCTAGGCAGGTGCGTTACCTCTAGACCACTGATCCACTTATGATAGATAGATATGATTGTATGTTTTTGAAACGGTTTTAATGTGTTTTTCTGTGAGCTGTGTATGCTATAGTTGGTATCTGTCTTTAGGTGCACGGAATCATCCGAAGAGCCAGCACATTCAACACGGGGAGAATTGAACACCTGTATGAAGACCCCAAAACCCACAAGGAAGGCTGTGAGTGACAGGGGCTGTTTGGCCACAAGATGTGGACTGTAGTTATAGCAAGCATTGTTGTTGAGTGGCTGTTTGGTCACAAGATGTTGACTGTAGTTATACTATAGCAAGCATTGTTGTTGAGTGGCTGTTTGGTCACAAGATGTGGACTGTAGTTATAGCAAGCTTTGCTGTTGAGTGGCTGTTTGGCCACAAAATGTGGACTGTAGTTATAGCAAGCATTGTTGTTGAGTGGCTGTTTGGCCACAAGATGTGGACTGTAGTTATAGCAAGCATTGTTGCTGAGTGGCTGTTTGGCCACAAGATGTGGACTGTAGTTATACTATAGCAAGCATTGTTGTTGAGTGGCTGTTTGGCCACAAGATGTGGACTGTAGTTATACTATAGCAAGCATTGTTGTTGAGTGGCTGTTTGGCCACAAGATGTGGACTGTAGTTATAGCAAGCATTGTTGTTGAGTGGCTGTTTGGCCACAAGATGTGGACTGTAGTTATAGCAAGCATTGTTGTTGAGTGGCTGTTTGGCCACAAGATGTGGACTGTAGTTATACTATAGCAAGCATTGCTGTTGAGTGGCTGTTTGGTCACAAGATGTGGACTGTAGTTATACTATAGCAAGCATTGCTGTTGAGTGGCTGTTTGGCCACAAGATGTGGACTGTAGTTATAGCAAGCATTGTTGTTGAGTGGTGGCTGTTTGGCCACAAGATGTGGACTGTAGTTATACTATAGCAAGCATTGCTGTTGAGTGGCTGTTTGGTCACAAGATGTGGACTGTAGTTATACTATAGCAAGCATTGTTGTTGAGTGGCTGTTTGGCCACAAGATGTGGACTGTAGTTATAGCAAGCATTGTTGTTGAGTGGCTGTTTGGCCATAAGATGTGGACTGTAGTTATACTATAGCAAGCATTGTTGTTGAGTGGCTGTTTGGTCACAAGATGTGGACTGTAGTTATAGCAAGCATTGTTGTTGAGTGGCTGTTTGGCCACAAGATGTGGACTGTAGTTATAGCAAGCATTGTTGTTGAGTGGCTGTTTGGTCACAAGATGTGGACTGTAGTTATAGCAAGCATTGTTGTTGAGTGGCTGTTTGGTGACAAGATGTGGACTGTAGTTATAGCAAGCATTGTTGTTGAGTGGCTGTTTGGCCACAAGATGTGGACTGTAGTTATACTATAGCAAGCATTGTTGTTGAGTGGCTGTTTGGCCACAAGATGTGGACTGTAGTTATAGCAAGCATTGTTGTTGAGTGGTGGCTGTTTGGCCACAAGATGTGGACTGTAGTTATACTATAGCAAGCATTGTTGTTGAGTGGCTGTTTGGTCACAAGATGTGGACTGTAGTTATACTATAGCAAGCATTGCTGTTGAGTGGCTGTTTGGCCACAAGATGTGGACTGTAGTTATACTATAGCAAGCATTGTTGTTGAGTGGTGGCTGTTTGGCCACAAGATGTGGACTTGTAGGAAGTATTGTTGTTCAGTGGTTGGGGGGGGGGGGGCTTTACTGTTTGTTTGTCGGCTAGAACTCTGAGGTTAGCAGTGGTGAGAATTTTGCGTATGCAACTGTTTTTAACTTGCCATTTAGGTAGTCGCATTTTGACTTCGGGGATTGTAAAGTATGTTCTTTCGAGCCAGAAGGCCCATAGAGCCGGAGCTTATCCCGGTTTCTGTAGCGTTAAGCGAACTGATGGTTTTTCACCACCCCTGTGACAGGACGCTAGTCTGTCGCCAGATACTTCCCCAGCAGAGCTGGTACCCACTTGTACACCTGGGTGGAGTGAGGAAAATAGGAGTAAAGTGTCTTTCCCAAGGACACAACACCGAGCCGAGCGGGGATCGAACCCGCGACCTCTGGATCACGAGTTGACCACCTAAACCACTTGACCATGGTGCCTCCTTTCGGGGATTGACATATTGTTTAGAACAGTGTTTCCTGAGGAGGTACAAAATCCTGATGATGATTCATCTGTTAAAAATTAACATAATTCTTCTAGGAAGAGACAAGAGGGGGGTGGGGGTGGGGGGTAGGAAGAGGACAGAAAGAGAGGGGGAATAGAGAAAGAAAGAGAGAAAGAAAGAAAGAAAGAGAGAGGTTCATAATTTATTGTATGCATGCAATACACATACATACACAGACAACCACACGGCACTACATGCATGCACACACACACACACACACACACACACACACACACACACACACACACACACACACACACACACACACACACACATGCACCTGCACGCTTAAAATGTATCAAAAACAAAGACCAGTTCAAGACACAGCTAAAAAGCCATCTAATGCATGAATACCTAGGAATTGACTAATAAGGCAAATCAACCATGATTAATACGGCAAAATCAACCATACTTACATTTACCAGCACTAATGGTATTCCTTACAACAAAAATTCAAGTATGTCTTACTGAGACCAGAAATTCTACAGTCACACACTGTATATGTGTGGAGGGAGGGGGAGGCAGGAAAGAGGCACACTAATTATGCAAAGAAGTAAGAGTAACCTATGCAAGCTAGTAAATAATCTGCAATGTTGAAACAAGTGGAAAGGAGGAAATTTTAAAAATCTTTTTATGATAGACCTGATAGCTTGATAGTATGTCCTTCTCTCTCTCTCTCTCTCTCTCCTCTCTCTCTCTCTCTCTCTCTCTCTCTCTCTCTCTCTCTCTCCTCTTCTCTCCTCTCTCTCTCTCTCTCTCTCTCTCTCTCTCCCCCTCTCTCTCCTCTCCTCTCCTTTCCTTTCCTCTCCACTCCTCATGCCCTTTGTCTTGTCTAATTCAATAGATTTTATCGTGGATGATGTTTTTATTGCAGTTAGAGATGAGATTATTAGTACTATTATAAGCGATACTGTTTTAGTATGATATTGTTTTTAGTTTGATAGTCCAGTGGATTATGGGCTTTTGAATTATGTATCGTATAGGGGTCCTACTTGTTTGAATATGTGTCTTTTTTTTTAAACTATTAATTTGATTGAAGGTGTATTTCCCCTTCCCCCTTGATACTCCTCCCCACCCCCCATCCTTTCTAATGCTTTTCTGTTATCATGGTTATGTTGTTGTCTCATGGTGATTGGGGATCATTGGTTTTGGGTAGTGAGGAAATTGGTAAATTGCCCTCATTTAAAACAAATAACATTTCCACTTTTTTTGTTCAGGGAATTTTTTTTAAAAAAAAAAAATATTTAAAAGTGAACCGCCCAAAATTTCGGTGGGGGAGGAAAAGGGGTCTTAAAGGTAATGAAAAGGAGAACCTTTTTTTCAAATTTTTCGCCTTTTTTAAAAAAGTAAACAAAAGGTTCTGGTGGGGAATTTTTGGATGGTTTTTTTTTACAAACTTTTTTTTTAAAGGGTTGGGGAACCCCCGGGAGCTATATATTTTAAAATTTAAAAAGGAAGAAAAAAATTCCCCATTTTTTTTTTTTTTAAATTAACTAAAATATCAAAACAATGTTTTAAAACATGTTTGTTTTTGAAAACTTAAAAAAACGGGTTTCTTATCTGTAAATCTGTAAAATTTTGTTGTTGTGTGTGTGTGTTTTTTCCCCAGCATAAAAAGGGAGCTCAACCCACCCAAAAGGGGGCCCCAAAAATACCAAAATCAAAAAACCAAAACCAAAAAACAAAGAGCAAAAAAGGTTTTTGCCCTTTTTTTTTACATCCCCCAAATACAAAAAAAATTTTTAAAATTATAACCCCAAGGGGTTAAAAGGGGCCCCCCAGAGCCCTTAATATATTTACTTTGGAATTTATAACCCCCCCCCTTTTTCATGTAAAAAATTTTCCCCTTTAAAATATAAAGGTATATTTATTTCATCGGGGATCTCCCCCCATTTTTTGTGTTTTCTTTTTTTTTCGGGAAAAATCTTCATTTTTTTCACAAACAGAGCTTCCTTTAGGGTAAGGGTACCCATACTACCCCCCCCCCCCCAAACAAACCCCCTTATCAAAAAGTAAAATGTTTTTTGACTAGAATATTTTGAAAAAAATTTGCCTTAATTTAAACCCTTAAACCCCCTAAAACCCTTTTTTTTTTTGTCCCCATTTTTAATTTAAAAAGTCAACCGTGAAACCCTTGGTTTAAGTAAAAAAAGTTTAAAAGGGAAACCCCAAAATTTCAAACTTTTATTTTAAGATGTATTTGTTGGGGGGGAACAAAAAATTAAAAACTAATTCAATATAAAAAACCGTGAGTGTTTTTATAACTTTTGAAATTAAAAGAAAAAAGAATTCCTTACAAAAATAAGCGATGAAAAAGAAAAACCCCAGGGGTTCGATAAAAAAAAGTTTCTTTTTTTTCTTCCCTTTTTTTTTTTTTTTTTCCTTTTTAAACTTTTTCTTTTCCCGGGGGTTTTTATTTTTTTTCCCTTTCCCCCTTTTTTTCCTTTTTTCTTTTTTTTCTTTTTTTTTTTTTTTTTTTTTTTTTTTTTCGTTCTTTTTTTTTTTTTTTTTTCTAATCTTTTTTTTTTTTTCTTTTTTTTCAAATTTCATTTTTTTTGACACCCCAAAATTCCAAAAGGATGTTGTCCCATTTTCCCCCCCCCCCCCCCCAAAAAAAAAAAAAAATTACTAAATTTTTTGGGAAAGGAAAAATTTTTTGTTTTTTCCATATATTTTGCCTTTCTTTTTTTTGGTTTTGGGGAATTTTCCAAAAAAAAATTGTCACACATTAAAATCAAAGCTAAAAAAATGACATTTTTAAAGGGAAAAAAAACTAATTTGATTGAGACAAATTTACTAGCAGCAGTATTTCCTTGGATTGAAAAATTTTTTAATTTTTTTTTTCCTTTCCCTTCCCTTTAAATGTTGGGGTAAATGGGTTAAAAAACAGCCAATAAAAAGTCAATAGTATTTAAATTTAGTTAGAAAAAAAACCAATGCCTTTTTTTTAACAAATTTTTTTTAATTTTTTTTTTCTTCCCTTTTAATTTTTTGGATCGGGTTAGGAAAAATACAGATCTGAAAATTCGTTAGGGGAAAAAGGGGAAATTTCAGGGTTTCATTAAAACCATTTTTGGGCTTTTTTTTTTTTGGTCTTTTTTAGGTTTTTTTCAAAATTTTAAAAATGAACTCACATTATTTATCATCAGATACAGAAAAAGGGAAAAAAATCTTTTGAAATAACCATTCAGCACCACAAAAACCCTGTGGATGGGCCCTAATTTTTTCACTTTTTTAATGTTTTAAAATAAAAAAAAAAACCCATTTTGGGGGCAAACAATAAAGTTTCCCCCCTTTTGTTTAAAAAATTTCTTTTTTTCCCGTTTTATACTTTAAGGAAAAAAAAAGTGTACAGAACAAATTTAAAAAAAAAGAACATTTTTTTTTTTCTCCCATTACTAAAAACTTTTTTTTTTAAAAATTATATTTTATCCTTAATCATTGAATTAAACCAGAAAAAAAGGAAAATGATAAGAAACCTAAAAATCCAAATTCCATTAGCACCTTCTTCAACAGGCGATCCCCCTCCAAAACTTTTAAAAAAAATGAAAAAATTTAAAAAAGAAAAAAAAACCCGGGCCTTCTCCCCTATTTTTCCCCTTTTTAAATTAGAAATAAAAAAAAGGGTTTGGGGTCCATTGTTGGTTTTTGCTTGGGTTTTTTTGTAATTTTTTGTATGTTTTTGGAGGTTTTTTTTACGGGGGTTTTCCCATTGGGCAAGATTTGGATTGGGGGGCCCAGGTTGGGTGGCCGGGGTTAAAAGGGTTCGATTAAAGGGTTTTAAATTACAAAAAGTGCAAAAATTCCCAAAAAACCCCCCTTTTACCCCAGGCCCAGGGGAAAAAAAAGTTTTTTCGGGATTTAAAGGTTTTCATCTTTTATTTTTGGGAATTTTGCGGTTTGTTTTGCGGGGGTTTATGTTTCATTGAATTTGGTAAAAAAAAAGGTTGTTTTTTTTTGATTAGATGTTTTTTAAATGCAAAGCCTTTTAACCAAACCCCCTTGGGGGCCAAAAGAAGGGCCATCAAGAAACTTTTTTAAAGAGTAACAAAAAACTTAGGGATTGGGCAGTAAGCAGAGAATTACGCCCTTTTGGTTTTTTTGTGGGGTTTTTTTGTAGGTTGTGGAAAACGAACGGCAAAAACTCTTCACAAAGAGGTTCTTCTTTTCCTGAAGAAAATTCTAAACAAAGGGCGGGGAGGTACCGGCCAAAATTTTGTTGGTGGTTTTGTTGTGTTTTTGTCCAAATTTAGGGTTTTCGGATGTCCTAAATCAGGGACCTACGCATGTTTGGAGGCATTTCTAAACCCGGACCCCCCGGAGCCCCCGGGGGTTATGTGCGTTGGCTTTTTTTTGTTCATCAAGTTGTAGCCCAAATTGAATTGTAGTCGCTAGTTTGGTTAGGGCCGTTTAGCGTGTTTTTAGCGGGTTAGTTTTTGGTTATGTCCCATGTTTTGAGGCTGTGTTTGTGTCAAGTTTGTTATGTGCCTTTTTTTGAGGAGTTTTTGTAGTCCAGCTATTTTTGGTTTGTGCCTGTTTGAGGCTGTGTTTGATCACTATTTGTTATGTCCCTTTTTGGGCTTTTTTGTAGCAGCATTTTTTTTGGTTATGTGCATTTTTTGAGGTTGGGGAGTCACCCTAGTTTTGGTTAGGGGCCTTTTTTGGGGCTGGTTTGCATCACTTTTTTTACCCAAAAATTGTTTGAAATGCAACGGTTTTCCTTTTTTCTTGCACAGCAATTTTGACCAGTTTTAGGCCAACAGGCCCAATAACTTTTCCCCACCCAAAAATTTTTAAACATTTTTTAAGTTTTTAAAAACTCCAAAGATGAAAAAGGGAAATTTTAGCCGTGCGCTTTTTTTTTCTCTTTCTGCAGCCCATTTGGGGGGGGTTGACTGCGGGATGGGTGGGTTGCTGTCTTTTCCCTGATGTTTTTTTATTTCTGTGACTAAACCCAGGAGCTCTGGACTCAAAAAGGAGACTTTATTGCTCTTTGGGGAAAGCCTTCAGTACACTGTAGCTAAACATCTAACACCAAAAAACCCAGACCAGTCACCTTCAAAATTCCCCCTCTATGATTTTACATCCAAACCAAGAAAATACTCACTTTATTCTTCATTGTGTATTTCATTGTTTTTTCATGGTTTGCTGAGTAACAGAATCCCCAAAAGACTTCCTCATTCTGTTTTTGCCCAAAAACTTGCAGCTTCACAAAGAAGAACACTACATGCTGACCAAAAAAAGATTAAAAAACTTAAATGAAAAGGGCCACATTGTAAATAGGGAGATGTTTTGGAGGAAATTCATGACATATGCTCTTACCCTTAAACGCTTCGTTTTGTTTGCTTTTACAAGATTCACGCTAATAAATTTCCCATATTTATCATTATTTTTATAATACAATCTTTGCAAAATGAGGTTTGGTGTTTTCCATTTTATTATTTTAAAAGAGCAGTAATTTTTCTCTGATGTAGATAATGGTCTTAACATGAATATTGACTGCCTTTGTAACCAAAGTCTGTTTCTTTTTCTTCTTCATGAACTCTGACTCTTTTGTTGTCTGTCTTTTGAGCCAAAATGTGTTGGATGCCTTTTGGGTACCCCAAGTCATGCCAACACATCCGACTTTGGTAGAGAATCTTTTTTTAATCTTTCTAAAAAAAAAAGGCGGAGAAGGACCCAAAAGGGCAAAAAATAGACAAGAAGGAGGTAACGGGAAAGAAAAAAAACAAGGAAAAAACAAAGAGAGGGAAGAAGAGGGAGGGAATTCCGGGCACAGAATTTCCAGGGGTGGGATGCGTTTATACGTTAACAGGCCCCCCAGATCCCCTCGGGCTAAGTTAGCTTTTTAAAGGGGAGCCACAGAAACATTATTTTTTTTGGGGTTGGTTCAGCAACCCCAATGTGACAAAAGTTTTTTTCTTTTAACAACTTGTTTTAAAACCTAACTTTCTGATTGCCTCCTACCTGTTTTTTTTGTTCGGGTGGGGAGTTTGTGCCCGGGGAAAATCACGCGTCGGTGGAAAGATCTACCGGGGGGCAGAAAGACATCCTTAGCGGGGCCCTGGACCCAAGAGAGACGGGGGCCACCCAAAGATAGGCGGGTCTGTGCCGGGCCGTCCGTGCGGCTGTGTTGCTGTGCCGCCCTGCTGTGCCGTGCTTGCTTCGTGCCGTGCGTCGGCCCCGGCCGTGCTTGCGTGCTGTGCGGGGCGTGGGCTGTGCAGGTCGTGCCTGTGTGCTGGCTGTGCCGTGCTGTGTTGTCTTTTCCTCGTGCTGTGCTGTGCTGTGGTGCTTGCCTCGTGCGTGCTGAGCTTGCGGGTCGTCCCCGTGCGTCCCGTCCGTCTTGTTGATGGCACTGTGCAGGTTTTTACTGTTGATTCCTTGCAGGGTTGTTTACTTGCGATGTCTCTGTGCAATGGTACTGGGGTTGGTGTCACTGGCAGTGTTGTTGCTGTGCTGAGTCTCTGTCAATGTTGTCGTGTTGATGCACTGTGCAATGGCTTTTTTATTCACTGTGCAGGGGTTTTTGTACTGTGCGTGCCCTTTGTGCAATGGTGCGTGTTATCCACTGTGCAATTGTTTGGTTGAGTCTCTGTCAATGTTGTGATGTTTGAGTCTCTGTGCAAGTTGGTTGTTTACCACTGGCAGTGTTGTTGTACGTGTGATGTCTCTGTGCAATTTTATGCTGATGTCACGTGCAATGTTTACTGTGCTGATTCTCTGTGCAATGTTGTACGTGCTATGTCTCTGTCTTGTTGATGTCACTGTGCGTGTTTTTTTACTCGCTGATTTCTGTGCAATTTGGGCTTACGATGTTCTTGCAATGTTTGATTGCTGATGCTCGGAAATTTGTGCTTTTACCGATGTCCTGTGAAATTGTGTACGTCTGATGTCACTCGCGCAATTTGTACTGTGCTGAGTCCGTGCAATGTTGTAGGCTGATGTCTCTGGCAATGTTGGCTGTACTGGGGCTTGTGAAATGTTGTAGCGTGATGTCTCGTGAAATGTTGTACTTGCTGAGTCACTGTGAATGTTGTTTTTGGAGCCCAGTGCAATGTTTACTTTGCTGAGTCACTTGCTGTTTTTTTAGGTGCGTACTAAATCACGTGATATTTTGTCCCTGCTGAGTCACTGGATATTTTTCCCCGCTGAGTCCCTGGCAATAGACGTGGTAAAGACTGCAGCGTGTTCAGGTTTGTACTTGCTAGCCCCTGTGCAATAACAGTTTTTGTAAAGACTAGGTTTTTCAGGTGTGTACTGTGCGTGTCCCTGGCAATAGACAGTTTTGTAAAGACTGCACGGCCGGGTGTGTACGTGCTGATGCCCCTGTCAATAGACAGTTTGAAAGACTGCAGCGTGTTCAGGTGTGTACTGTGCTGATTCCCTGTGCAATAGACAGTGTTGTAAAGACTGCAGGGGTTTTCAGGGTGTACTTGTGTGTCCCCTGTGCAATAGACATGTTGTAAAGACTGCAGCGTGCCCGGGTTTTTTCTGTGCTGATGCCCCCTGTGCAATAGACATGTTGTAAAGACTGCACGGCCATTGTCTGCTGAGCCCCTTGCAATAGACGTTTTAAAACTGCAGCGTTCCGGGTGTGACTGTGCTAGTCCCTGGCAATAGACAGTTTGTAAAACTGCAGCGTTCCGGGTTTGGGCTGGCGATTCCCTGTGCATAGACAGTGTTTTTAAACCTGCAGCGTGCCAGGTTTTGCCTGGCTGTTTTCCTGTAATAGACAGTTTTTGTAAAGCCCCAGCGGCCAGTGTGTACTGCTGACCGCCTCTGTGGCAATCCCGGGGGGGCCGGGCCTTCCCATATAAATAGCATCTCCCCCTTCTGGAAATTCTTGCGAACTCCTTTTCTATCTCTCTCTTGTGCCTGCTTTGCCCTTTTTTTTCCCTGTCCCCCCCTTTCTTGTCATTTCTGCCTTCGGGGGCCCCTTCCCTCCTTTTCTTGCAGAAAACCCAACAGTTCACCCCCATGCCAAAGTCCAAATGTGCAGGACTGACTTGTCACGGGTGTAACAGCACGCAACACTTTTTCCTCCTATGACAAGAACAAAGAGTTGCGTTTGAGGTGTGATGAAAAAAATTTTTTTTTGGTGTTGTGGTGACTTTTTTTGTTTTTGTTACCTTCACAAAAGAAGGGGGGAAGGGGGGATATAAATTTTGGGGGGTTTGGGGGAATTTTTTGACACCAGATTGTTTGAGGGTTGGTGTGGTGGGGGGTTGTTATTGGGTGGTGTGGGATTTATGTGGTGTGGTTGGGGGGGTGTGATGTATGGGTGGTGTGAGAGTGGGGGGGTGTGAGGGGAGTGGTGGTTATAGTGGTTGATGTTTTTGGGGTGATGGGGTGTGAGGGGATGTGGTTTTTGATTGTGTTGGATGAATGTGGTGATGGGGTGTGATGGATGTGGTGGTAGATAGGGGTTGGGGATGTAATGGGGTGAGGGATGTGGTGTGTGGTGTAAGGGGTGTGAGTACTGTGGTGATTATATGGGGTGTGATGTAACTCAGGCGTGTGGCTGTGCGCAGCGGGAGACCCTGAAGATTTCGTCATCCACAGGGGGACCCCAGCGTGCGGGATTTTTGGAGAAGTCTTTCAAGGTCGTCGGCATCGACATAGATGGGGTGCAGATGAGTCTCATGGTGCCCTGTGGACAACGGGTAACATAGTTTAGCGCTGCATTCATGTTGTGTGTGACCTTGGACATGCAGGTATACAAGTGTTAGCGCTGCATTCATGTTTGTGTGACCTGTGGACTGACAGTATAAAAGTGTTAGCGCTGCTTCAGTGTTGTGTTGACCTGGGGACATGACGGGGTATACATGTTTTAGTGCTCATTCAGGTTGTGTGTGACCTGGGGACCATGACAGTATACATATTTAGTGCTGCTTTCAGTGTTGTGGTGACCTGTGGACATAGGGTTTTAATAGTGTTAGCGCTGCATTCAGTGTTGTGTTGCCTGTGGGTTGACAGGTATAATAGTGTTAGCGCTGCTTCATGTTGTTGTGACCTGGGGGGCATACATATAATAGTGTTAGCGCTGCATTCATGACTTAGAGGTTGTGTCTGACCTTTAGCATCAAAAGGTTAGGGGGTTAACTTTTCTTTTCACTGCCAGAATGTTTGTGTGACCTTTAGCATAAGGTATAGATGGGGTTAACTTCTCGTTCACTGACATGAAGTGTTGTGTGTGACCTGTTAGCACAGAGTTAATATTTTTAAACTTCTCTTTCACGAATAAAGTGTTTGTGTGCCCTGTTACATCAAGGTATAGTTTGGGGTTTTAACTTCTCTATTGACTTACATGAAGTGTTGTGTCTCACCTTTAGCAAAGGGGTATAGATAACTTCCTATTCCGGAATGAATGTTTGTGTTGACAGTTAGCATCAAGGATAGATAACTCTTATCACTGAATGAATTTTGTGTTGACTGTTAGCATCAGAGGTATGAAAAACTTCTCTGTTCACTAAATGAAGTGTGTGTGTGACAGTTACATCAGGGTTAGATGGGGTTAACTTCTCTGTTCACGACATAAAAGTGTTGTGTTGACCTGTTAGCATCAGGGGGAAAAGATAGGTTAACTTCTCTGTTCATACAAATGTTGTGCTCACCTGTGGGCACCTCGGGTACAGTGTTAGCCGCTGATTCGTTTTTTTTTTTTATTAATTAATTATTTTTTTTAGATTTTGAGAATAAGAAATGAAAAAATTTTTAATGTAAAAAATTTAGTGATATGGGGTGGGGTTGTCTGACCTTCCCTACACAGGGAAGGGAGGTTAAATTTTGTTTCACTCAAAGGTGGGTTTTTTTTTCTTGTTATGTGTGGTTGGTGTGTGTTGGTTCTGTGTGGTTGGTTTTTTGAGGAAAAAGCGGGGTGGGATCACCCCTTCGACTCCCCCACCACACATTGTCTGAAAAAAATTTATGGGAATACTAGCTGACTTCTGCAGGAAGGAGTTGAGGGAAAGTCAGGGGAGACAAAAAGGACAGAGAAAAAGTCTGGGCAAAATCGTGTATTTTGTTTATTTTTAAAGTGTGGTGGTTTTACATCTCACGTGTCTGTGGGTACATCTCCCTTTGTGTTGTTTGTTACATCTCTCTTTTTTGTCTGTGTCAAAATTCATTTTTGTGTGTGTTTTTCAGGGGGGAGGGTCAGGATGTGAAAAGAGGTGGGAAGAAAAGGCCCAGGAAGGTTTCTGATCAAGGTCAACCCCAAGAAATTTTAGGCTTCCGAAGTGGCGTCAGCCATCAGAGATTATCTTGGGCGTGTTGTGTGGGTGGTGGGGTGTGGTTATTGGGGTTTTTTTTTGATTGCCTTGCAAAGCCTTTTCTAGTCTTTTCTTGTGCGTTTCACACTGTGTTTTGTTGCCGTATGTTGGTCTTGGTTTTTTTGTATGTCCAGTTTTGTGATTGTACTTTTTTGGGGATGCAGCTATATTGCTTGTTTGTGTTGTATACCCTGTCAGTCGGGATATTTCTCTGCTTAAAAAAAAAAAAAACAGACTGAGAACCATCTTTCATTATGCCCGCTGTACAGCGACCTGAGGAAGATGGGTGGCTGCGGGGAAAACCCTGCAAACCAAGCTGTACGGGGCCATGAGAGGGCTGGAAAAGGAAAAGTGCCCTTATTTTTTTTCCCCAACCGTCACAGTGTAAAGAAATGAGGGGGGAAAAGAAGAGTACTTTCCCCGTAGAATTTTGTTGGGTATTTTTTTGTGTGAATGTTTATGGGAAAGGGAATGGTTTATTTGGTGTGGTGTGGTGGTGTGTGAGTGTGTGTGTGTGTGGTTGTGTGTGTGTTGCTTAGGGGGAAAACTCCTCCCCCTGCGCTGCTGCTGGTTTTCGATGGTCTGTGTTTTTTTTTCGGACATTTGTTAGGAACTGCTCCAAAGGGCCCAAATCCAAACTGGGGTGGAAAAGCATCACTTTGACGTGAGTCCTGGCTTCAGAAACATTCACTGACACATCCCTTCTCTCCCTCCCTTTCCCCTGTTTATAATGAGGGGAAAAAAACCCCAGAAAAGGAAAGTCAAAAAATACAAAAACAAGGGTATTTAAATTCATAAAAAAAAAGTGGGCTAATTTTATCTACCATCAAAACGTGCTTTAATGTTCTACTTTTTTTTGCCAGCAGAAAAGATTTCATGTTGTGGTCCGCATGATTCAAAACTGGGGTTAACCCTATACGCTAATAAACAGCAACAAGCCTCACTTTTATTGGCTGAATTAACATTGGGTACATTTTTTGGGCTGGTGGGGTCAAACAACCCTTGATATTGATATATAAAATAATTAAAAAGTGTTAAGCTATAGTCACTGAAAGAAGAGAAATATCTTTTAAAAGAATTTTTTTTTAAATAGTGTTAGTTTATGATTATGTAAAAAAAAATCAAAAAAAAAAAAACAAGTTCGCAAACCCATCACGTTCCCCTGTCAGGGCCCCGGATGATTTTTAACACATAAGCAAAGTTCTTTCGGTGCAAAATTCATGATTAGGTAAACATATTTTTGACATTATTTTCAAAAAAAAAGGAGTTTTTTTCGCTTTATCGGTCACCAAAACTTGGAAAAGTTTTAGCGCAATCGCCCATCGCGACCGTCATGGCGAATGTGCGAAGTGGGGGCTTTTTATACAAAAATACAAAGATCGCTTATTTCATGGATGCAAAATACCGCGCATAGCGATTTGAATCAACAACAGTTTTTTTCAAGCCTCGTTGCGTTTTAAAATAAAAAAAAACAATCTGTGCTCGAAATCGCCGAGTGCGAAAAAGTCCACCCAAAAATAGCACCGCTCGATTTACCCCATCGCGATGATTTTACCAAATTTTTTAAAAAAATTCCACATCCTTACCTCATGTCTCTCCATTTTTATTTCAACCAAATCCCGCCTCTAAAATCCCCTCGCTGTCAATTTTTAAAAAAAAACTCGAAAAACCTTGAAGAATTTTTGTGCAAACGGGGGCCGCCATTTTTGTTGAAGACTCTCGGCTGTCCGAAAAAAAAAAAAAAAAATACCTCTTAAACCCAAACAATTCTCGTTCTTTGTGGTCAAACGACCTTTTTCCCCCCCTTTTTGCGGCCCACAACGGCCCTTAAAATTCATTGGCTGACCCCTTTTAAAGCGAAATAACTTTTAACTTGACTCCCACATCATCCCGGGAAAATTCCCGATCCCCCACACGCCAACCCCCTTTCCCGAAAATTCCCGGAACCGCGCCACTAGGGTTTAGGGGGGACACCTTCATTCCAGAAATCCCCAACAGCCAGAAAACTACTTTTTTCACCCTTTCCCTTCACCATGGTATTTGGCTCTTAAACCCCCTTTTCAGTCTTTTGGGAGCAAGGCATCAGAGACCCCGCTTTTCTAGGGGGCCCGCATCTTGAGGTGGTCCCAACCCTCCTTTGCTGTTTTTCCCTTTCCCGACCCAAAAGAGGCATCCCCCCTTTTAAACTGGTGAATGGGGATTTTACGAAGCCAAAGCATATAACAGTCACTCATCTGCAAGGTAACCCTCTCAACGCTGCTTCCGACTGTTGAGGACAGAACAATGCGTGACCCGAGCTGTCCTGTCCAATTGAACAGCCGGGTCAAAGGGGGTTTGGGCTGTTCTTATTAGTTCTTTTCTGCATGACCATTTTTTTTTAATACCCGAAAAATTTTTTGTTTTGTCCCAAAAACCGGGGGCTTTCTTTTGAAACGGAATGCTTCTGTTCCACGTGACGGGGAAATTTAACGGGGTATCGTGTGCTGGTGGGGTGTTTGGGGGGTTTGTAAAGGGAGAGGGGTTGCATAGCATGGGAACCCCCTGGGCATGTACCTGGACATGACTGAGGGGGGGACTTTTTCCCTTTTTCATCAAGGGGGGGCAGGAGACAGCCGCACAAAAACATGTACGAGCAATGGTGCATTCGCGCCTCACACACGACGTGCACGCACAACACGCATGCAGCATGACGCCACACACAGGGGAGTTTCAAACAAACCCAAAATATAAATCCTCACTTTCTTTTTCTAGATGTCACACACATATATATATTATTGATCATTTTTTTAATGTCATACACATTTTTCATATGTTGTTCTTTCTGTGCCCTTTTGGTATGCAGCAGTGGTTCTGCATGTGTTGTGTCACTCACCCTTTACATAGCAAGAGAGTGTTTTAGCTGCAGGGGGCTGCATGAGTGGGGGATAGGGGTTTTGTGTGGTGTGTGGTGTTGTGGGGTACATGTGAAGTACTCTGTCCTCAATGCGGTGAAGGGAAAAGGTGAATGCTGATCTAGGGCTGATGAAGGGCCAAACCCCCTGGGATGGGATCACGAGCTACCCCTGAGTGAGTGCTGAGCCGCACACCGTAGTTTTTGCTGACAGACACCTGGTGAGTGTAGTGCTGAGCACACACCTTAGTTTTTAGTGCTGACAGCACACCTGTATTTGTGTAGTGCGACAGCCAACCCTTTTTATTAGTTTCTGGCAGCACACCTGTAGTTGTGTGACTGAGCGCACCCTTATGTAGTTAGTACTGAGCAGCCACCCCGTAGATGTTTTTTTTTGGGCTGAGCGCACACCTGTATGTATGTGTGTGGCAGCAAAACCTGTAGTGAGTGTAGGGTGACCAACCTGTATGTATTTTAGGTGAGCAGCACACCTGTATGTGTATCTGAGCAGCACACCCGAGTGTAGTGCTGACAGCACACCGTAGTGTAGTTAGTGCTGACAGCACACCTGTGTGTAGTGTAGTCTGGCGCACACCTGTAGTGTAGTGTTGTGAGCAACACCCTGTATGTTGTATGCGAAGGAAACCTTTTGTGTAGTGATGCTGACACACACCTTAGTGTTGCTGACTACACACCTGTTTTAATGTGGATGCTGAGCACACACCTTAGTGTGTTATGCTAGCGCACACCCGTAAAATGTGCTGAGCCACACCTGTATGTTTATTGAGCACACACCGTAGGGTGTAGTGCTGGCAGCACACCTGAGTGAGTGCTGAGCACACACCTGTAGTGTATGTTGACAGCCACCGTATGTAGTGCTGACAGCCCCCTGTAGTGTAAATGTAGGGCTGAGCAGCACACCCTTTGTGTAGTGTTTGGGTGGACAACCTTTGTGTAGTGTTTACAGCACACCTGTAGTGGTTATGCTGCGCACACCTGTAGCGTAGTGTGAGCAGCCCCTGTATGAGTGTAAATGCTGACAGCACACCGTAGTTTGGTAAATGTATGCTGAGCACACACCTTAGTGTTTGTAGGCTGAGCAGACAAACCGTTGTATGTATCTGACAGCACACCCTTTCGAGTGTGACACAACCTATGTAGTGTGTTTCTGAGCACACACCTGAGTGTAGTGTAGTTAGGCTGAACACACTGGTTTTTATGCTGAGCAACACCTTAGTAGTGTGTGCTGAGCAGCAACCTGTGTGTATGCTGAGCAGCACAGCTGTAGTGTAGTGCGGCCAACCCCTGTATGTTGTGTATGTATGCGACGCACACCGATGTAGGTGTGCGAGCGCACACCTGTAATGTAGTGTAGGTAGTGCTGAGCACAAAACCGTAGTGTAGGTATGGTGAGCAGCCCCAACCTGTAGTGTGTGTAGTGCTGACAGCACACCTGAGTGTAGGCTGAGTACACACCTGTATGTAGTGCTGAGCTAAACCACCTGTAGTGTATGTAGTGCTGACAGCAAAACCCGTAGTGTATTTTGGGGCACACACCTTAGGTAGTGCTGACGCACACCTGTTTTGTGTAGGCGAGCAAACACCCCTATGTAGTGCAGTCTACAGACCCTGTAGTGTAGTGAGCAAACACCTGTATGGGAGTGTAGTCTGACAGCACACCGTAGTTAGTTAGTGCTGACACAAACCTTATTGTATGTAGTGCTGAGCACACACCTGTAGGGAGTGCTGAGCAGCAACCTGTATGTATTTTTGACACCACCTGTAAGTATGCGAGCGCACCCTGAGGTTTTGTTGAGAAGCACCCTGAGTGTAGTTCGAGCCCCACACCTCAGTTAGTGAAATGCTGAGCAGCAGTCTGAGCAGCCAAAAGTTGTAGTGTATGCGACCAACCTTAGTTGTGTATGTATCTGAGCAGCACACCTGTATGTATGTAGTGTGAGCAGACACCTTGGTAGGCTGGCACACACCCTTAAATGTTGTAGTGCTGGGCAGCACACCTGTAGTGTAGGTAGTGTATGCTAGCCACACCCGTACTATGCTGAGCAGCACACCTTAGTGTAGTGTTGAGCAGCACCCTGTATTAGTGCGAGCAGCCCCGTAGTTATGCTGAGCACACACCTGAGTGTAGTGCTGGCAGCACCCTGTAATTAAATGCTTCAGCACACCGCAGTGTAGGAGTGCTGGCACACCCTTAGTGTAGGTTGCTGAGCCACACCGTATGTTGCTGGCAGCACAGCTTTGGTATACTGGACACACCTGTTGTAGTGCTGAGCAGCACCCTGCTGAAATGTTGCTGAACCAGTTGGGGCACACACCTTGTGTAGTGTATTTTCGAGCGACAGCTGTAGGTGTACGAGCAGCAACCTGTATGTATGCTGAGACACGCGATGTAGTACGGCCAACCGTTTGTAGTGCTAGCGCACCCCTTAGTGTAGTGCTGACATGAGTTAAATCATAAGTGAGGCTCGAGTTTTTAAAACCTTGTAATTCGTCAGATCGGGGGTTTACGGAAGCAAAAGAAGAAGGGGGCAGGGGGTTTAGACTTCACCTGCCTAAAACAAAAAAACCTGAGGTTTGGGGGGCCATTCCCAGCCTCCCCCCCTCTTCCCATTTTAGGGATAATCAACTGAAGGTTTCCCGTTTTTGGGGAGACTCTAAAACCCTCAAACCTGTGCTTATGGACTTTGCACGCAAAAAAAAACCACGGGGAGTTATAATCGAAAGAGCGGGGAATTATCCCGACTGCCCCGGCAAAATTCAAAAGGTTCAGTTTTTTAACTGTATCCCAAAATTGGAACCAGTTACCAGGGGAAAACAGTCCCCTAATTTTGCGAAAATTTACCCTTGGGGGACCTTGAGCTCTGCCCCAGGAAAACCCCCCTCCCCTTTCCCCCGTATTTATGATGGTTCACCTTAATTCTTGTGAAGAATAAATTGTAGTTCATCTTTATTTCGTCGTGTTTCCCTTTAATTTTATGTTTTTAAACTTAATTTTTTAGAGGTTTTTATATTTATAAATTGAAAAAAAACTTTATGTGAATTTTTTAGTGAAGTAAATTCCCGTGAAAAATGTATATGTAAAAATAAATTTCTAGGAAATAATTATTACCTACAAAATCTAAAATTTCATTAAAATTCATATACATAGTATTTTTAATAGTAATGACTCATTGCATTTTTACCCAGAAATAGTTTTCCCATAGATTGTGTTTGGGGCATTTAATATTGCGTGAGGTATTTCTAGAAATGTGATGACATTTATCATGGACTGAAGGGGATTCTGCAGGTTAAACCTTTTTAGTTTTTTACACAGCAGTGTTACCCCGGAACTAAACCCTTTTCCGCGGCCGAACTTGAACAACCTGAAATGAATGGGCAAATTTTTGAATCGTCATATTAGATTCTTTTTGTTTTGAAAGTATTTTTTTTGTACCTCAACATTTTAAATATGTTTTTTTCTTCTTTAAAAAAAAAAAAAATTTGGATTAAGAAGATTTTGTGTTTTGGGTGTTTTTTTTGGAAAAGGTGTTTGGGGTGCCAAAAGGTGCTGAAATGCTGCCTGATGTTGACCCGGGTTTAAGTGCTTTGGCGCGTGCTGACATCATCTTTTTTCCACCTCCATTCCGACTGGGACGCCCGGGGTTTTGTGTTGACCAAGAGTTGTGTTTGGGGTTTCCCCCTCTGTCTGTCTGTTGTCTGTCTGTCTGTCTGTCTGTCTGCTTTTGTCGTCGCGTGCTGTCTCTCCCTTTTATTACATCGGCCTTGGTTTTGTTTGTTTTAAACTTCCCTGCGTTTAAGTGATATCATGGGGTTTAAAAAGACCAAATTTTTTCAAATTAAATGCCACCTGCAACCCTTTTCGATAAAAGTGGGGGGTTTTTGTGTATTTGTTTTGTGTTTTGTTATACAAGAGAAATAGGGGAAGAAAAAATTTGCGCAGTTTGGGAAAACCTTTTTTTTGCTTTTTTTTTTTTTTTTCTTTCCTCATTATAGGGGTTTTTGATGCTTTAAATTTTTTAAATTTTTTGGAAATTGTTTTGAGAGCTAAGGAAATCAAAGCACTTTAAAAAACTTTTTTATTTTTTGTTTTCATAAAAAAAAATTTTGAAAATATAACATAAACATTTTTGTTTTTCAGTATAATGAGAAAAATAAAAATGTTAATGATAGAATGTGCAAATGAAATGGGCTACCCCATCATAGCAAAAGCATTTCAGTTTTTTATTTTATTCTTGGCTTTCCCCAGGGGAAACCCGTACAAAACACTTTGTTTTTGGGGATGTAAATTTGGTTTTTTGACATTCAGACCTAATCAGCAAACATTATGGTACGGGGTTTCGTACACATGTTTTTCAGTTGTGAAAAAAGAAGACTATAGAATTTTCGGGACAACAGAATTCTGATAACGGAAACGCAGCTTTTTTTGCTTTACGTACCCCCTATGTTTTGTTTTAGAAAGAAAGCTATAAAATTTTTTGTGCACAACACCTTTTTAGAACAAGCAAGCTTTTTTTGGTTCAGCATTGTTTAAAAAAAAACCCCCCAAAAAATGAACTTTTTTTAAAAACTAGATGAGTAGTGTTAGGGTTTTTTAAACCTTTTTGTTACGCATGCATGTGATATTTACTTCCCCTTTCCTTCCAAATTCCAGAAAAAAAACTTTTTTCCCTTTATTCCAAATTTTTTAGAAAGTTAAAACCTGAAAATAAGGTCTTTGTTAAAAAGGGGTAATTAAAATCTAACTTTAAACCCCCAAATCAAACTTGGTGTTTATAAGTTAGTGGTTACAGTAATAGTGTTTGCATCTGGACATTTTTGAAAAGTTTTTTTCGTGTGCCACAGTTTTTACATGTTGT
>CM054143.1:65249253-65266753 GCA_028751875.1 Rapana venosa
TGTTGTTTCTGTCCGTAATGGATCTATGACTAAGCCTTTCACAGCGATCTTTTGCCTGGCATAATTGTTAGTTTCTTCTGCTACAATTTGAAAAAAATGTTGGGGCACAAACAAAACAAAGTAATCTAAGAGCTTGGCATTCAGTGGGAGAGTTTGTGCCGGCCCAGTGGGCAGCGTGAAGTCTTGCACTGAGCAAGGCACTTGTGCGCCGCACCATGTCATCTGCTATGAAGCCAACGGAATGTTATCCTCAGCATCACTTTCCGACTCACTACCTTCTCCTATTTCATCTCTTTCTTCTACATCTACTTCAACATCGTATTCAACATTTTATTCTCTTTCGAACTGTTCCACTTGAGCCAAAATAGCTTCAATTTCCACATCAGTATATTCCTCCCAAATCGTATGCTCAATCTTTGCTGCCATTTTTAGCTACAAGAAAGCGTGGGAAAGTCAAAGCAAGTCACTGGCCAATTTCTTGTGAAATCTTCTAGCACTGAATTTGATGCCCATTCCTTCCTTAGTTTATGCTGACCTCAGTGAAATGTTCATTCATTGTGTGCGTGTACTAGGTAGAGCTTAGTGTATGAGGGAATTCCCCACTAGGCTGAAATGACGTCCGGCGGGCTGCGGCGGGTATAAATATACGCGGGCGAGCGGGCAGCGGCGGGCTACGGCGGGTAAAAATGGGAAAGGGTTAAAGAATCTGAGGTAGAGCTGGTAGCTGTTAGCAGAGTGTGCGGAAGTCTGTGTTTTCTCCAGTGGCTGATGCATTATTTTACCACTTTTTTGCTGTTGTGTTTTGGTTTGCTAGTCTCTACTGTTGCTGACCAGTGAGCACATAATAAATATGTGATGGTGTGACTAGACACAGGTAGGTGCAGGAGCAACAAGATTTTGTGACTGGAACAGAAAGAAACACCATTTTTTAAAATATTACAATGGAACTTTCTTTTGTTGTGTAAAGAGGATAAGAAAAAGGGTGGGAGGGATCAGTTCCCGGGTTGGTTTTGTTTTTACATTGTTGAGAGTAGTGTTTGGGAAGCGTCCAGAGGCAGACGTCTTGCTGCTGCCGCCCTGCAGTTATTCTGTTTTGTGCCTGCTGAGGGTAGAGAGTGCTCAGCTGTACAGCTAGCTGGAGGCAAAGAAGTAAGGCTAGAAATAGAAACGACCTTTCCTAGGAGACTTGGTGGCCAGATTATCCTCCTGGCCCACTTTGGAGGGGAGGGACATTTGTTGGGTTGCGGGAACATGAACATGCCCAGCATGCAACCTGTACAATAAAATAAGCCTCTCTGAATTCGGAATGTGTCTGTTGAGGCCAGCAGGCAGACCTCCTGCACAATGACAAGAGGAGACCAGGCACTGTGCACCCCTCCCAGAGAGGGGATGCAGAGAAACGGGGAGACAGACAGACAGAGAGAGAGAGGGAGAGAAATAAGATATATATCCACTTTTGGGTCACATGTTCAGGCATGCAGAAAAACCAGTGTTTGTTGTGGTGTTCTAACTGACTTTTTTGAAAAAAACCTTTCTGCTTTTCCCCCACCTCTTTACTCCCTTTGGTCATTTGGTCATCCCCCCCCCCCCCCCCCCCAACTTCCTCCCCCCTCCCCTGATTAAAATAAATTGTTGTCATCCAGATGTATGTATGCCATAGTGATAGCAAAATCACCTGACTACCATTCGTGTGCTCCTTGCTTGTGTGTGGTGGTACATTGTCAGTCATTTTTTGTGTCATTTACTTGCCATTTTCACAGAAGTTTGGGTGCATAAAACATTTTGAGCATTGTTGGGTTTTAAACATCGTTGTTTATTGATGTTATTGTTGTTGTTGTGTGTATATGCTGTTGTGTTTGTGCCACATTGATGATGATGGTCAGCAGTACACCCTGTTCTGCTTGTCTAGTCTGTATTGCTCCACTGTGCCATTGACTGGTCGTGCGATTTGTGTGTGCGTGATTCGTGTGTGTATGCCATAGTGAAGCAATATGATAATTCGTGTGCTCCTTTGTCCTTGTTTCATTGATTTTGTGTATTGCATCGGAATTTGTGCTCTTTGAGGTGGATTTTAAATCCTTGTTTTGTTTATGATTTGTTGTTGTGATAGATTGTTGTTTTGCAGTGAGATTTTCATAATCCTTCTGTCCTGTTTTCCAGGGATTTGGTGTCATTTGTGTGTGCGTAGAATTGTTGCTTTGAGGGAGATTTTCATAATCCTCTGTCCTTGTTTCATGATTTGTGTATTGGCACGGAATTGTTGCTTTGAGGGAGATTTTCATAATCCTCTGTCCTTGTTTCATGATTTGTGTGCATGTCATTTCATCGTGTGCATGTCTTCTTGTAGCATGTACGTTTATTGTGATGGTCAGGGTGTTGCATGCTGTTTTGCCATGATTACGATCGTGCAGGCGACTGACGCATGTCATTTTGTTTTGAGTGAATTAAACTGTCATTGCCTGGTAGTGCACACACAGACCCATGAATATAATTATATTTATTGTGGCCGCTGTAACTCTTACTGTCTTTGGAGAGGAATGTTTGAATATTGTGACCTCATTGGTGAGTGTTGACGTGGGGGCATTTAGATGGTGTTATTTGATTACATTCTTTGGGTTGTTTTTTTTTATAGTTTGTTTCCCCTTAAAACAAATCTATCTTTTTCCTTTGAGCTGATGGATGGGTTAATGTAATGTTTGGAAGTGGTGCCATGGGTTTTGTGGAGGAGTCAGCTTTTTGACAGATTAAGGGAAATCTCTTTTGCGTTTTTCTTTTTTTTCTCTGTCTTTTTGTTGTTGTGTTGTTGTGTTTGTGTTGTTTTGTTTTGTTTTTTGGCTGGCTGCTTTAGTGATTTGATGGACAAGGATGATCACAACACGGACCTAGGGCCAGGACAATCTTTCAAGGAAAGGCATTCCAGTTCTTACCTGTTTGGAAACCTTAAAACTTACCACTGACTTTAAAATCCTAGTTCCCACAACTTTCAACACTTTAGTTTAAAAAACAAAAGAAAAGGAATGTTGTTGAAATCTTGCCAAAGAGAAAAAGTCTTAGAAAGTAAAAAATGATTGTGTTAGAGGTGTCTTAGTTTTTGTGAGGTTTTGAAAGGAAAATAATCTCGCTGCTGAAGTCTGGAGTTTTTTTTAAAAAAACCCACATGGTTTCATAAACAGTTTTAATTTCAGCTTTTTTATAGATCTGAAATTTTTATACACAGTTTTTTTAATGTAGTAAAAGAAAAATGTGTGGCAGAGAATTTGTTTGATACTTAATTTTAGAAAAAAACAATGAAACTGATATCTTCTTTGTAACAAAACCACTTGTTTACAAACCACCTACCCATGACAAATCGTGAAAAGGCCACAATTCAAGTCAGATTTATGTTGCTTTTATGCCATTTTCCATGGGTAAAACCTGTTTTGAGGTAATCGTGTGAATGCCTGCACATCAGCTTTTTCTCCTGATTTATTCAAGGCAGGCAGTCTGCCTGTCACATGGTGTTGACTCTCGGTCGGTGTGGTTTTGGTCGTGGCTTCAGACTATGTGAACGAAAGCCTGTACCCTCTGTTACATTGTAGTTAGTGAAAGGAGAGTCAGCCTGCGGTGACTGAACGAAACCACTAGTCACATTTTGTTAAGTAAGATCGGTGTCTTCGTCAAATGCATTCTTTAAACTCTTGCTGTTGCTCAGAACGCTTTGTTTTGTTTTGGATACCTCAGAAATCACTTCAGCTCTATAGGGTTGTTGTTGTTGTTGTTTGTTCTTGGTTTTATTGTGTTTGGGTTGTTTTTCTGTGTGTTTTTTTCTTTCTCGGCTGGAGCTCCGAGGTTCGCCCATGGTGACATTTTTGGCGTGTTTGTCCACCAGTAAGGCCTGTGTTTGTCAGTCTTAGCTCCTCGCATTTGTTTGGTATCCAACTACAGTTTTTACCCCTATCACAACTGCTTGACAAAACCAAGATTCCCCCGTTCCCCCGTGGTGGTATTGTTTTTACGCGGTGGTTGGTTTGTTTGGCACATTTACGACATAACTACAGCAAGTTTGTTTGGGAGGTGCTTTGTTTTAGCCGCCGTTGTTACTGATCCTCCTTTTGGATGTAGAGAGACAATGTCTGGGGATTTTGTTGGGATTTAGTGTTTCCCTGCAGGTCCAGTGCAGTGTACAGTGTTTTTGCTTACGTTTTATGTAGATATCATCACAGGATTTTGTGCGCGTGAATTTTTTCTCTTTGTGTGTGTGTGTGCATTTTGTTATTTTAGTTTGCTTACACTGTTTGTGTGTGTGTGTGTGTGTGCATTTTGTTATTTTAGTTTGCTTACACCGTTTGTGTGTGTGTGTGTGTGTGTGCCATTTTGTTATTTTAGTTTGCTTACACTGTTTGTGTGTGTGTGTGTGCGCATTTTGTTATTTTAGTTTGCTTACACCGTTTGTGTGTGTGTGTGATATATAGCTCTGTATTCAGGCTTCTCCTTTTTCTTCTTCTGTGTTTCCTGTATTCAGGATGAATTTTGTTGTTTTTTTTAGAAGTTTATTTATACCTTTTTTAAAAAAATCTGTCAGGATTGTACATTTTGTGTTCGACTAACATGATGTTTTGGATATTTAACATGTAGAATTTCACCATATGATAATGTCTGCTTGTCAGTCAGTAGATCATCGGGAGGACAGTTTCCAGTGTGATTTACAGGCGTAAAAGTGTTAATCTATTTAAAGACTGGCGTGTCTGTACGTGAAATGACAAGGGAGTATCTCTGTATCTTTTGACGGTGGTCAAGCTTTCCACTGACCATCAACCATCTAATCTGGGTCTACTGTGGACTACTTGCTTGACTATCAATCATAGAGATGCTATCAGCTGTCAGGGTTGGCTGGTTGTGTGACTTGATTGCTGGACTATCACCCCTGTCTGTCAGTATTACAAGTATCAAAGTGCATTGCCTGTGGTGACCACAGTGTTACAAGTATCACTGCCTGTGGTGACCAGTGTTACAAGTATCACTGCCTGTGGTGACCACAGTGTTACAAGTATCACTGCCTGTGGTGACCACAGTGTTACAAGTATCACTGCCTGTGGTGACCACAGTGTTACAAGTATCACTGCCTGTGGTGACCACAGTGTTACAAGTATCACTCACTGCCTGTGGTGACCACAGTGTTACAAGTATCACTCACTGCCTGTGGTGACCACAGTGTTACAAGTATCACTCACTGCCTGTGGTGACCACAGTGTTACAGATGTGACGTGTTGTAAGGAAAACTAAAATCTTGATCTTTGTATTGGTGCAAAATCCTGTCAGAGGTCCATGCTAGGGAGATTTTTGGCTTTGTTTGTTTTTTGTTTTCTTTTAGTAAATTTAAAGTACTTTATTTTTTAAAAACTTGTTTGTTTGTTGTTATTTTTGCTAGTTTCATGACAGATATTATTGCTGTTGGTGGGTGGGCTTGTCCCTTTTCTGTTATATTTATTGTCTGGTTTCTTTTACCGTGTTTTGTTATGGTAACAGTAATGTAATTTCTGATTGGGCTACTTCCTTGCTGTTATCGATATTATTATCACAAAATTTCATCATCATTATTATTATTATTATTGTTGTTGTTATTGATTTTTTGTTTTTGTTTTGTTTTGTTCCTCGGCTAGAGCTCCAAGGTTCACCACTGGTGAAGTTTTGGCATGTGCCTGTCTTCTTTAAACTCGCCACGAAGGTAGCTGTATTCCAACTTCGGGATGGTGTCTAAACACGACACCAGTGTGCCCGCATCTGTATTTCTCTTATTTATTCGTTCTTACCAGCACGCAGTGGTCCACTCTTCCAAAAGGCAGAACAGTTTTTAATGCGTGCGCAACATGTTCTGCATGCGTTTGCACATGGGGGGGCCTTGGTTTGTAGTCTCATCTGAAGGAGTCTTGGGTGGGGAGTGGAGTCAGTAGTGATGTTTTTTCCAGGGGGGAAAAACCCTAGAACGGGCGTCTTGGTGGTGGTTCAAACCCAGGCTGGATGCAGGGCTATCAGCCGGGAACACAACGCTCTGTGCTATTTGCCCCGCCATCCTTCTTTGATATTGTTCATCCTTTTGGTTATGTCATATGTTACATTCGTTTTGTTGATTCATTTGTTATTGTTTATCATTATTATTTTTGTTTGACTATATTATTGTCATTTTTTTTGTTTTTGCAAGATAGTACTATATGAATTATATTATTTTATTTATTATATTTGTATTATTGCTTACTTGTGTACCATTTTTTTGTTGTTTTTGACTTATTGTCTATATAGGAGATTATACAGTTTATTGTTATATTTTATTATTGAGGGTGAATTTTTTAAGCAGTTATTTACTGTTATGGGTTATTATTGTAGTGTGCTTTTGTTGTTGTTGTTGTAGCTTTTATTGGTATCATTGTTTATTATGGTTTGTACAATTTTTTAGCTATTACTGTTTATCTATTGTATTTAAATCGTGTTTTTATTTTGTTTTTTCTTGTTATTGTATAATGTTTTATTATGGTATAGTACAATATGATGGTTTTGTTGCATGGATTCCTGTATTTTTGTTGTTAGTTTATCTAGTCAAATGTTGGGGTAGGTAGTTAGATGTAAAGTTCAGTTTGTTGTGGGTAGGATGGAATAAAGGAGATACAAGGTCATAGTTACAGGTGTTGGCTTTGTCCCCTGTGTGTGTGTGTGTGGGTGCGCACACATGCACGTCTGGAAACCGGTTTTGCAATGTACATCATGCAAATTTGTACTTACACATGCACAAATTGTGTGCAAACACTGCTGTATGTGCGCACGCACGCACGCACGCACGCACACACACAGAGGGGGACGGGATAGCCTAGTGGTCAGAACCCCGCAATCTGACAACCCGGGTTCAATTCCCGTTCAAGGGGATATTTTCCCCTGGAGTTAACATCAGTGCAGACTCCACTCTCCCCAAAAGTCCTTGGATGAGACTATAAACCGAGGCCCCGTGTGCGAACGCACGCAGAACATCTTGCGCACACGTTAAATCCTGTTCCGCTTTTTGCAAGAGTAGGCCATTGTGTGCCGGTGGGAACAGATGACAAAATTGACAAAACCCCATACACACGGGTACTGGATGAAAAAAAGCACATGAGCGCTTATTCCATTATCCTCGATATAAAAGAATAAAATAAATAAATAACACACACACACACACACACACACACGTCCTTCGGATGAGACTATAAACTGAAGTCCTGTGTACGATCGCACGCAGAACATCTTGCGCACACGTTAATACCCGTTTCCTTTTTCGGAAGAGTAGGCCATTGTGCGCCGGTGGGAACGGATGACAAAATTGACAAAACCGCATACACACGGGGACTGAATGTGAAAAAAAGCACATGAGTGCTTATTACATTATCCTTGAAATAAAAGAATAAAACAACTCACTCACTCACAGTGTACAAACACTCGGATGTGTGTATGCATGTGCATGAGAGAGAGTGTGTGTGTGCATATGCATGAGTGTGCATGATGCAAACCTGTGCACACACACACTCGTTTTACACTCTGTGTGTGTGTGTGTGTGAGAGAGAGAGAGGTACTTTTCAGGGGATGGGGGCGGACGGTGGACAACTGGAAAAAACTTTTTTTTTAATTCTGTCTTTGTTATTCTTTTACTTTGAGGATAACGGAATAAGCACTCGTGTGCCTTTTCGCACCCCTCCCCGCAAATTGAACCTGGCAGCACTGTGGTAGAGCGCTTTCCACATCTGTTGGTATCGTCCATACCACCGGCCTTCCTCCTTCCTCTGCCACAGTGGGTGGGGTTGGAACCAGTGCACACGGAGTTGTGCATGGCTTCCCACTGAAGAAGAGCTTCCCTCACTGCCTCAGCAACTTGAAGTGATCGGTAACCTGGGGAAATCAGGAAGTCAGAGAGATCAATCACATGTAGGGAAATAAATGTGTGTGTGTGAGCGCGCGTGCGTAGGTGTGTGTGTGTGTGTGTGTGTGTGTGTGCGTGTTTTTAAATAAATTATTCTTTTATATCGAGGATAATAGAATAAGCACTTATGTGCTTTTTTACATCCAGTCCCCGTGTGTATGCGGTTTTGTAATTCTGTCATCTGTTTCCACTGGCACACAATGACCTACTCTTAGGATAAGCGGAACAGGATTTAACGTGTGCGCAAGATGTTCTCCGTGCGTTCGCACACGGGACCTCGGTTTATAGTCTCATCCGAAGGACTTTTGGGGAGAGTGGAGTTGCACTGATGTTAACTCCAGAGGAAAATATCCCCTTGAACGGGAATCAAACCCGGGTCGTCAGATTGCGAGCGTGTGTGTGTGTGTGTGTCAAAGTCAAAGTCAAACTTTTATTTTCAGATGGTACATTGAATAAGCAGTGCATTTGCTTTTTTTCATCAAGCCATCTATCTAAAGAAAGAAAAAAAAAGCGAGAAAAAAAAGATAATGTATATGCAGGCATAGAATAAAAAACCTAATCTATGATAAACTATACAAATCAAACAAAAAAACAATAACATATGCATATGTGGAATTAAAAACAAAACAAAATGTGTGTATGTGTGTGTGTGAGCGTGAATAATCTATTGGAAATAGATAACTTTGCCAGGCGTCAACAGCCTATCGAAAAACCCATAACCTGGGGTGTCAGTAACTTTGGCATAAACCCATAATTTATGATGTCAATAACTGCCATAACCTAGGATGTCAATAACTGCCATAACCTAGGATGTCAATAACTTTGGCATAGCCCCATAACCTGGTGCGTCAGTAACTTACAGAGAAACCAGTAACTGGAAGTATTAATAACCTATCTACTTCATTCACCAGAGCAGGACACTCGAAAACAGCATTAGGACATCCTTGATTGAGTTGACCATGACCCCAAAGAGATCTCTAGATGCCTGGCTGTGCCGGCCTGGAGTAGGGGCTTCTGCCCTGGTTCAGTGCCACACCCCTGGTGCAGGACCAACAGACGCAGAGTGCCCTCCACCCCCCACCCCTGCAAAATGAAAAAGTCCTACACCCTTGAACACCTCCAGACCCACTACCCCAAAAGACTTGTCAACCTATGTCTACACTGACGGATGCAGTGCAAAATAGAGAGACATCCAGTACCCCAAAGTTAAGTGAGGTGAGCTTATGTGAGGTGAGTGAGGCTAGGTGAGGTGAGGCATAGTGATGTGAGGTAGTGAGTGAAGTGAGCTAAGGATTGAGGCTAGGTGATGTGAGTAAGGCTAGTGAGGTGAGGCAAGGTGAGGTGAGGCTAGTGAGTTTAGGTTGAGTGAGTAGTCTGAGGCTAGGTGAGGTGAGTAAGCTACGGTGAGGACTAGTGAGGTGAGCTATGCGTATAAGGCTAGTGAGGCAGGCAAGGTGAGGTGAGGTAACGGCTAAGGTGAGGTGAGGTAAATGGAGGTGAGGTAAGGCTAGGTGAGGTGAGGCAAGGCTAGGCGAGGCAAGTGAGGTGAGGCAAGGTGAGGTGAGGTAAGGCTATGTGTGAGGCAAGGTGAGGTGAGGTAAGGCTAGGTGAGGTGAGGCAAGGCTAGGCGAGGCAAGGTGAGGTTAGGCAAGGTGAGGTGAGGCTAGGTGAGGTGAGGTAAGGCTAGGTGAGGCTAGGCGAGGTGAGCATAAGGCTAGGTGAGGTGAGGTAAAGTGAGGTGAGGTAAGGCTAGGTGAGGTGAGGTAAGGTAGGTGAGGTGAGGTGAGGTGGCAGGTGATAGAGGCTAGGTGAGGTGAGGCTAGGTGAGTGAGGCTAGGTGATGTGAGGCTAGGTGAGGTGATGTGAGGCTAGGTGATGTGAGGATAGGTGAGGTGAGGCTAGGTGAGGTGAGGCTAGGTGATGTGAGGCTAGGTGATGTGAGGCTAGGTGAGGTGAGGCTAGGTGAGGTGAGGCTAGGTGAGGTGATGCTAGGTGAGGTGGCTAGGTGAGGTGAGGCTAGGTGAGATGAGGTGAGGCTAGGTGAGGTGAGGCTAGGTGAGGTGAGGCTAGGTGATGTGAGGCTAGGTGAGGTGAGGCTAGGTGAGGTGATGCTAGGTGAGGTGGCTAGGTGAGGTGAGGCTAGGTGAGGTAGATAGGTGATGTAAGGCTAAGTGATGTGAGGCTAGGTGAGGTGATGTGAGGCTAGGTGATGTGAGGCTAGGTGAGGTGATGTGAGGCTAGGTGATGTGAGGCTAGGTGAGGTGAGGCTAGGTGAGGTGATGTGAGGCTAGGTGAGGTGAGGCTAGGTGATGTGAGGCTAGGTGAGGTGATGGCTAGGTGAGGGTTGAGTGAGGCTAGGTGAGTGAGGCTAGGTGATGTGAAGCTAGGAGAGTGAGGTGATGTGAGGCTAGGTGAGGTGAGGCTAGGTGATGTGAGGCATAGGTGAGGCTAGGTGAGGTGAGGCTAGGTGAGAGTGGGAGGCTATAGTGAGGTAGGTGAGGTGAGGCTAGGTGAGGTGATGTGAGGCTAGGTGATGTGAGGCTAGGTGAGTGAGGCTAGGTGATGTGAGGCTAGATTAGGTGAGGCTAGGTGATGTGAGGCTAGGTGAGGTGAGTGATGAGGCTAGGTGAGAGGTGAGGTGAGGTGAGGCTAGGTGAAGTGAGGCTAGTAGTGTAGGTGATGTGAGGCTAGGTGATGTGAGGCTATGGTGAGGTGGATGTGAGGCTAGGAGGTGATGTGAGGCTAGGTGAGTGTGAGGTGACTAGGTGAGGTGAGCTATGAGGATGCTGAGGGTGATGGCAGGCTAGGTGATGTGAGGCTAGGTGATGTGTGGCTAGGTGAGGTGAGGCTAGGTGAGGTGATGTGAGGCTAGGTGATGTGATGTGAGGCTAGGTGATGTGAGGCTAGGTGATGTGTGGCTAGGTGAGGTGTGAGGTGAGGCTAGGTGAGTGAGAGTGTGAGGCTAGGTGATGTGTGGCTAGGTGAGGTGAGGTGAGGCTAGGTGAGGTGATGTGAGGCAGGGGGCTAGGTATGAGGTGAGGCTAGGTGAGGTGAGGTGATGGGCTAGGTGAGGTGAGGCTAGGTGAGGTGAGTAGGTGAGTGGGTGAGTAGGTGATGTGAGGCTAGGTGATGTGTGGCTAGGTGATGTGAGGCTAGGTGAGGTGATGTGAGGCTAGGTGAGGTGAGGCTAGGTGAGGTGAGGCTAGGTGAGGCTAGGTGATGTGAGGCTAGGTGAGGTGATGTGAGGCTAGGTGAGGTGAGGCTAGGTGAGGTGAGGCTAGGTGATGTGATGTGAGGCTAGGTGATGTGAGGCTAGGTGATGTGAGGCTAGGTGATGTGTGGCTAGGTGAGGTGAGGCTAGGTGAGGTGAGGCTAGGTGAGGTGATGTGAATCTAGGTGATGTGAGGCTAGGTGATGTGATGTGAGGTGAGGTGAGGCTAGGTGATGTGATGTGAGGTGAGGTGAGGCTAGGTGATGTGATGTGAGGTGAGGTATGTGAGGTGAGGTGAGGCTAGGTGATGTGATGTGAGGTGAGGTGATGTAATAATAATATAATAATAATAATAATAATAATAATAATAATACTAATAATAGGTGATGTGATGCTAGGTGAGGTGAAGCTAGGTGATGTGATGTGAGGCTAGGTGAGGTGATGTGAGGCTAGGTGATGTGAGGCTAGGTGATGTGATGTGAGGCTAGGTGATGTGATGTGAGGCTAGGTGATGTGAGGCTAGGTGATGTGAGGCTAGGTGATGTGAGGCTAGGTGATGTGATGTGAGGCTAGGTGATGTGATGTGAGGCTAGGTGATGTGAGGCTAGGTGATGTGAGGCTAGGTGATGTGAGGCTAGGTGAGGTGAAGCTAGGTGATGTGATGTGAGGCTAGGTGAGGTGAGGCTAGGTGAGGTGATGTGAGGCTAGGTGAGGTGATGTGAGGCTAGGTGAGGCGAGGCTAGGTGATGTGATGTGAGGCTAGGTGAGGTGAGGCGAGGCTAGGTGATGTGATGTGAAGTGAGGCTAGGTAAGACTAGGTGAGGTGAGGCTAGGTGATGTGGGGCTAGGTGAGGTGAGGTGAGACTAGGTGATGTGAGGTAGGATGAGGTGATGCGATTCTTGAGAAAATCTGCCATTTGTAGGTTGGTGTTATTGATATAAACTTGTGTTTATCCCCGGCCATTAGCTGTCCTCTTCTACAGAAGATAGATGGGGTTTTAACATGAGCCCAATATGTTCTGCCTGTGTTTGCCCACATGACCTCGGTTGATGAAAAGAAGCAAATAATAATAATTAAAAAAATATATAATAATATTAATAATATATGGAATTTATATAGCGCTGAATCTTGTAAAAAACAAACAAATCGAAGCGCTTGCACTCAATCATTTACAGGTATGCAACTCTCCTTAAACATAATGAACAACAGATTTCAAATCCATGCGCGAGCACGTACGCACGCACGCACGCACACACACGCACACACACACACACACACACACACACGGAACAACACTTAGAAGGTGAAAGATGCTGTTGAAAATTAGGGACAGATATGTGGGGGGAAAGTCTCAGGTAGGAAATAAGTGTGTTATGAGGCTGGATTTGAAGGTATCAAGTGAAGGCTTTTGGCGAAGTGAAAGAGGGAGGTCATTCCAGGTGGATGGACCAGAAACAGAGAAGGAGCGACGGACAACAGTGGTTTGTTTGAATCTGGGTGTTCGAAAGCACAAAGTATCAATAATAATAAATGGAATTTATATAGCCCTGTATCTTGCACAGACAAATCAAAGCACTTGCACTCAACTCATTCTTACACAGTCATGCAACCAATAGCAAGTAATAGTTCTAACAAGTCCAAATGCATTGCTCATTCAAAGTACCATCTGGAAATTATTTTTAAAAAAAGACTTTTCCGTCCACAGGACTCGTGCCAGTGATGCAGTTGGAACCAACGTGTGTTTTGCTGTACTCTGGCATCACCTTTCACCTGTTCAGTTTTGTGTCTTGATTCACCCACCTGAAGGGCAAGGTGCTGTCTGATCGTTTTATGGAGTAGGTCTCTTATTGTCTTCCTTATTTCATAGACCACTTTCTATGCTTTATCATAAGTTTCTTTTCACCTCCTGCTTTGCTTTCTCCTAATCCCCATCCTCATCTGTCCTCCCTCTCCCAGGTCTTCTCAAATTCTTATCATTATTACTCTTAACATCTTTATTAACGCTGGACATTAAGGTGCACAAGGAAAGACTGGGTCTTTTATCTGTAACATCGAGAGCTGATAACACCCAATGTTGGACAACAGTATAGAAAGAGCAGGGCTGAAAAAGTAATTGTTGCTGCCCTACGTGCCAATAAGGCACAAAGGCATTGATGATGATGAAAAAGTAGTGCCCACAAAACTTCAAAAAGGGGAAGAGGGTGGAGGGGAAAAGCAAGAACAGGAGACAGGTGGGGGTGGCAAGCCTGGGCTCTGTTCAGTTATTGAAACAGGAGTTGGCAGATTTCACCTATTCGTTGATTCTGCTCAAATGATTCCAGTACTGTGATGATTTCCCAATAGCTACATTTCAATGTCACCCCCCCCCCCCCCCCCCAAACTGTCAGCAGATCTAATTAATGGACTTTCGGGGTTCGGGCCCCTTACTCCTTAGCAACATGCATAATGTTTGGCCAGCTTGTCACGTCTGGGCGGAGCAGGGCAAGTCTGAGCGTGGTCGTTGAATGGGCGGGCAAGTGAACGACCTCACCATTAGGAAGCAGTCTGCACACACCATAGCACACTGGTGGCCGCGAAAGTCAACAGCGCAGTGTGCACACCTCGCCACTATTGACCAATTGGTGGTGGTGATCGCGGAAAGCGCAGGAAGAAGACCGTCACCTTCCTTCATAGATCGGCCACCATGTTTCCATAGATCGCCCGCCATGTTTCACCTCTCTTACGCGCGAGACTTCATTGTTCCGCGAATAGTGGCGGTTTACCAAAACCAACACACTGACGCGGTTTGTCTCCCCTGTGTCTAAACTCCGGTACAGCCCCGCGGAATAATCGGGAGAATAAACTAATCAAGCTCAACAATGCCGCCCCAAACACGGGCACACAGCGGTAATGTGATCCAGTTTGGGACTAAACATGTGGCCCTGTGTGCTCTTTGGCCTGCATCAACTTGTCAACGCCTGGCGTATTGACTTACACGGCAGACTATTTGCTACTTCAATTTGGCGGAGTTACTGCCCCCTTGCAAGAGTTCCTCCCCCTTTTCTGTACATTTTCAACAGCTCTGTTTTAAAAGGCCAAACTCATTGCTTGCATAATAACTGCCGTGGCAGCTGCCTTGGGTGTGAGGAGTTCGGAGCTGAATTGCAGTGTCAGTGTTGTTTTGTGGTTGTTCCCCTCTGTCTCCTTGGCGATGTCTACAATAGCTCGTAACGTGCAAAGGGCTTGTTTGGCCAGCCTATCAACGGGGCCCTGTTAATTAGTGGCTAAAGATGCTGATTGTAATCAAACAATGAGGAGAGAGAGAGAGAGAGAGAGAGAGAGAGAGAGTATTAACTACTATGAGCCAGTCCAGAACACTTCTTCTTCATATTCAGAAAACTCATTTTGTTCTTTCAGAATTTTGTGCAACTGAAGTAAAACTTAACAAGATCAAAGAAAGAAAAAAAAATACAGATAAAAGTGAACAGACATTGTAGTAACTGAAATTTATGGATTAACTGGTCGGCATCTATGAAGAGTTTCTGACTTCAGTGAAAAGATGCAACCTAAAGTGGTATGGGCACGTCACACGAACATCTGGACTGGCCAAGACTGTCCTACAGGGAACAGTACAAGGAGGGAGACGAAGAGGCAGACGGAGAGAACGATGGGAAGATCTACAACATCAGAGAGTGGACTGGCCTTGAGTGGAACGATTTGCTGCGAAAAGCAGAAGACCGCGGAGAGTGGAGGAAGCTGGTTGCAAAATCTTCATTGGTGCCCCCACGGTCCAAGAGACTACAGGATATGTGAAGATCTTTGAAGAGAGTGATAGAAAAGTTTGGAACAAGATGTAAGAGTTGATGTACATAAACCAATATATATATACCGCGCGCGCGCGGTACCTATGCAGGCAGGCAGGCAGGCAGGCAGGCACACACACAGAGCTGAATGCAGTGTACTTGTATACAAGCCATTCATTTCCTTCTCAAGGCTGAACAAGCACGAGGGTCGCCAGTCCCTCTTCCCTCTTCCCCAGCAAGGCCACACAAAATCTTGTGGTGAAATTGTATGAGCGACCCTCCCTTCCTTCCTTCCTTCCTTCCTCCTGTGCTCTTTCCTTCTCTCCAACCTCCTCTCTCCTCCCTTTACCCTCTCCATGGAAATTGAAAAGTTGTCGTCAATCAACCAATCAATCGATCAAACTCTCTCTCTCTCTCTCTCTCTCTCTCTCTCTCTCTCTCTGTGAACATCACCACCACCACCACCACCACCACCACCACCACCTTCTTGTCATTGACTCTTCTTGTTGTTATTGTTGCCTATGCGTTTCTGCTTTGTGCTATTTTGCCTACAAGACTTTCTGTTTCCGTTTTGTTGTTGTTGTTGTTGTGTTTTGTTGTTGCTTAACTTGCTTTTTCCGTTTTTAATTGTTTGTTTCTCAGGGGCGGGATGACAAATAAATCACTGTGCTTAATCTGTCATTTTCAGGATGTGTTTCTTCGTTCATTCTCTCATTCCTCTTTCTCCTCTGTCTGTCTGTCTGTCTGTCTGTCTGTCTGTCTGTCTGTCTGTCTGTCTCTCTCTCTCTCTCTCTCTCTCTCTCTCTCTCTCTCTCTCTCTCTCTCTCTCTCTCTCTCTCTTCCCAACCTCTCTTGTTACCAAGTGACGTTAAAAAGCAAAGCATTGTTGGATCAGCTTGGTGAACTACACCATCCACATCCTCCCCCTCCTCCTCCTCGGCCATTTTTGCTTCTCATCTTCCATCCACCACCACTACCACCCCACCCCTCCTACTTCCATCCATCTGAAAATACCAGGACCACGACTGACTGACTGACCGTGCAGCACCAAGGATGGCCATGACAACCAGTGGTCCCTGTTCTGTAACCAGATCATGGCCAGTTAGGCCAAGGTCGTGCTGCTCACCTTTGACCTCTCTGTAGATTTCAGCGTGCCCATCGCTATTTTCTGCTTGAAATCTTAACGTTTTAACATTAAATTTTCCATAATTTATTATTCTGAGGTAGGTATTGCTGCTGGTTTTTCTTATTTTTATTTTAAATGGACGAGGAATGTGTTGTTATGTGAATAAACCTACACAACACCACCACACCAAACGATAAGCGATGAATGAATGCAATGGAAGTAGAATGAAATGCAACAGGGGTGTTTGGGGGTAGGTAGATAGATGTATATCAAGTCAAAAATACTTGAACCATCCCCTGAAGGTCAGTTACAAAATCTAATTTGCTGACGTTGAGATTTCAAGCAGAAAATAGCAAAGGGCACGCTGAAATCCACAGAGAGGTCAAAGGTGAGCAGCACGATCTTCTCGGGGATCCAGATGTCCCCAGCCGGTCATCCAAATGCCCTGGCCTTGCTCCTGGTCCTGACTAGAAAGCCAACACTTGGCTTTGCCTTACTGGGCGTGGTTTTTTTTTCTTTCTCTCTCTTTTTTCTTCGGCTTTTTTTTTTTTTGGGGGGGGGGGGGGGGGGGGGGGGCTTGGGGTCAGGGTGGGGGAAGTTGGGTACCAGGTGGGTGGGGGAGGTGGGGGGTTGGGGGAGAGTGGGGAGTGAACTTGTAGCCAAAGAGAAAGGGAAGGGGGGTGGAGGGTGGAGGGCTCCTGCTCCAAACCATTATCCCCATTAAAAGCAATTAACGGGGCAGGGTTGTTGCTAAACAGTGGGGGGGGGGGGGGGGGGGGGGGAAATAGCTGGAGGTAAAGGGGTGGGGTGGTAAGAGGGAAGGAAGGAGAGGGCTGACCAATGCAAGCTGAACCCTTTAGTTGAGTTGGTTATGTTCGCTGTTAAACATACAAACTTTACTATACCCGACCATTCAAGGGTGGGATGGTGGGAAATGCCCCCCACCCCCTACCCCCACAACTCCTCTATTCCTCCCTGCTTCCAGGCTGCACTCCACTTTTAGCTTCCGGGTCATGTAGTATCTTCTGTAGAGTGCTAGTCAGAAAACTTTTCTGCTGATTTTCGCAGACTTTTTAACGTATGAAAAAATGCTATGTGTACTTGTTTTGGGGATTGAGGACATAAAGCAATACCAGGTAGTCACGAGAAAGTTGGAAATGATCATCAGATGAGGTAGCGTGTGCATCTACAGAGTTGATCCCCGGCATGTATCTTGTGGTTAGGACGTCAAAAGACTGAGGGGGTACAATGTTTGTTGAAAAACACTCAAACTTGACAAATTTGTGCAAAATTACACAAGTTTTGAGTCAGAGGCTAGTCTTTATACAAAAAATGGAGCTATAATTAAAAAAAAAATTATGTGGATGCCTAAGTACATGCGGTATGTATGCAGGAGCAATATAGGAAAATAGAATAAAAAGTGGCAAGAAATAAAGGTGGTGTGTAGCCCATTTTTGCCCTG
>CM054143.1:65271753-65309253 GCA_028751875.1 Rapana venosa
TCAGATGACATCACCCTGGAATACTCTTGGAATGGAGATCCTGGCGAAGAATCTAAGTGTGTGTTCTGGTACATCAAGCAAGAAGAGAAAAACATGTTGCCAGAAGAACGTGTCAGGCTTGCCAGACTTCGTAAAGGGAAGCGGGATTTACATCATCTTCGGGACCTGATCCCATCTTACATGGGCTGACTTCGCTGGCTGTAGACTGGAAAAGGAAAGGCTGTTTTAAAATTGAGACACTTGAGACACAGACAATAATGTATCGAATCTTGATGTGCATACCACTACTGCCATGGTTTCCATGTCATTGTAATGCATCCATATGTTGTTACTTCGCCCCAGCGCTATATGGCTTGATTGCTAAATAGCAATAAATTTTGTCAATTTTGTCTCTCTCTCTCTCCCTCCCTCTCTCCCTCCCTCCCTCTCTCTCTCTCTCTCTCTCCTCTCTCTCTCTCTCTTCTCTTCTCTCTCTCTCTCTCTCTCTCTCTCTCTCTCTCTCGCCATGTATCAGAATGTCAGAAGCAGAATAAGATGTGGAACTAAAGTGACTGACATAATGTACTGTACCACTGGTGTTAAACAGGGTGATGTATGTAGCCCCTTATTGTTTTCTGTTTTTATCAATAAGTTAGCCAGAGACGTCATCAATAATGGTAAACATGGTGCCACATTCCCCCAAGATTTCACAGACATGTTTATTCTTCAGCTTGCTGATGATGTTATCCTGCTATCCGAAACAGTTGTAGGCTTACAAAAGCAGTTAAATAGCTCAAACAGTGCTGCAACATCACTTGATCTTAAGGTTAATCTGAATAAGAGTAATATCGTTGTATTCAGAAAAGGTGGTTATTTATCTACTCATGAAAAATGGTTGTACAATGGAAAAGTAATGCCTGTGATTAATGTATATAAATATTTAGGAATCTGTTTTTCTACAAAGCTTAGTTTCACAACTGCATGTAAAGATCTGGCAAGTCGAGGTAAACGAAGCTTGTTATATGTGTTGAAAAAACTACGAATATTGAATAATAACTCTTTTGACTTGTTCATTAAGATATTTGATGCACAAATACAACCCACTGTGTTATAATATGGTGCAGAAATTTGGGGCTTGGATGCAGCTGTAACACATTGTGAATCAGTGCACCTCTTTGCTTTAAAGCAGTTTTTAGGGTTAGATAGACGTACACCTAATGATCTTGTTTATAGTGAAACTAATAGATATCCCCTCTTTGTTAATGCTGATGTAAGATGCGTTAGATATTGGATTAAGATTCTGCATATGAATGAGAACAAGCTACCTTCTAAATCCTACAAGATGCTTTATGATCTGGATGTCAAAGGGAAAAACAACTGGGCTACACAAATATGTACCTGTTTGTGTGAACTCGGGTTTGGATTTGTTTGGCTCAATCAAGGAGTCGGAAATTGTAGATAGTTTATTAACGCTTTCAGACAAAGATTGATTGACTGCCGATGGCAACAATGGAATGATCATATACAAAACAGTGAAATATTTCAAATGTACAGACAATTTATAAGTTCGCATGATGTCAAACCTTATCTAAAACTTGATATGGGTATACATTTGAAAAGAATTTTGTCTAAGTTCAGACTTGGTGTATCAGATATAAATGTTCATAAATTCAGATACTGAGAACATGATATTGACGACCTCAGGCTGCTATGCCCATTATGTAAGCAAGCAGAGGAGGATGAAGTACATTTTGTGTTGTGCTGTCCAGTATTAGAGGATGTTAGGCAGAACTACATCCCTGTTAAATATAGTAGACTCTGTTTACTCCTGGCATCAAGTCATCCTGAGGTTGTGCACAGCCTCACTTTATATTTGTGTAAAGTTTTCAGAATAAGAGAGATATTGTTATCCTAAGTCATATTTTTGTAACTGACTTTTTGTTATACAGTAACATTTTGTCGTTACTATTGCTTTTACCCCCACCAAAATACTAAGCAGTTCGGCAACCCCCTTCATGTATGGGCCAATGGCCTTTTTGTGAATAAATCATTTTTATATAAGGGTTGAGTTCGAGTTCGAGTTCGAATTCTCTCTCTCTCTCTCTCTCTCTCTCTCTCTCTCTCTCTCTCTCTCTCTTCTCTCTCTCTCTCTCTCTCTTTTCTCTCTCTCTCTCTCAGGTGCTACAACGATCCCCAAGTCCATCCCACACCCTCCCTGCTCACTTTACCTTCCTTCCTTCCTGTCTGTAGGAAGGCTTCATCTCTGCTCTACACAGCACAGGTCTCTTCAAAGCCCTGTCCGCCATTACCTCCCTTTGACAGTGCTGTTTTGGGAAAGCCATACAGAGCGGGCATAGAAATATTGAACACAATTTCAAAACCCTCGCTTTTTGGCTGGGACTGTAGTGGCGTTTTCTGTTTTTCTACAATACAATGTTTAACTTGCAACCACCATCTTTTTCAGGGCTGAGATTTTTCGGTTTATTTGACTAAAGGTTTTGGGGGACTGACCCAGAGGCCAGCTTCAAGTGTTGGCTTATTGGAAGCAGAGCCCTGTTAGCTTACAGCAGGGCAGGGTAGGGTAGGGCAGGGCAGGGTAGGGCAGGGCAGATAGGGTAGGTAGGGCAGGGTAGGGCAGGGCAGGCAGGGTTTGGCTCTGTTGCTCCATGCTGTGCAAACAGGCTTGGAGATGAGAGAACACCGAGGTCTGAACAGAAGGCTTGAACTAGTGCTGGGAAATGTTGGCCCAGTGGTTTAGGTGGGGGGTTTTTGTGGTCAGGAGACTTTAGAAATGCTTTAATATTATAATAAGAAAGTTTGAATCTAGCGCTCACACACATTTTATTGGTTTTCCTCTTTTTTTATTGGCACACTTTATTGGTAAAGGTTATAATAATGTAGTATTTCAGTATTATCATTAAGAAATTTTTGTTCTTAGATAGATGGCTTGATGAAAAAAAAGGCAAATGTATTGCTCATCGAATGTACCATCTGGAAAAAATTGACTTGACTTGACTTGACTTGACTTGACTTGACTTGACTTGACACACACACACACACACACACACACACACACACACACACACACACACACACACACACACACACACACACACACATACATACATACACACACACACACACACACACACACACACACACACACACACACACACACACCACACACACACACACACACACACACACACACACACAGAACGTGTACTCGGGAAAAGGCAGAAGTCCATATCCCCACAGAAAGTAATGTTGAATAGTTGTAAACGCCTTTGAAGGTCAAACTAACTACAAACGTGTATTGGGAGCAACTTGCTCTCTTAAAAGAACAGGTCTAGATATGAAACAGAGCTTTAAACATCTCTTGTACATTTCGACACAATTCAATCAGTTTTGATAAAGCTGTCCAGCCGGTTCAAAATCAATTCCTGGGGAAGCTGACACCAGATTTGTTATATCCAACATGGTGTACAGTAAAAAAAAATATAAAAAAAAGGTTTACTTTAGCAATAACGCAAAACATGTCTAGGGTTATTGCTAAAACACCCCCTCCCCGAGAAAACTTGGGAGTGCTGCCAATCCAAGAGTTGTAGAACCTATCCGGATATTGAGAAATTAACATACGGAGTTGGGCTTCCGGTGTGGAATCAGGCAGCCAGGGGTGGGGAGTTAGTTCCCCTACCCATCTAAACAGGAGTAATCTGGAAGGCAAACTCTTCACACCTTTTCTGTGGCTGAATTGGACAGCGTGGGGGTGGGGGTGGGGTGTGTGTGTGTAAATAGAGGCTGATACAGAAGAAAAGTTGGTATTATGGTGGTCAAGGAAGGGGGTGGGGAGGGGGTGGGGTGTTGTGAGGGCAGGGGTCAGACGAAGCTGAAGATTGGACCAGAGTGTTGGAAAAGTCCATGACTGGCATTTTGCAAGAAGTGCTTCGTTTTTGCTTAGGCCTTGTAACTTAAACACGTACATACACAGACACACAGACACACACACACACACACACACACACACACACACACACACACAGACCACGAAAGATTGTCTTTGCTATCTGTTGTAATAATTTTCACTGTCTCCTCTAGTTTTCTTTTTCAGCCAGCTTAAAAAAATTTCCAACCAATAAAAAAGGGAAAAAACCAAGGATAAAACAACCCCCCTCCCCCAAAACAATAAGAGAAGAAGAAAAAACCCTTTTGTTTTTATTGGAGTGCATAAGTGTTTTCTTCAAAATTTCACACTCCACTCATATTATACTTTGAATAACTTGCACACTTGCAAGTCTTCGACCTCTGGCTCTTGAGAATGGTCCATCCCGAACTCAGACTTTTGTTTTCTTAAGAACGTTCTGGTAACAGGGCTCATTGCAGCTGCCCTTCTCTGCAGTGTCTCATGCACAGCAAGGCAGCCCCCCTCTCCCCGCCATGCTAACCCCTCCCACAACACACCCTCTTCACTTCCCCCTCACCTCTGTGAACTGTGACTTCTTCTTCGTCGAACGCTCAGACAGCAACTATTGCTGTCTGTCATTTGCGCCAAAGAAAATGCGTTGCACTGCCGTTAAGCGCCTGACAAGTCAGGTCCAGCATATCTGACTTCGGCGTGGGAGAGAATTGTTCGTTATGTTTAAAGTCTGTCTTGAAAATAAAGGCAGGAGAATTGTCCAAGAAGGCAGAGAATGGACAAGAAGGGGATGACAGGAAGAAAAGGAACAAGGCAGAAGCAAAGAGAGGGATAGAAAAGAGAAAATTCCTAGGACAGAATTTCCAGAAGGTAGGGATGCTGTTTTAACTGACAGGCCCCTGGCATTTACACAGGGGATGGAGGTGTCCATACCACTGGCCTGGCCCGCGTATCCTTCTGCCAAAGATGGCCCAGTGTGGAACGTGTGCAGAGGCTGTTCTGAGTGCTTTGGTATGAAAGGTCTGGATGCAAAGCTGGATGGGAAGGCAGGACTTTGTGGGGATGGAGTCGAAAGCAGCGTTATCCCTCCAAGGGAAAATCCCCTCTACAGACACCTCGGCAGAGAATGGAACATGCACCCTCAGTTACTGTCATGTGGCCAGTGAAGACGCTAGTGGTGTCCTTAAGTGGTTGGTGTCGTAAACTGGACAGGCTCGACAGAGATAAGAACTGCATCCCCCTCCTCCCCGTCAGGTCTGGAAAGTTGGTGTTGACTGCCGCTTAGTGAATGTCCGGATGCCAGAGCGTTGCCATGGCTGTGTCCTCCTGCCAGTGCTCTGTTGACCATGAATGTGATCTGGTCCTGAAGTGAACATGTTTATTTTTGTTTAACACTCAATGAACGTGCTTACCTTCCCCTTTCCTTCACCAGGGGGGCTGTCAGTGCTTTAGTCTGACAAAACGACCAGCGAGCCAACTGGGTCAAAGTCAAGGGACTTTCCTGGTAAAGCTAGACAGTTCTCGCTTAACGTTCGCGGTCTTGACTGCGTTCTTATTTAATTGATACCTTTTTATTACCGTTATTTTTGGGTCGTGTATTTACCTGTGTTGATGTCAAGCGATGTGGTAAGCAGTTAAGATGGAATTTCCTGTTACTTTTCCACCAGGTTCAGGTGGTTGAACGTCTTGAGCCAGTTAGGGACAACAAAACCACGTAAGGACACCACCAATGCTGTAAGAACCAGGCTATATTCCACCCTATGTCAATCTACCATAAACCGATCCCTGTTCTCCTCTTCCTTCCCCTGCCTTGTGCAGTCAGTCAGTGATGGCAGTCTCATTGGCGTTCATGGTTCATTGGCAAACCCACACACAGCCAAATGGAGGAAACCAACCGAGAAAGAGATCAGGTTCACAGAACCGGAAAGGCCCCGGTAATCTCAGCTTTGGGGAAATCTTGTCCCCTCATAACGCGACAATTTATTCGGGGTTGATTGAGAAAAATGATGTACATCCCCCTGTCACCATGGGGCTTCCTTCAAGGTGGGCAGAAACCTCCCCCAAAACCGTCACATTCTCAAAAATGAGCGCTTTGATTTGTTGCTTTACAAGATTCAGCCCTATATAAATTCCATACATTATTATAATTATTACATACTCAAAATCTCACGATCGGTGAACCTCAGAGCTCTATATTTTATACATCTTATAGTATACCACTTTAAGTCACCGCAGATTACTCTGCGTTAAATTCGAGCTGCTCTCCCCGGGGAGGGCCCGTCGCCACAAGAGTAGCGCCACCCATTTTTTTTCCTGTCTGCAAGTGTATTTGTTTCCCTATCAGAGTGGCTCTTTTCTATGGAATTTTGCCAGGGACGACTCTCTTGTTGCCGTGTGTTCTTTTACGTGCGATAAATAATTTTGTGTAACATAAGAGACCTCGGCTTATCGTTCCATCCGAAAGACTAGCACCCAGACCACCACTCATGGTCTAATGGATGGGGGAAAAGTTTCTGGCCCAAACGGAGATCGAACCACCGCACACGTCCGACCCGGAATTTTGCTTTCTAGGCAGGCGCGTTACCTCTAGACCACCGATCCACTAGCCGAGGAATGAAAATAAAAAAGATGCACGCTCCAATCCTTAGAGATAGAACTGGAGCAAACTGCTGTTTTGACCATCCTGCACCATTGGACAACAGTCCTGAGGTACCTGTCTGTACTCTGTGGTCTATAAACCATGGCAAATACCATGTCTGAAGTAAAGGCAACTGTGTAACCTCATTGTGTGTACACACCCTGATCCTCTCTGCCATGCTACTGCTGCTTCACAGGGGAGAGAATGCCCACTGGTCCACAAGGCATTTCACGTCATTTCCTCGTGGGGATGCGGAGGGGAGGGGCTGTCAGTGTGAATTGCATTCCCACCGTCTGGAAATTTTTGTACTAGGAATTCCCTCTTTTCTGTGCCTCTCCTTGTTTCTGTCTTCCTCCTCCTCCTCCTCTCACCTCCTCCTCCTCCTCTGTTTTCTGCCTTTTTGTTCATTCTCCTGCCTTTTTCCGGAAATACTAAAGATAACAATTATCTCCCATGCCGGAGTCGGGTGCGCTGGGCCTGACTTGTCAGGCGCTTAACTGCAACACAACGCATTTTGGCTCATATGACAGACAACAATAGTTGCTGTCTGAGCGTTCGACGACGACGAAGAAGAAAGACTGTCGAAGATGGTTTCTGCGACATTATTTTACAGCATACATACATTTACATCACCCCAGAGACACATTTTCCAGGCGGCATTTTCCCAGGTAGGACAGAGACTGGTGTCTCGGTGTATCGATTACGGAGGCTTAAGTGAAGTATGACAGGTGGGAAGGAATGACCAGTCAATAGAGGGCCCAGTTTACACGGCGGGTTAAGGCTGTTTTCTTCCTACCTCCCCCTCTGCTTTCCATAACAAATCATCGCTTCACGCTCTGTCAGCTTGTATCAATGTGTGTATGCCGCCCGGGGTGGGGCTTTGAGGATGATGGGGGGTGGGGGTCGGGGTGAGGGTGTGGGTGTGGGTGGGGAAGAGGTGGAGGCATGAGAATGTGGGTAGAGGGGGGGGGGGGGGGGTAGGATCTTGGAGATTGTCTTTACTTCACAATGTATGTACCTCCAGATTCTTATATTATTTGAACAATCACGAAAGGCATGGCACACGCACATACACCCCATTATTTCTATGTTAGTCATTTATTCTTTTATATTGAGGATAATGGCATAAGCAATCATGTGGTTTTTACATCCAGTACCCGCGTGAATGCCGTTTTTATTAATTCTGTCATCCGTTCCCACCGGCATACAATAGCCTACTCTCTCGAAACGTGGAACAGGTTTTAACGTGTACGCAAGATGTTCTGCGTGCGTTCGCGCACGGGACCTATTCTTTTGTGTGTGGATTATTTAGCAAGCATTTCTTTGTGCACACATTCCCTGTGTAGGTCATGTTTTGCTGATACGTCATCACGCCGTCAGTGATGTCTTTCAAAAAGGTTGCTGCAGCTGCTGATGCCTAATGAGCCAGAAACCGGCTTTAACAAAAAAAAATAACGCGAAAGGGGCCTCGAGTAAGATGTTTTAGGTTCTGTGCATAGTATATTACCAGTGTTGTTCCACAACTGTCTACACAGCATCATGCACAACCAGTGTTGCTCTGCAACTGTCTACACAGCATTATGCACAACCAGTGTTGTTCTGCAACTGTCTAGACAGCATTATGCACAACCAGTGTTGTTCTACAACTGTCTAGATATCAGGCACAACCAGTGTTGTTCTACAACTGTCTAGACAGCATTGTGCACAACCAGTGTTGTTCTACAACTGTCTAGATATCAGGCACAACCAGTGTTGTTCTACAACTGTCTAGACAGCATTGTGCACAACCAGTGTTGTTCTACAACTGTTTAGATATCAGGCACAACCAGTGTTGTTATACAACTGTCTAGTCATCAGGCACAACCAGTGTTGTTATACAACTGTCTAGACAGCATTATGCACAACCAGTGTTGTTCTTCAACTGTCTACACAGCGTGACGCAAAAAGCTTTGCAGGACTTGGTGTTGCACGTGCCTCACTTTATACCCTGGGGTCACCCAGGATATGCATGCTGACTTACTTGCCTCCCACCTGGGAATCATTAAAGGATTGAAAGTACACACTGGATGAGAACTTTGCCTGTATGACTCTTTTCAAGTACCTCGTCACATAGGCAGCCATACTCAGACTTAAGAAGGGATTTTTCTTCATATAGAAGAGAGTACGTGCAGGCTGTTATGCCAATAGCTTGTCATGGCTGCAGACAATGTCAGGTCATCATAACCACATGCCTTGACACTTAGCTGATATCAATACTTTTTTTCCTCAGCTGCAAGAATTCAGGGCCAAAGAGACGAAGAAGCACAGGATTTCAATGGGACTGACATCAACAGGGAACAGTACAAGGAGGGAGACGAAGAGGCAGACAGAGAAAACGATGGGAAGACAACATCAGAGAGTGGACTGGCCTTGAGTGGAACGATTTGCTACGGAAAGCAGAGGACCGCGGAGAGTGGAGGAAGCTGGTTGCAAAATCTTCATTGGTGTCCACGGAACTACGGGATAGGTGAAGGTGAAGGAAGGTCTTCAACTCTATGAAAACCAATAATGAAATTAGGTACACATCCGTCAGTCTCGTAAGCCTATAGAGTTGCGCTGTAGGTGGTTATACTCCAGTGCGCAAAGCCTGGGTAAGTAAGTATGGATGGCGAGCTGTTACCCATGCAGCAACCCCCTCCCCCTCTTCCCTCTCCACGTCACTGGAATGATCCATTGGAAAGGCAATCGCCGATAATACACATGGTTCCAGAGCTGTTGCAGGGGTTGCCAGAACGATGCTGTCTACAGCTCTTCAGATCACAAGACAGGCCCTATACTAGGTGTCGCTTTTTTCCCTTCCTCCACAAGAGCCCCCAGGCCCACCACTAGTGAGGGAGACCCCTGTGGATGTGATCGTTTTTTCCCCATCATATAGGGGGCCACGTTCCGACCTCGGGATAGTGTCTAAACACCACACCTGTGTGCATGCTGGTTTTTTTGTTGCGTGTTTTTGTTTTGTTTCTACTTTGTCATCCGCTCCTATCGGCACACAATGGCCTACCATTAAAAGCCCGTTCAGTCTTTCGGAATAATAACATGGTGGTCAACAGATCAGGACAGCATGCTGCAGTAACTGACCAGTATCGAGGAGAAAGAACCAAAGCAGAAGCTGGTAGATTCTAGTGTCCTGGGTCCAGTGCTATGAAAGGTAAAGGTGTTCTCAGAACCTGTGTAGCCATTGGGGAGCAAGGTGTCAGAGACCTCAGTCTCTTCAGGGGCCAGCATATTGAGGGCGGCGCCCATCTCCTCTTCCTCACTGCTTTACCTTCCCTGTCCCTAAAGAGGGCAGGTACCCATTTACAGCTGGGTGAACTGGGGGACAAAACTGAAGCCAAGCTGTGCAAACGGTTACCCATTGCTTTAGATAACAAAACACAAGCACGCTAATATCAGCATAATCATGGCTAGCATGAGCAAACTTGGCTGCATTGAAAAATCAACGTTCTTCAGTTTCCCAGGGAAGACTGAACAGTTCAAGTCACTGACAATGTTCCATGGTCTGCATGGATGCCAGGACTGAAGGCTGTCGGCAGATGTGGACAGCAGATTGTTGTTCTGCAAATGAATAGTGCAGAAATGTCTCTGTTGTCCAAGTTGCACAAGGACCGTACAACGGAATACGTGAGAATCTCTGTGTGTGGAGCTTCCAGTTTCTGTCAGGTTCAAGGAGGACACCCTGCCTGACAGCCCCCTGTCACATGGTGCTGACTCCACAACTCCTGCAGACACACAGCCTGACCAGAGCCAGCACCACTGAGGGCCACACTCCACACTTAATAGGAGGATCTTCACAGAGTGGCTGTTTCTGTGTGGGCAACTGGCATCCTCCTCTGGCTGGTGATCAAGGAGGAGAAAGTTCTTGAAAGAGCAGGTCAGAATCTTGCAGACAAGCAGAAGCCCTTGCTCTTATTTTCAGTCACTGAAAGCTCACCTTGTATGATCATGTCTCTTTTCAAGACTTCACAGGAAATTGGATATAGAAGAGCAGGTCTCACCTGTCGCATCACCGAGTTCAGTGCTAACCACAGCACCCAATGACAACGACATCCTCCTCCTTCCTTCTCCATTTCCTCCGGTCTTGGCTGTATAGTACTGCCCTGCTGCTGACTTCATGGATTCTCAGGCCACAGGATTCGGGGATGTTGCCAGTGAGAGAAGCTGGTGGTCTTCTGCCTTCTTTCTTTCCCTCGTTCTTTCCTTGAAGGACAGTCTTCATGAGGTCCGCATCTTGGTTTCGTAGCATTTGGCGTACATATCTTAGTTTCCGTTCATTCATTAAAGCTAAAAGTTTTTTGTGTGTTTCCAATTCGTGTAATAATAATTATGCTTTCATGTTCACTTGTTTGTCCAACTCACTCTGAGCAGCCCTCTAAAACCCCACATCTCAGCTGCAGGACAGGTAATAAACAGAAAGAGAAGTTTTGGATGGACAGTATCACTGAATGGAACATGAGGGTCAACCATCTTACTTCTCTGCTGTCCATGACACAGGTAAAGAGGGATGGATGGAGATCGCTGACACCCTGCTGTCCATGACACAGGTAAAGAGGGATGGATGGAGATCACTGACACCCTGCTGTCCATGACACAGGTAAAGAGGGATGGATGGAGATCGCTGACACCTTGCTGTCCATGACACAGGTAAAGAGGGATGGATGGAGATCGCTGACACCCTGCTGTCCAGCACTGACCACCTAACACAGCTGATCACAAGGTGGACAGGTATGCACTCAACCCAGAGTGGAGTTGTTTTTTATGTCCTTAGGATCTCAAGCTTTAGTCTCACCTAAAAGATTTGTAGTGATATGTATGTTTTCACACACACACACACACACACACACACACACACACACACACACACACACACACACACACACACACACACACACACACACACACACACACACACACACACACACACACACACACACACACACACACACTATCTCAATCTATAGTCTCATCTAAAGGACTTGTGGTGATATGTATGTGTTCACACACACAGTATTGCAATCTGTATTCTAATCTGAAAGACTTGTAGTGCATGTATTGGTCATCTTTTTTTCTTTATCTTTATTTCCAGGGGTAACCGATAAGTATTAACATACCTTTTGTCATCCAGCCCTTATGATACGGGGACGGGATCGCTCAGTGGTCGGAGCACTCGCTTTCCCCAGCTAAGGTTAAGCAGTTTCGAGCGTGGTTACCACTTGGATGGGTGACCATTTGCGCGCCTTGGCTTCAGTACAGTCCCCAACCTGCTTCTTTCGGGTCAGGGAAGGTAAAGCAGCGAGGGAGAGGAGATGGGCGCCGCCCTCAATATGCTGGCCCCTGTAGAAGTTGAGGTCACTGATGCCTCACTCCCCTACGACCACATAGGTTATGGGAGACCTTTACCTTTACTTTACGTTACCGTATGATACATTATATAGATGTATGTGTTTACACACAGGATCTCAATCTATAATCTCATAATTATGTAAGACTTGCAGTAATACGCATGTGTTCACACACAAGATCTCCAGTTCAGTCTCATCTGCAGAACTTACATAGGAATGGTGTTGGCACCAAAGTGAGCAAGCCCTCTACCGGCAAGTCCTGTCCCAAACTACCCCCCCCCCCCCCCTCACCCCTTCCCCCACCCCCACCTCACCAAAACCACCGCGCCCTGAGCACTGGAGGGGCCAGGCCTATAACGGTCAGTGTTGACTCTACACAACGATTCCTTGCCCTCTTGTTTAGCTTCCCTTTGGCCCCGTGTTCAGCAGACCTTGCCCTGTTTAATCGTCCCCTCTTTTACTTAGCAATTAGTGGACAATGCTGCTGCTGCTAATATACCTGCTGTGGCCGCGTGGGAAAAGAATTGGAGAGTATGGTTTGTGTAGCCATCTATAATCTTGTTGCTTGCCGAAACCTCTCTCTGGGCTTGGAATAACGGTAAGAACAACAATGAGGAGGGGTGGGGGGGATCGGGGGCTGGGGGGGGGGGGGGGGGTGGGGGGGGGGGGGGGGGGGGGGGGGGAGGGGGTGATTGTGGAAAAAAAATGTACGGTGATAGGTCAGAAATGGAACCCTTTGATTGAAAACCTTTGACAGAAGGACACACTGGAAAAAACTGTTCAGTGGAATTGTATAATGAATTTCCAGTGTTATTCTGAGTACACACACTCTCCTCTCCTCTCTCTCATCTCTTCATCTCTCTCTCTCTCTCTCTCTCTCTCTCTCTCTCTCTCTCCTCTCTCTGTGCTTGTAACAGACACTTGCCGTGTTTATTTGGTGTGACTGATTTGTGAACGAGAAACACTACACTGCATCAAGTCGTTCATCATTCAGAAGGGTTCTAAATCAAAGGCGGGGATGGGTTTCTCCTGCTATCTCCTTGACTTGGCTCAAACAGACCTCATTCCCAGAGACATACAAATTACAATAATTATAGCAACACATAAAACCCAACCTATGAGCAGGGCAACAATTGATGACACAGTCTACTCAAGACATGAACTAGGTAAAGTCATTACTGGGCTACATTTTTCTTTTCCTTGTTTTCTTCACAGATATTGTTTTAAGGGGTGCAATAAAACATTATGTACCAAAAAAAATCATCTCAAGTAATCGTGAGATCTTCTTTGAAGGCTCAGACAGAAACTACTGTTTTCTGTCATATGAGCGCAAATGTGTTGGCTGCCGTTAAGCACCTGACAAGTCAGGCCCAGCGTGTTCGACTTCAGCATAGGAGAGAACTGTTACTTTTAAGTCTTTCTGAGAAGGCAGAACGTGGACAAAGGGGACGACAGGAAGAAAAGGAACTAGGCAGAAACAAAGGAAGGGATAGAAAGAAGGAATTCCTAGCACAGAATTTCCAGAAGGTGGGGATGCTATTTATACTGACAGGACCCCGGCATCCTCATGGGGAAGGGGGGGGGGGGGGGGGGGCGATGAGATCTGTGATGGACAACAACTCTTTTTTACGTTATTGTCCAATCCAGAAATGAACACGGATACCATGCACTGGCCACAACACCGGTGAGTCGTGCCAATGGCATGCAGGTAGGCGAGGGAGACATTTTCATGAGAAAGTATCATGGAAGGGTAAAGTAAACTTACACCAATTACTCCCAAAGCAAGCCCTTTAGAGATTATCCAAACATGGAACATTTGGCATTGCTGGATCTAATGGGGCGTGCGTCGGTAAAAATACCGATAGGCCGTGCAAGTGCAAAAGACTCCATACCAGCCAAGATTTGTTGAATCAACAGCCTTTTTATTTGGGCTGGGGACGGGGACAAAAGTAGGGGTCCCCAGAGCCTGAAGTGAATTAGCTCTAAACAAACTGTACAAGGTGAACCTGATTGGCTGAGGGAGGATTATCCCCTGCTAACTTACAGCTTGACCCTGAATCAAAGCGCCACCCGCCACCCATGTTTTCACAGCCCCCCTCTCAACCACACACTTGTCAAAACCACCCCATCAAGTTACAGGGTTCACCCCGCTCTTTTCCCACCAAGATGGCCGCCGATAACAGTCCTGCAGAACTTCGGCACGAGGCGGCGCGCGCTGCAGCCGAGCAAAAGAAAAGTTTTCATTCGTTGCTCAGACTTACCGGAGGCGACACCTAGCGGTGATAGTCCTTCGATAAGGGGAGGTGATTGGTTTGAGCTGGTGCCCAAGGCAGGTAAGCCATGCGGTGACAAAGGAGAGTTTGTTCCCACAGCAGGTCCAGAAATTAGTTTGCAATCCGGGGACTGTGAAGAATGGTCCTCGATCTGCCGGCTTGAGGCCTGGTGGGGGGCAGGGATAATCTGGGCGGTAAATAAACTGTCTGCTGCTGAAGAGAGTTGGGATCTTAAGTAAATGCTCTGCTTCTTTCCACCGCTGACTCACTCTGCTGAGCTCTGTCTTGAAAGACTTAACCGATACAACGCTTTAAAATCTGGATGGTGTAGGTCAGTTTCTGCTTGCAGTGAGGAAACTCGCTCACTATGTTGCTGTCCTACACTGCCCACCAATGCTCATTTCAACAGGTCTATTTGACCTGTAATGCTCATTTCATCAAACAGTGATTAATCATAATTGGTAACAGTTCACTGCCTTTGTGTTGTTGTTGTTGTTGTTGTTGTTGTTGTTCCTGGGCTAGAGCTCCGAGGTTCACCGATGGTCAGATTTTTGTGTATCGGTCGTTCCCCCTTTCATCATTTTAGGTAGCCACATTCCGACCTCGGGGATGGTGTCTAAACACGACACCTGTATGGATGCCTTCTTAAAAGTTTGTCTTAAGCTTCTACCGGCACAGAATGGCCTACTCTTCCGAAAGGTGGAACGGGTTATTAACGTGTGCGCAAGATGTTCTGCATGCATTCGTACACGGGGCCTCGGTTTATAGTCTCATCTGAAGGACTTTGACATTCAGTTCGGTTTTCTCGTCAAACTGGAAAGAAAAGGCAAGGCTGGGAATCAAACCCAGAACCTCACTGTTTCCTTGTCATTCCTACTGCCTGTTTGATAACTCATCTCTCTACTGAGGCACTGGAGAAGTGATACTACTACTACTACTACTACTACTGTATGGAATTTATATAGCGCTGAATCTTGTAAAGCAACAAATCAAAGCGCTCAGATGACTTATTTTTAAATAGGTAAAGTAAAGGTAAAGGTGTCCCATAACCTATCAGATCGTAGGGGATCGAGGCGTCAGAGACCTCACTTCTCTAGGGCCAGCATATTGAGGGCGGCGCCCATCTCCTCTCCCTCGCTGCTTTACCTTCCCTGACCCTAAAGAGGGCAGGTACCCATTTACAGCTGGGTGAACTGGGGGAACTGTACTGAAGCCAAGCCGCGCAAACGGTCACCCATCCAACTGGTAACCACGCTCGACGCTGCTTAACTTGGCTGGGGGAAAGCGAGTGCTCCGACCACTGAGCTAACCCGTCCCCCCACTACTACTAATGTATGGAATTTATATAGCGCTGAATCTTGTAAAGCAACAAATCAAAGCGCTCAGATAACTTTTTTTTATTTTATATCGAACCTTAACTTTGCAACATGGTTGACAAATGAGGAGGATCCCAATACAAAAGTACACAGAGACCTACTATGTTTACACTGTCTATGTCAACTTGCTATCCATTACCCAGGATAAAAGTAGGCAGACTGTGCGGAAGGGTCTGGCTCTAGGAAGTAGTTCCTGGGAATAATATCTGGGGGTGTTTTTTTTTTGGTTTCGTTCTTTTTTTTTGGGTCTTGTTTTGTTGTTTGTTTTGTTCAATCAGTGATGATCACCTACTCCATGAAGATGCAAGAGCCTCTTTCAATATAGGCCTACATTGATTTGTTGCTTTATAAGATCATCATCATCATCATCATCATCATTATTATTATTATTATTATTATTCCCTGAAAAGTCATCTTAAAAACTTCATCTTTTCTAGCACTCACTTTGTGTCTATATTTGGCTTTTTTCTTTGTTATCTCTTCATGTATTTAAATTTTTTTCTCCAAATTATTGTTCGTTTTTCTTTCAGAATCGGTCATCCTGTTTTCTTGGTATAATTCTTTTATCGAAGAAGCCACAAATGGAGGCTTTGATATTTGACTAACTTATAATAGGTTCTTTGAAACTGACCTGATCTTTTTTTTTTTAACATTTACTTGTCATTTTCAGTGTCTTTATTCATTTCTCTGAGTTTATCTATTCTAACTTTTCTTTTTTGTTCTTTATTTTTGATAAATCATTTCTTTCTTCCTGTCTTTTTCTTTTCTTTTTTCTTTCTTTCCTGTGCTTTTTCTTCCTTTTCCTTATTTTCCTTGTTCGATGCTTTTCCTTTCATTGTTCTTTCCCTTCTTTTCCTGTTCTGTTTTATCTGTCTTTATTGCAAGACCTTTGATTTGTCGTCACAAGATACAGTGCCATATACTTTCCATATTATTATTATTATTATTATTAGTTATCCATATTATTATTATTGTTGTTGTTGTTGTTGCTATCATCATGATAGTGGCTTCTCTAATTCTTGTTCTTTCTTCTGTTTACCGATTTTTGTCCTATTCTCTTGTTGAGATCTTTCTTCTCTTATTTTTTTCTTTACTTTTTTTTTGCTTGCTCCTAACCCCCACCCCACCCCCACCCCCTCTAACGTTTGAAGCAGCAACCCCCCCCCCCCCCCCCCCCCGCCCCCCCCCAAAAAAAGCCTCCTTTCTTCTCTCCCTCTTATTTGTTAATGTTAGAGTTGTTTCCCCTCCAGCAGTCTCCCGGAGTAATGTTGCTAGCTTTTCAACGCCGGCTCACAAGTTCATTCGTGTGTGCGCAGGGGTGCCTGCACGCCCGCGCAGTGTATATGTGTGTGTGAGCTTGCCTACATGCATACATGTGTGTGTGTGTGTGTGTGATATTGTCTCGGTCATTCTGCTCTGTTTACTTTCCTTATTCCATGGAAAAATAGTATGCAAAAGCACACACACTAGCTCACTTACCCACCACCCACCTACTTTTTCACCCTTTTCGTCTAATATCACTTTGAGTGAACAGACGTAAAATTGAAGCAACAACCACCCCCCCCCCCCCCCCTCTCTCTCTCTCTCTGCTCACGTCTCTTCTTTAAACACTGGCCTAAAATTAGCATTTTGCCTTTGGAGTCAAATATACGTAACGAATAGGGAAAGGGGTGTTTTTCTTTCAGATGACAAATCCATTGAACCAGCTATAAACATGAACAATGTTGCCTCAAAACCCAGATGGCATTCGTTCTAACTAACAATCGCTTTCTTTCCCAAACAACACAACACAACACAACACAACACTCCCACTTCCTTGAGTCGGGCCTTTTGGTGTCATTTCTGTAGAAACGGCATATTGAGATAAGGAAGGAACACACACACGTGTGTGTGTGTGTGTGTGTGTGTGTGTAATATCTATCTATCTATCTATCTATCTATCTATCTATCTTCTATCTATCTCTCTCTCTATATCTCTCTATCTATCTCTCTATCTATCTATCTATCTACATACAAAAATTTTGTGGGTTTAAAAATATATATATTTCATCTCTTTTATTCTTTTATTTCGAGGATAATAGAATAAGCACTCATGTGCTTTTTCCCATCTAGTTCCTGTGCGTATGCAGTTTTGTAAATTTTGTTATCCGTGTGTGTGTGTCTGCACGCTGCGTGTGCGCATGTGCGTGTGCACACGTGTGAGATTTTGCGTGTGCCACCGTTTTTGCCCTCCATGTACCATGACGGTAGCTGCATTCCGACTTGGGGTGGCTGAAGAGACAAAAAAGGACATGTATGAATTCCTCTATCCCACCTTTGTGACAGGAAATGTGATGTTGCCAGTGCTCTGCATGCACACACACATGCGCGTGCACGCACACACCACACCACACTACACCACACCACACCACACCACACCGAGGCATCCCCTCACCTGATTCAGGCCAAGTTCTTTGTAGTGTTACCTGCTGAAGATACACACCTGCAGGCTGCACAGTGCACATGTCTGTCTGTTTCGCTGCAGTTTACCTGGCAGGTAAGTCTCTGTGTCTTCTTTGTCTCTGTCTTAAAAAAAAAAGGTAGCCCCCTCCCCCACCCCACCTTTTAAAAAACCACCCAATTTCATTTTTCCCTTCAGGTTTACTTTCTCTTTTGTATTTTTTCCTTTTTCTTATTCTTTTGTTGTTTTATTTTGTTTTTGCTTTTTCTATGTTTTTTTGTTCCTCGAGTCTTTGAGATTAAACCAATGGTGAGACTTTGCGTATGCGACCATTTTAGACCTCCGTAGAGGTAGCTGCATTCTAACTTCAGGGATACATGCTGGGTGTGTTCGTGTTTCCGTAACCCAACGAACGCTGACATGAATTACAGGATCTTTAATATGCGTATTTTGTCTTCTGCATGTGTATAATATACACGAAGGGAATCAAGGCACTGGCAGGCCTGCACTTGGAAGTTAAGCTGGGAGATCGTAATAATCCCCCACCATTCATTCACCAGATCGTAACAATCCCCCACCCTTCATTCACCAGATCGTAAAAATCCCCCCCCCCCCCATTCATTCACCAGATCGTAACAATCCCCCCCATTCATTCACCAGACACTGCCGAGATTTGAGCCCATGGCTTCATGGACCATGGGAGTGAAACAAAAGGGTCTCAAGCACTGGCTTGTTGCATTTTAAATGCTGTCTCCAAGCCTTGGTCTCAGTGCAGACTGCTGGTGATCATCGACCTTTCTGTGGTGGACTTTCAGGCAGAACAGTACAACATTGTGTTGAAAGGTAGGACAGTAGAACACATTGTGTAGTTGCCCTTGGATATGGTGGCTGGGCCTGTTGAGAAGCGAACCATTGACTTGGGACTGTCCTCTAAATCAGTCACATAGCGTTCTGCCCACTCGACCACCCGTGCCTGCACAGCTGTGCTTTAAGCTGTCTTCTGCAGACACCCATAAACCCAAACCCAAAGAAAACCCCCTCACTCTTTAGTCAACCATCAACACGTCATAAAAGGCAGTTCAGCCAAAGGCCCCAACGTAAACTGTGTTACAAACACTTGCTTATTTTGTCCCTGCCTAAAGGCAGCATCACACAGCCTGTGAAGGCTGCTTACTGAGGGTGGAAGGCTGCACACCAGCTTTATTTTTTGCCACTTTTCTTTCTGTTTTCCTATATTACTATTGCATTGTTACCTCACCTACTAAGGCATTCACAGTAAAAAAACAAAACACAACACTTTTCTTGTGAATGACTAGCCTCTGACTCAAAACTCATGTGACTTTGCACAAATTTGGTAGGTTTCAATTTTTTTTCAGGAAACACTGTACCCCCTCAGTCGCCGGCTAATTTCCTAACCACAAGACACATGCAGGGTCAACACTGTAGGAACACAAGCAGTCCTCATTTAGTGATCGTTTCCAATTTTCTGGTGACTATCTAGTATTGCTCTATGTCCTCAACACCACCCCCCAAAAAAACCCACCACCACCAACAACAACCAAAAAACACACACAAAACAAACAACAACAAAAAACAACAACAAACAAACCAAAAAAACCCACCACCCAACAACAAGTACACAGTGCAGTTTTTCATACTTTTGAACAATTTTGAAAATCATCAGAAATTTTTTTTGACTCCTACTATATAGAAGATAATACATGACATGGAAGCTAAAGGTGGAGTATAGCCAACGAGCTGATGCTGCAGATGACTGCATAACAGTTGCAAAGAGGAGAAGATAACCCAGACACAGCACTCATCAGGCCACACCACACCACACACTGCACTCCCCGGCCTGCAGGCTTCCTTCCCTCTCTCCCTCCTCTCCAGAACAGCCAGCACTGCTGGAGAAGCAGCAGCACTCGTGTTTTTTCTAGTGGCATTATCTCCCCTAACTGTAGTACCATTTTTGTTCCCATTTATACCACACGCTAGAGAGGCCAATATGATTTTATAATGACAGATTTTTTGGGGGGTAGATTTGGAAAATCACAAGTCCCCCCCCCCCCCCCCCCTAAATCCCCCAAAGATATCAGATGTGTCATAAGTTTAACAAAAGATAAATTTCCAATAATATACAGATTATCTTTGGATGGTTTAAAAGAGAAAAGAAAACCAAAAACAAACAAAAACTTAGAGCGTACAATAATTATATCAAATAAGTATCCAATGTATTTCTGGTTGAATGATTCAACCAGATTGTTGCAGTTAGAAACAAAACAGGAGTGCCATTTGGTTTTTGAGCCTCTCTCCCCGCCCCCCTGCACCCCCCTCCCCCCTGCCATTCAGTTAACAGCCTAGTTCTTCCTGGAAATATAATTATTGTTCAGTCTTGTTCTTTCTGGAAACATAATTACTGTTCAGCCTGGTTCTTCCTGGAAATGTATTGTTCAGTCTTGTTCTTTCTGGAAACATAATTACTGTTCAGCCTGGTTCTTCCTGGAAATGTATTGTTCAGTCTTGTTCTTTCTGGAAACATAATTATTGTTCAGCCTTGTTCTTCCTGGAAATGTATTGTTTAGCCTTGTTCTTCCTGGAAATATACTGTTCAGTCTGGTTCTTTCTGGAAATATATTGTTCAGTCTTGTTCTTCCTGGAAATATAATTATTGTTCAGTCTTGTTCTTCCTGGAAATATATATTGTCAGTCTTGTTCTTCCTGGAAATATATTGTTCAGTCTTGTTCTTCCTGGAAATATATTGTTCAGTCTTGTTCTTTCTGGAAATATATTGTTCAGTCTTGTTCTTCCCTGCCCTTAGTGTTCAACCTTTCCCTTTCTAGAATCGTGTTTTGCTTTGCCCATCTGAAGCAGTATCACCTAACAATTTGCTACGAAGTGGCTTCGCCATTTTTCTACCCACCCCACACCTACCCTGCCTACCCCTTTGCCCCTCTTTACCCCCATGGCCCTCATCTCCCCCCTCCTCTCCCCCTCCCTGCAGGGAGGAGAAGGAGGGAGAGAGCATCGTGTTGAGAGTGTCGTCTGCCAAAATATCAGTGACACTGAGAAAATAAGGATGGAGTTTGGTCACGAAACAGATTTGTCATTTCCTGTCAGTGTATGTTGCCTCTGTTGCTGTTATCTTCCCAGTTTATCTCTTAATTTTCGTGTTGTTTTTTCTCTCTTAGATAATTTTGTTCTCAAATCTGTTGGCTAAGGGACCACACACACTCTGTGAGTAAAGAAGATCCATTGAAAAAAGATAAATGTCAGTGGAATGTTTGAAGATGACTCCTGATAACAGGGGAGTTGTTAACGTCAGTACACTCTTCTTCTTTTTCTTTTGCCTCTACAGGGTTTTGACCATTCAGAGTGAATTACCAATGTGTGTGTGTGTGTGTGTGTGTGTGAGTGTGTGTGTGTGTGTGTGTGTGTGTGTGTGTGTGTTGTGTGTTTGTGTGTACGCGCGTACGTGCAGGCATGACGCATACATGCTTGGATACTTGCCTGTGTAAGTTATCTAAAAGAAATGTGGTGTGTGCATACATTTTGTGTTGTGTTTGTTGTGTGTGTGTTTGTGTTGTGTGTGTGTGTGTGTGTGTGTGTGTGTGTGTGTTTGTGTGTGTTTGTGTGTGTTTGTGTGTATGTGTGTGTGTGTGTGTGTGAGGTAACAATGCAACAACACAGATAGTGTTGCTGCCTCACATCGTAAAACCCCGAGGGACTGGAGGGACAGCCTGCTGGTTAGAGGGCTGTGCTCCTAATCTGACGGCCTACTATCCATCCCAGGTTTGAGCCACCACCCAGACACCTGTTCAAGGGGATTTTCTCCCTGGAGTTCACATCAGTGCTGACACTCCCCTGAAAGTTCTTCCGATGAGACAATAAACCGATGTCCCATGTGCGAAAGCCCACACGTTAGAACCTGTTCTACTTTTCGGAAGAGTTGGCCATTGTGTACCAGTGGGAATGGATGACCAATTTTTTTTTAAAAAAACGCATGCACAGTGGTGTCGTGTTTAGACATCACCCCTGAAGTCGGAATGTGGCTATCTGTTGTTGTGTTGTGCGTTCCCCAGCTTTACACCCTGGGGGTCACCCAGAACATGCACTCTGCCTCACTCATCCCACCTGGGAATCTCTGTGAGATAGGAAGTACACACTGGATGTGAAGTTTGCGTGTATGACTCTTTTTCAAGTACCTCGCCATATAGGCAGCCATACTCCGACTTCAGAGGATTTTTTTTTTCTCCTTTAACAAAGGAGAGTGCGGGTTGTTATGTTAAGAGCTTGTCATGGCTGAAGACAATCTCAACACAACATTTTACAACATAACAACGTTTTAATGTAGGCCTTGGCAATTAGCTGACATCAATAATAACTGACACAGCTTTTGGCCTGGGCCAGATGTGGCTATCTGAATGGTGGGCAAAAAACGACCACATACACAAAATCGCATCATGGTGAACCTAAGATCTCTACGCAAGGAACGAAACAACAAAGCAAAACAGAAAAACCCTGTTTTCCACATGTTTTGTGATACATTTTTGGGTTGTTGCTGGCTTATTTGTTTCCTTGGTGTTTGCTTTTGGTTGTGTGTGTGTTTTGGAGTGGAGGTCACTAACAAAGCATGCACACAGGCAGTGCTACCTCACATGACAAAAAGCCTAACTGCCAAAGCCCTGTGCTGTTAAAACCCTGTTACCAACACTGCCTTATTTCCTCAGCGCCTGTGGCCAACACAATGCACAGCGTGTGAAGGCAGCTGACTGGTGGGGAATAAGAAAGCTGATGTGCAGACCACAGCAGTTGTGAAGAGGAAAAGATAGCACAGACACAGCACTCATCAGGCCACACCACACCACTCACTACACAGCCTGCAGGCTTTTGCTGCTTGGTTGGGTTTTTTTGGTTTTTTTTCCAGGCAACCAGAAAAAAATGGCCGTGTGTTGCCTACAGTGGGGAGTATCGTCTGCCAAAACATCAGTGACGCTGAGAAAACAAAGATGGAGTTTGGCCATGCGCGGTACGGATTTGTCACTTCCGTCAGTGTGTATTGTCAGTGTTGCTGTCATATAAACCTCTTCATTCTGGTGTGGGTCATCAGATCAAGCACGCTCATGAAATACAAAGCCCTAAAAAGAAAAACAAATAAAAAGGCAAGCGGTGCACATTGTGGAACATGACACAAGAATGAAGAGTATACTCATGTGTTTAAAGCAAAGAAAACTGAATAGTTAAGAAAAAAAGCTTTCCACTACTCAAACCTAAAGAGACCAGAATGTCATCATGATTGCAAATGTAACTAATAGATACAGAATTTTATTTAAAATCCAGTATTTGCTTAGTTAAACAGAGACATCAAGCTTGGGAGGGGGGGGGGGGGGGGGTGGTAAGAAGACATACACCAGCAAGTTTCTGGAAACAAATGAATTATTATTTTATTACTACGTGTTTATGGTCCTTACCTAACACTGGGGTTCACCAGTGGTGAGGTTCTGGGTATGGGACCATGTTTGCCCACCATCAAGGTAGCACATTCCAGCTGTGGGGATGCTATCTAATGCTATCTAAACAGGACACTAGTGTGCATGGCTTTTTTAAAATTTTTAATCTCTTCCTAATAGCACGCAGAGGGACGGGATAGCTCAGTGGTCAGAGCACTCGCTTTCCACCAGTCAAATTAAGCAGCGTCGAGTGTGGTTACCACTTGGATGGGTGACCGTTTGCACGCCTTGGCTTCACTACAATTCCCCCAGTTCACCCAGCTGTAAATGGGTACCTGCCCTCTTTAAGGTCAGGGAAGGTAAAGCAGCGAGGGAGAGGAGATGGGCGCCGCCCTCAATATGGTGGCCCCTAGAGAAGTGAGGTCTCTGACGCCTTGCTGCCCTACGACCTTTTTTACCTGAAAGGCGAAACGGGTTTTAAGGTGGAAGCAAGATCTGCGTACGTTCACACACGGGACCTCAGTTTAAAGTTTGATCCTAAGGACTTTTGGGACACTATAATTGGTACAGATGTTAATTCCAGAAGATAACAAGATCCCTCGAACAATTGCCTGGGTGGTGGCTTGCGCAAACATTAAAAAACCGTCCCGCCTTTTGAAAGAGTAGACCATCTTGTGCCGGTAGGAAAGGATGACAAAATTTTAAAATAAACCCATGCTCGCAGGTGTCGTGTTTAGACACCATCCCCGAATTCGGAATGCGGCTACCTTGATGGTGGGTGAAAATGGTCGCAGACACAGAATCTCAACTCGTAGCTCTAGCCGAAGAATAAAAAGAAAATTGGATCACTCTGCTGGGACTGTAGTACAATCAAAGAAGGAAAGGGAAGATTCTGCTCCGGTCTGAGTGCATTGTTACTGGCCCAACGCTCAAGGTATCAGTTGACATCATGACTGAGCACATTGCAGACTGACTGGGCAGGTCGGTGTCATCCATACTACAGACCATGGTCAGCCAACTGTGTTCTACACAGCATGGATAGATGGTCAGATAACGTGTGCACGTGCTGTGTGTGATGGTAGTGTTGGACACAGGCCTCTGTTGCACAGTCTCTCCATGACACTTGTTTGCCCAGTGGAGTCAGAAACGATGTTGACTGGCAGGAACAAAAACAAACAAACAGACCCACAAACAGATGGTTCAATGAGGACTCGAACCTCGAGTCCAACGCTCTATTATCTGTTGGTCTTGTTGTTGTTGTTGTTGTTGTTGCTGCTGTTGTTGTTGTTGTTGCTGCTGCTGCTGCTTATTTTCTTTTTAAACTCTGCCTTTCTGCACAGGGCATCCACACAATGGTTTAGCAGCTTTGAAGGGAATACATCTATCATAGATGAGATGCCTAAGTTTCGAAACTGTTTCGAAATCACATTTGACATCCACTAACGATGGTTGTACTCCACGAGACGTGAAGTGGGGGTCTGGCTGGCAGTCTGTGGAATGGATCATCAATGCAAGTCTGGATTACAGCACGTGGTCTGTTTAGGGCACCACGTGATCAAAACTGCGGTAACAAGAGAAGAAATTACTGTTTCTGGCAAAAGGATGTGGTAAAAATGCACTGGATCTAATGGGCAAACAAACTCACACAGAATCAAGTACAATTTCTTTTTTTATTTTTAAAGTGGCACTGTACGGTAGTGTGAAATCATTCTGCCCCGAGAAAGCAGCATTAATTCCCACAGCGAAGTCTGTTGTGATTCTACAATACAGCACAATACTGCACTGCATCACACCATGCCACACTATACCATACTCCCCTCTATCCCCGATCCCCATCCCCCTCCACCCCCCCACCCCCCCAACAATGCAAACACACACACACACACACACACACACACACACACACACACACACACACACACACACACACACACACACACGCACAGAATCATGATTTTTAAGACAGGAACGTCGCCCTCGGCAGAAACTTCTCACGAGCAGAAAAGAAAACTGGCATGGCCTGAGAGGATACACACAGAAGCTGTGTACAGCTGGAGGTTGCTTATTTACCTGATGGCCTGTGTCAAGTGGCGGCGCCCATAAGGGTGAGCTGTGTGAGAGCAGCATGGACCTCCAGAGTGGATTGATGGCAGGGCAGATAGCCGCCGACTTCTCCTTTCTCTGCCCTGCCTTGTCAGTCGTCAGAAAGCTTTCCTGAACGCTGCTGTTCCCTGCACAGTTTGTTTTGCTCCTTTTCTCTTAGTGGGGGTTTTCGGGTGAAATGTTTGTCTTGGAATATGGGGGTTGTTGTGACGTGGTAGGTGGATGGATGTGTGGCGGTTTGCCTGTTGTCTTCCTGTCTGTGTGTCTGCTCATCCATCTTTGTCTGTATCTGCCTCTCTTGCTGCGTCTGTCTCTCTATGTACTGTCTGTTCACGCCAAGGTCTTTATGGGGAAAATATACACTAATAATAGTAGTAATGCTTTATTACACTTGAAAATAAAGGTTGTCATGGCCAGCATTATTTGCCTGCCTGCCTTCTGCCTGTTTGTCTGACTGTCCCTCTGTCCACCCCCTCCCTCCTCAATACTCCTGTGAATTTTGGTCCCTGAAGTGAAGTAGACTTTTAAGGGGAGGGGTGGGGGTGAGGGTGAGGGTAGGGGTGGGAGTGGCGATTTCTGTCATAGCTGATATGAATTCATCTTCTGCTCCGAGAAAAACATACTGACACCCTCCACATCTCTTTTCCCTCTTTGTCTTCTCTGTCTCTTTTTGCCTCTGGTTTCTTTATACTGCTGTGGTGTGGTGTCTTTGCCTCTCCAACATCGTCGTCAAACCAAGCTTCTAGCAAAGTTAATCAATGGTTAAAAAGCATTGTACAAGTAACGGACCATGTTTCAAAGATCTTAAAAGAAATCAAATCCACCAGTGGAAAAAAGGATAGTGCTTAAACAAAAATTGCAGCAACAACAACAAAAAACACCACACACAGAGAAACAAACAGCACCCCCCTTCCAAAGGAAAAATCCACAACCAAACAACAAACCCAAAACAACAACAACACCACCCCCCCCCCCCCCCAAGCAAACAGACAATCAAAAACTACCACAACACCACCGCCAACAACAACACCAACAGAAACAAACCAACAAAACCTCAGAACCTTTGGCTTTTAGCTCCTACTTCTATCCCTAACCAATATCCTGGATTTTCTACCATGATTTGATGCGAACTGCCGACTTTCGATACCTCATAAACGAAAACATTAATGGGAACAAATAGGAACTGGCTGGCTAAACTTTGAAAGAGTCAGAAAAATTGTACAGATAGGAGGTAATTTCGTGTAAAATCTGACTTTCGTTTATTTTGGTGAATTTCCAGTTTAATTCTGGGTCATTATATATGAAAGCCAACTAGACTTCTGTGCTTTCAATCAGATTCTATTATGACTGGTTAGCGTTTTGCCTTGGCTGATGATGTCTGTGCTGCTCTCCTGGCGTCATCTGTGTTTGTGATGCTGCTTCTGACGTCATCTGTGTTTGTGATGCTGTTCCTGACATCATCTGTGTTTGTGATGCTGTTCCTGACATCATCTCTGTTTGTGAGGATGCTCCTGACGTCATCTGTGTTTGTGATCCCTCCTCAGAGACGTTGGAACTTCAGTATCTGAATTTGTTCACAGTCTGAGTTCCCCTGCACTGCCTGTGATCTTGGTAGACATCAAACCTTAACTATCAGTTACTAAGTGATCTTGGTAGACATCAAACCTTAACTGTCAGTCATTAAGTGATCTTGGTAGACATCAAACCTTAACTATCAGTCATTAAGTGATCTTGGTAGACATCAAACCTTAACTATCAGTCATTAAGTGATCTTGGTAGACATCAAACCTTAACTAACAGTCATTAAGTGATCTTGGTAGACATTAAACCTCAACTATCTGTCATTAAGTTGATAGACATCAAACCGTAACTATCAGTCATTAAGTGATCTTGGTAGACATCAAACCTTAACTATCAGTCATTAAGTGATCTTGGTAGACATCAAACCTTAACTGTCAGTCAATAAGTGATCTTGGTAGACAGTAAACCTAACTATCTGTCATTAAATGATATTGCTAGTCACTGAACCTTTTCTGCCAGTCTTCAACTTTGATTTTTTCGGAGCTCGTCTCCACGCTGAACTTTCATGATGCTTCACCCAGGCAGTTCATGACCTCTGGCAGAAAAGGAAGAGGAGGTTGTCATCTTGGTGTTTCTCTATTCCTATTCAATATTTATACATAGGAGATGGGATAGCTCAGTGGTCGGAGCACTCGCTTTCCCCCAGCCAAGTTAAGCAGCATCGAGTGTGGCTACCACTTGAATGGGTGACCGTGTGTGCGCCTTGACTTTACTACAGTTCCCCCAGTTCACCCAGCTGTAAATGGGTACCTGCCCTCTTTAGGGTCAGGGAAGGTAAAGCAGCAAGGGAGAGGAGATGGACGCCGCCCTCAATATTCTGGCCCCTAAAGAAGTGAGGTCTCTGACGCCTTGCTCCCCTATGACCTTATAGGTTATGGGACACCTTTACCTATTCAATATACATTTCTTTCTTTTCCTAAAAGAAAACCCACCTGGTTTCTCACTGTATCAGTTTTAAGCTTACACCATGGAGGAAAGAATGGAGGTGCCAGCCCGACAATATTTTGCTTCTCCACTTGATACAAACATGGAGAGGGAAGTGCTGCCAGAGATAATACGAAGATCAACTGTGTTGTTTAGCAAGTCTGTTGCAAGAGGTGGAAGAAGATGCTCCATTCCACCCCACAAATATTGCTGCTTTTAACTTCAAACAGATCATCCTCCAGTTAGTCTTCTGGTGGGAGGGGGGGGGGGGATTGTTGTTGGAGAAAAACAAGAACTCAAGGCAGACTGACTACTGCACCACTCTTCTTGCTGCAAAACTAAAGAAAAAAGTTCTGGAATGTATTTCCTTTTTCTCCATTATTGTGAAGCTAAAGCTGTATGCTGAATACTTAGACCATGGTGTTTATTAACTTTTAAAAGTAGGAGACGAAAAATGATACTGCTTAGGGTCTGCTACATATTTCTCTAAACGTCACTGGGTCAATTCCATGAAAAAAAAGTTGATGTAAAAACAAGCTGGAACTGAAAGCGGCAGGGGCTATGAGAATATTAGTATTATTGCCTTCATTGCCGTGTTGCTACAAAGATGGCGAGGAGAAAGTTTAGGGAAACAACAGGCCTGGCTGACATCCGGTTCCTCTTTCCTGTCTGCCCACTGCCAGCACTGCTCACCTGCACTGGATGACGTCAGGACAAGATGGCGGCACCCTCCCGGGATGGAAAACAGCATGAAAATAATCTGTGCACCGATTTTTCCTCCTGCCTTGAAGAGTGGAAGTAAGAGGAGAGCAAAGTATTTATCTTTCTGGGTGGCTGGTGGAAAGGCTTCAGAAAGCTGTTTGGAATACATTTCTTCCCGAGCTTCTTTCATTTTATGGACACATGTAAGAAAGAAAGGTCAAGTCAAATTTTTTATTTCCAGATGGTACATTGAATAATCAACGTATTTGCTTTTTTCCATCAAGCCATCTATCTAGGAACAAAAACAACTTGATTAATAATATCTAACTACATTATTACCATAACCAATAATAATAAAACAGACTCCAAAAGAAAACAAAAGAGAAAAAACCATGCATGACCAAAACAAAAACAAACCCTCCCCCCCAACAACAAAAAACGGACACCCCCTCCACCCAACAAGAAAAGTACACTGCATAATTGGTACACACATACATGCCTGCACACACACACACACACACACACACACACACACACACACACACACACACACACACACACACACACACACACACACAGCACCGCACAGCACGCACGCACGCACGCACGCACGCATGCATGCACACCAACGCAAGGCAATGCAACATAACCCAACCCAACCCAACCCAACACACAACACAACACACACACACACACACACACACACGCGCACACACACACGTTCATATACATACTCACGTACATACACGCACAAACACATGTGTACTCACTTAGATTTGGATTACAAGACCCCGAATTCTGCTTGCAGTCAAAGTTGTCTATTTCATATTCAGACACCTTCTTGCTTCTGTTTAAAGCCCTCTTTCCTTCCACCAAAGACATGGACTCCCTTCAGTGCAGACAGACAGCATTACACCTGCTTCAAACTCTGTGCTAAGAAGGAAGGTGGTGGAACAGTTCGGATGTTCACCTGCCTAACAAGAAAACCATGAGGTTCTTGGTTCCATTCCCAGCCTTGCTCTGTTCTTTCTAGTTTGATGAGAAAATTGGAATTGAAAGTTAAAGTCCTTCACATGAGGCTATAAATCGATGACCCCCATATGCAAATGCATGCAGAACATCTTGCACACTCACTAAAAACCTGCTCACCTTTTCAGAAGAGTGGGCCAGTTCATGTGGTTAGGAACATATGACAATTAAAAAAAAAATGCATGTACACAGGTGTGTGGTCAGACATCATCCCTTAAGTCAGAATGTAGTTAGTTACCTACATGATGTGTGTGTGTGTGTGTGGGGGGGGGGGGGGGGTTAACAGATGTATGCACAAAATATTACCATTGGTGACTCTGGGAGCTCTAGTCCAGGACCCCATCCATCCCCCAACAAAAAAGCCTCTGTGCTAGAATCTTCATGTTCCATAATTCCTTTCACAGGTAAGGTAATTCCAACAGAAAGAGTACTTGTTTCAAGTAAAATTTGATAATTGAATGGTAATATTTTTCATGACAACAACACTAAATAAAAAAAGATTACAACTCTTAAAGGGAAATTAATGTTTTCATGGATACTCCCTTCCTTGAATAGTCCTTCAATTGAGACTATAAACCAGCTTGTGTGTGTAAACAAACCCAGAACATCTTGTGCCCACATTAACATCTGTTCAGTCTTTCAGAAGAGTAGGCTGTTTTGTGTCAGAGGGGAGAGATGACAACATTTTTTTAAATGCATGTATAAGGAGGTGTGTGTGTGTGTGTGGGGGGGGGGGGGGGGGGGGTGTAAAAAAGAAAGCCTGTGAGTGCTTATTCCATAATCCTCAAATAAAAAAAATTAAAAAAAGAGTCGATACAAGGAGAGAGCAGATTTCTCTTCAAATGCTGAAAGTTATTCATTAATGTTATATAATATGTTGCTACTTAAGACAAAATTACTATTTTCACACCCCACCCCCTCCCCAAGGGATACAGAGAGGTAGTTTAGTGTAAGTAGCATGCCTAAAAGGTAAAGGTAAAGGTGTCCCATAACCTATAAGGTCGTAGGGGAGCGAGGCCTCAGAGACCTCACTTCTCTAGGGGCCACCATATTGAGGGTAGTGCCCATCCCCTCTCCCTTGCTGCTTTACCTTCCCTGACCCTAAACAGGCATGTACCCATTTACAGCTGGGTTAACTGGGGGATTGTACTGAAGCCAAGACGCACAAACAGACACCCATCCAACTGGTAACCACGATCGATGCTGCTTAACTTGACTAGGGGAAAGCAGTGCTCTGATCACTGAGCTAACCTGTCCCCAGTAGCATACCTACCTTCTAGAAATTCTCTGCCTGGAGTGTTTCCTTCTCTGTTGCTGATTTGAAAATCAAAATTAATTTTTTAATGATGCATTTCGATTTCATGACTGAATGATACCTTTTCTGTGAGAAGTACTCTTTTTTGTCAGGATTTTGCAAGTATTAAAAGAAAAGTATTGATTTAATACAGGCTCTTATCAAGAGACCAAAACTGACCTTTCCCAAAAATAAGTAAATAAATGATTTTTAAAAAATAAAAAAATGGAACTTTTCCATTATGAATATCATAATACAGAGTTTTAGACAAGGATAATATACCATACTAAATCAAACCCTTAAAAGCAGGTAGTTTATTTGAGGCAGGGGGAGACACAATTAACCTGAGAAACAATAAACTTGACAGAAAAAAAGGAAATACTAAACTCCATTGTTTATCAAATCTGGTGTGCAGGATGAACATAACACCCCTTACATGCAACAAATGTTGTTTCTTTAAACTTCACAGAGATTCTCATTCAGATATCTTTTTCATAGGCTCACAGGAGAACAACAAAAGTTCAAAGCAGACCTTATTATTGTCTATCCTCTCCCTGCTACAAAGATGGCTAAAAGTTTAGGGAAACAACAGGCCTGGCTGACATCCGGTTCCTCTTTCCTGTCTGTCCACTCACTGCCAGCACTGCTCACCTGCACTGGATGACGTCAGGACAAGATGGCGGCACCCTCCCCCAGTGGATGGAAAAGGGAAAATAAACTGTTGAGGATTTTGGGTCTCTGCTTGAACAGTGGATAGAAGAGTAATGTATTTATCTTAGTAGTTGGTTAAAACTTGTCAAGGACATGACTAAAATGTACTGGAAAACATTTTGTGTTCTTTGTCAGTTCACTCTTTAAAAAACCAAACCTTACTTATTGTGTTTAAAATAACTTTTACTTAAAAAAGCACTTCATTATCACCAAACTCAATCTTTTCTTACTCAGAATTGTTGTTTCATTATGGAAATGACTTTGCACCTATAAAGAAAAATATTTAAAAGAAAAGGGAAATGGAGAAGTAGTTCAGAATAAACAGTGAAACAGATCATCATCCTTTGTGCCAGAACGAATTCTTTGTATGTGGATGCCACTGTTTCGATAATATTCTTTAAAAAAAAATTAAAACTAGTAGTTATTTGGTTGAGAAAAATAACTGTTCACCATTTAAGCAGATTTTTTTTCTGATATATTTTTTATACGAGTTCCTTAGATGGACAGCTTAGCTTATGCAATAAGGCAGCAATGTGCTGTAAGTTCTCCAAGTGTTTTTTGGTTATCATATGCTGAATTTTTAAGGCATTTAATAATTAACAAAATATGTCAAAAACCAAACTTAGCTAATTCCAGGACTGTTCAGACATTCACCTAGCTGCCTATCAAGTAATCCCTGAGCTTCTGGGTTCTGTTCCCAGCCTTGCTCTTTCTTCCCAGTTTGAGGAAGAAATGGAACTGAATGTCAAAGTTCTTTGGATGAGACAACACACTGGAGCCCCATGTGTGAATGCATGCAGAACGTGTGGCACACACATCAAAAACACTCTCTGCCTTTTGGAAGAGTTGGCCATTTCGTGCTGGTAGGAATGGATGGCAACATTTTAAAACCGCATGCACACCGGTGTGATGTTTAGACACCACCCCTGAAGCTGGATGACGGCTACCTAAATGATGGGGGGGGGGGGGGGGGGGGGAGGTAGCATACACAAACATCTCACCATTGGTGAACCTCGGAGCTCTAGCCCAGAAGAGAAAAACCAACAAAACTCTGTTACTCTGAACTACTTGAAAATTAGCCCTTTCACTGTATAGGTATTAATTGACATTTTAATAAATTAATTAATTAATTTTTTTGCTTATTTATTTACACCTCTTTAAGTCCTGGCAGATTTCTTTGCGTGTTGGGGCTGCTCTACCCGGGTAGAGTGCGTCGCCACAAGAACAGCGCCACCCATTATGTTGTTCTTTTCCTGTCTGCAACTGTATTTGTTTCCGTCTCAGAGTGGGGTTTTTTCTTCAACAGAATTTTGCCAGGGACAAGTCTCTTGTTGCCGTGGGTTCTTTTACGAGCTCTAAATAGTTTTGTGTAACACACAAGACCTCGATTTATCGTCTCATCCGAAAGACTAGCACCCAGACCATCACTCATGGTCTATTGGATGGGGGAAAAGTTTCGGGCCCAAATGGGGTTCGAATCACAGCACATTTTCTACCCGGACTTTTCGCTTTCTAGGCAGGCGCGTTACCTCTAGACCACGGATCCACTTTTGAGGAAGGCAGTGTGCCATACTCACTCACAAAGAACAACAGGAGGATCGGCTTGTGTGAGGTCAGGGATTGACAATAAACATGATACCATAAACATAGCAGAAACAATAAAACCTTCAGCTCCACGGTTTACCAAGTCTGATATAGGAGAGGGAGAAAAACGTCCCACTCCATTCCAGAAATATTATTTCTTCAAACCTCAGCCAGTTTCTTCTTCAGATCCTCTTCCTCACAGACTTTGTGGAGAAGGACTTGACAAAAGGCAGACAGTGTTATTGTTTGTCGTCTGCTTGATGCCAGGGTTGAGGAGAATGTTGTAGGGAAAAACAAGCCTGGATATAGAGATCTTGACAGAATGGTGGTATCTGTTTCACTTCATTGTTTTAATCTGTTAATAATGTCTGTGTGTGGGCACAGATTGGGAGTGAGCCTCATGCTTGCATGTGGTGCATGGGCGCACGTGCACACGCAGGCGCCCGCGCGCATGTGTGTGTGTGTGTGTGTGGCTTGTGCCTTCCTGCATAGCCTGTGTGTGTATGTGTGTGTGTGTGAGTGTGTGTGTGTGTGTGTGTGCATTTATGCACATGTTGATAAGCATAGATGAATATATATATATATTATGCTCCAAAATATTTTTTTAAAACCCACAAATAACAAACCCAATCTAAATGAAATAGTAAAACCACATAACTATTAATTTTTTCATCCTCCTGATCTGTTCCAACCAGCTGCTGATAAAATCGTTTTTTGTTGTTTTTGTCTTGCTTTGTTTGTTATTTTATTTCGTGTGTGCGTTGCTCTCCCCTTCCACCTTCCATCCAGGAGGAAGAATGGGTCCACAGTTTATTTTCCCCCTGTTTTCCATCCACTGGGGGAGGGTGCCGCCATCTTGTCCTGACGTCATCCAGTGCAGGTGAGCAGTGCTGGCAGTGGACAGACAGGAAAGAGGACCCGGATGTCAGCCAGGCCTGTTGTTTCCCTAAACTTTCTCCTCCGCCATCTTTGTAGCAAAGCGGCAGTGAGGCGATAATAATACTATTCTCATCACCCCCACCTCACATCATGTGAGCTTGCTGCCTGGTGGAACCATCCCTGTGAAATTTAGAGAACTATTTACTGGATGGTCTGAAGTATCCGTTTTCATCTCAGGCTTGCAAAGCTAATAAACATAAGGCTGAAAGACTGGAGGTTTGTGTATTGACACATGGCTTTGGTTTCCTCAACATCACGATTAGCAGCAGCCCAAGTATTTGCAAAGAAAACCTTCAATTTTTAGGCAGCCATCTAATCTTTTTCTTAGTTTTTTTTCTCTCTTTTGTTTTTAAAAGTGATGTGAAAGAAAAGGATTTGGGCTGACTTCATATACTTCTTTATTCTTTTTAAACAGTAATCAAAACGTTGACTGATATCATCAGGACGGACTGTGTTCCAAGAGAAGAATTGAGAGTGATGGGTGGGGTGGGGGTGGGGTGTGGGGTGGGGGTACTTCGTCATCTTCTTCATCATCATCATGGTCATCATCATCATCATCATCATCATCATCATCATCATCATCGTCGTCGTCGTCGTCGTCTTCTTTTTCTTCTTCTTCTCTGACTTTGTCACATACTTGTAGATTTCCAAAATATGCTGCCTGTCTGTCTGCCTGCCTGCCTGCCTGCCTGCATATGCAATACAATCACCTATCAGTAGTAGATTCATCTTGATTTTGACAGGGTTTCACATCTTTTCATTTTTCTTGTTGCTCCTCAGCTAGAGCTCCCAGGTTCAGCAGTGGCGAGGTTTTGGGTGTACCACTGTTTCCTCTCCAGGTAGGCAGCTCCATTTCAGCTTCGGGAAGTTTTTCAGCTAAACACCACACCTGTGTGCATGCAGGCTTTTTTGGGGGTCATTTGTTCCTGCCGGCACACAATGGCCTACTCTTTCGAAAGGCGAAAAGGGTTTTTAATATGTGCTACAAGATGTTCACCGTGTGTTCTCACACAGGGCTTCGGTTTATATTCTCATATGAAGGACTTAAACATTCAGTTTAATTTTTTCCCGTCAAACTGGAAAGAAAGGGCAAGGCTGGGAATCAAACCCAGAACCTCACGGTTTACTTGTTGGCAGGTGAACGTCTTAACCACCTGACACCCTCCTTCTAGACATAGTTTTCTTTTTTTTTTTAACAAACACATTGACCACCCTCTTTTCATGTGCACTCTTCCTCTAGACCCCCCTACGTACACACACACACACACACACACGATACTGGCCACTTAAGCCTAAAATGTCTTTTAGGGGGAACAAATCACAAACAGAAGGGTATGCGGCACGTGTTTGCAGCTGAAGACCGAAAACATTTATCTTTTTCCCGCACCTGATCCAAAACTGTTTTGAAACACAACCAACCCCCCAAAGTCCCGGCCAGTGAGGGTTTAGACAAGATAGGATGACCATCAGCTACAGGTAGAGAGAAATAGGGGTAAGTACTTTCTTAGGGGGGGGGGGGGGGGGGGTGAGCGCGCGCGCGCGAGAGAGAGAGAGATGACCATGAGCTACAGTTAGAGAGAAACAGAGGTAAGTGATTTCTTGGGGGGGGGGGGGGGGGGGGGCGGAGAAAGAGAAAGAGAAGAGAGAGAGAGAGAGAGAGAGGACCATGAGCTACAATTAGAGAGAAAGAAAGGTAAGTACTTTCTTAGTGGGGAGAGAGAGAGAAGAGAGAGAGAGAGAGAGTGAGAGAGAGAAACGAAACGAAAGATAACGAAACGATAACGAAATTTTATTTTCTGAGGTTAATAGAATAAGTACAAGACTTTTTTTTACATCCAGCCCTCGAAAGAGAGAGAGAGAGAGAGAGAAGAGAGAGAGAAAGAGAGAGAGAGAGAGAGAGAGAGAGAGACAGATAGACAGACAGACAGGAACAGACAGAACAGACAAGACTAGCGGGAGACAGGAGACCAACAAGAACCCAAATCTCTCCTACATACTACCCCCTTCCCCAACCCCAACCCTCCCCCCCAACCCCCCCCCCCCCCAAAAAAAAAAAGAAAAAGAAAAAGAAAAACAACGAAATCCACACACCATTTTCAAGCTATTTTGTTTCTTGGCTTCGCAGGCCCCTTCCATGGGGTGGTTACAGACAAATAGCCCTGACACTGGAAAAATAATGTTCTGACCCCTGCTTCTACCTGATCCTGCCGCTTCCCCCCCCCCCCCCCCCCCTCCCCCCCCCGCCTCCCCTTCCTCCCCTCCTGTCTGTGTGTCACGAGACTTAGTGCGTTGGGCTGCCGAGCAGACCTTTTTATCCAACCCAATTCCGCGCCAGATGCAGACCTCCCTGTATGCGAATCGCGCCAGGTGTGGACCTCCACTGTGTAAAGTTTGCACAGACGTAAATCGTTGTCAATGAAGCAGATGGGGTAGGAGGGAGGAGGAGGAGGAGGAGGAGGAGGTAGCTGCCTGAAGTGGGATGGAGGGCTGGGGGGGGGGGGGGGGGGGGGGGGAGAGGGGGGGAGTTTTTCTGTTTTTCTTTTTTTTGGTGTGATGTGGTTTGTGTGGGAGGAGGAGGGGTGGCTTCTTTCGTTTCTCTCCTGCTTTCCTTGACAAGATAACGCACCCCTCCCTCTTCCCCTCCCCTCTTCTCCCTGCCCTCCCATCTTGCTCCTCCCCACATGTCTTCTCTCTCTCTCTCTCTCTCTCTCTCTCTCTGCAGTCTCCAACTCCTGGTGTCTTCTCTCTCCCCCCCCCCCCCCCCCCCCCCCCCCCCCCCCCCCCCCCCCCCCCCCCCCCCCCCCTTCTCGATTTCGCTTCGGTCTCCTGTTTTCAGTTATATCAGATTTTGATCACGTCAGAGACAGTAAATATAATTATTTTAAAAGCTTATTGGGCATAACAAGTCTAAAAAGTTTCCTGAATATTCTGGCTGAAAAAAACACCCACACCTGGCCAACAACACAGACAAAAAACCCCGCAACAATTATAACAACAACAATAACCAATTACAAAAAACAAACGCACAAAATAAAACAAAACAGTAAAAGCCTAAAGTAAATTCATTCTTTTGCCAAAACAGGAACCTACCCATTCATTCCTTTTCCTTTTAATCTGTAGATCTGAGCATACGACATTTTCGTCAATACAACATACACCACAGACCATGTCCTGGCAATGGT